>CM072817.1:55740677-56249432 GCA_036937905.1 Salvia rosmarinus
TATCATCCTTGTGGTACTAAGGACACGATTCACATGTCATAAAGTGAGCTACCCAACATTATGCATCAATAATCATGATTGATACATACACAAAACATAAATATTTTGGGCAAGTAATTAAATAAATGTCCATAAATATTTGTTTGCAATAAAGCATCATAAATAAATCATTTGATAAGTTCTATCAATTTGAGTATAGTAAAGCCCACCTCGACTTTTTAAACGCTGATCTCAGATGTGATCTTTCTCGTTGCGTGTGAGCCTTCACGCCCTACCTTAAAATTTATGTTTAGCACGCTACACGCTTTTTCGAGATTTTCAAAGTTCATTCAACTTTGATAAATAAAATAATAATTCGACGCTCGATAATCTTAATACGCTGAAACTAAGTTTTCAATAAAATACCTCGTGATATCGAGAGAGACGTAATATGATCTACGCCTCATTTTAACCTTTTAGGTTAAATATTTAACGATAATAACGTTATTCAATAAAAATGATTTCAATTATTAAATCTTTTCTCACAATTGAGATATTCAGATAAAAGTAATACGCTTTTCACGATTAGAATATTTAACGAAGGTATTTCAGACGTTAATTTGAAAGTCAACCATGTTGACTTTTCTTAATAATTTTAATTAAACACATTTTAATGAATTCAATATAAATCGATTTTTAATCGATTTCTTTTCATAAAGATTTAATTTCTATTTTCACGCGATCGATAAACTTGATTAATATTTTCTTTCAATATTAATCTTTTAATACTTAAGCATTATTTTATGCTCCTAACGTTATTAATATAACGTCATTAAAACATAATATACTATGTTTAATAATTTCAAAATTCGCTATGTCTAAAATAATTCTTAGACATATAATGTATTATTATTTGATTAAAAAGGAATTAAAATTCCTTATTCTCAACACTATAGCACACTATTATAACACTAATTTCTCTCACTTTCCAAAAATTTCTAAATTCATATAACAGTATTATTTTACACTATGATCATTAATATGTATTAATATCACTATAGCAAATTTTGGAACTCACCTATACACATAACATAGGCCACGGTTTTTATAAAATAATCCAATATGTAATAATTCCTTTTCTAAGCTTCGCTTTGCATGGCATGTTTTTCGAGAAAAGGTAAAAGGTTGACTTTTTGTTTCGTGATGCGACCACGAAACCTCAAGGCTAGAAGAGTGTCTTATGACTAATTCATAGACACTAAGTATGTTTTCGACCACCCATGAAGCGTTTGGCACCGGAAGTTATCAAAACCGGACTTTTACTGTTTTTAAAAGCATATCTTGTTTATAGTCATGTGTCCGTATTTTACGTGTCCATGGGTACTAAGTTTGCAATTTGAGTCCGTTTAAAGTTACGCGCTTATGCTTTAAAAAGTACGCTGAAAGTGCAATGCAAGCAACCGCTTTTCCTATAAATAGGAGCTACTCATTTTCAACGCTCATTTCTTCGCTCTCCGGTTTACGGAAGCCGGCAGCCTCCTGCACGCGCAGTTACTGGAGGAGTGGGGATCGAGCCAGGAGGCTCACGCACATACCGCCGCCGAGCCACCACCGCCGATCAACCTCTTCCAGCCCCGCTTTATTTTTTGTCCTTTCTAGTTTTGATTCCGCCTTTAGTAGATCGTGATAGCATAGAACTCGGGATTCTAGGGACGAGGGAAACACGAGGCCGACCGATTTCGAGACACCGCACTGTGAGCTTGTGGCCGATTTGTGGCCACCGAGCCACCTTGGCTACGGTCCTTTAGGTTTTAAGTTCCGCAATGCATTCTACTAAAGTACCGATTCGCTCGCTTTTCGCTTCATACGCTCGGATGTTTTCCATTGTGAGTTTTCTAAAGGAAGACATGCCCAAGTTATCCATTTTCAACGTAGTTTGTCATTCCATATTCGCGTTATGCATATTGCTTATGTTTCCATTTTCATGCATCGATTTTGGATGGTTTATCCAGATCCGAGGATAGGCATCGATTTTAAGCTTTTCACCGCTAAGATTTGAGTCAACTTGCATGCATGCATATTTTGAAAGTACCCTATTATAGGTCTTGATGCCCCGAATATATTTTCCGAATCGAAAGTTGATTTGAAACCCGGAGAGTGCCAAATGTGGGTTCGTAAAGTCGAAAACCCTAATTTTGCTACGATCTTCGTCGATCACGTTGTTGCTTTGCTTGTGGGATGACCCTAAAAGTTGTCCGCCTTGTTACTGTGTACCTACCAAGGCGATCGGTGAAGTCATCGGATCCGTAGATACCTCCGTTAACGCTGCCTCGCTCGGGTTATATATGCTTATTTTGAGTTATTTACTCGATATTTCAAAATAAAACATGCGCCATAAAATATTTTGTGAAGACATCGTTCTCCGATCCGAGATATGGTTCTATCATGGTTAGCACGGATCTTTATTCGTGGTTGATCACCATCTTGAGTATTGATCGAAGGGATAGACCCCAACACGTGGTTATGGTTCTCAAGGATACACCCTAAGTCCACACGGAAATGGTAATGAGATGGTTATGATTCTCGATGGGATTGACCTCAAGTCCACACCGAGTTAGCCACCGGACGTTCCCATGGGCCAATCGATATGTTCCGAATGAATGAGATGTGATGGGCTTGGGATACGCCGAGTTGGGTTCATGGTTCTATGATGAGAATAATGAATAACGGATCGTGCATCGAAAATGAAAATCTTTTGCTTACTTAGAAGTGGATTTACGCTAAAACCTTCTAAGGTAAGTGCTCAACACGGCATCATGATTCTTTTGATTTATGATAAACCCCAACCAGCGCTAGTACTCACCCCAAACCTTTTTCAAATCTTTCATGATGATGAGGCTGACGGGCGACGACTGAGGTGAGTCAGTTCTTCATGCTATGCTTCCACGATGTCATATATACGCATTCGATATTGATGTATTCTTGTCCCTTATTTTGCTTTCCGATTGGGAACAAGATTTGTTATGTTGTATTACCGTGAGTCTCGATACGAAAGCATGCTATGGGTTGACCGTCTAGTCAACAAGGTGTAATGCTATTTTGCTTTCGCATTACTTGTTATAAACCAAGATCATGTTTCCGAGGTTATGATATCGATATTATTCTCACAGGATTGTTTGCGCACCCTCCCTTCGTGATATGTCCTAGTTATGAGGAGACGCCCGATTTCATGGTCACATCTTTCATCATGTATGTTATATGTATTCTTGTTCCCCGCCTCAACTCCCTCACCCCAATCACACCCCGCATCCGCCTTTTCTCGTGAATTGGGGATGCCTGGTATCGTGAGCGAGGTTTTTCGCTTTGGGTGGTTCATATTGTTTGATATCAGCGCTCATTTGCTTTATATCTTGTGCGTTTGAAATTGAGTGTTTAGAACTTGTCCTTCTAAACTGCTCATCGTACAACTACCCTCCCACCGTCATCCGCCTCCTTTAAAAGGGATGAGGTATGTGTTTATTTGCCGATGCTTTATGTGGTTACGTGATGCTTGATGTGATCTTGGTTTCATGTGTTTTGGCTCGGTAAGAGTTTACGTGATGTAAACGTGATGGATGTTGAGGTGAGATGGAGGTATGGTCGTTGATGTGGATGTGGAAATGATTTGTCGATGGACGGAATGGCCTATGCGATCGTGATGTGAAAATCGCTATGATATGATGTGATTAATGTGGTCACGTATGGTTGATGTAAGTCTATGTTTACATAGCAATGCGTTGTTGATTGAAAATCTTGTTTATTTTGATAAACGAGTGCTTGTAAATAGATCCCGTATTTGCTTACGTGATTATTATGATAAATATCGATATTGATATTGATATGTGTTGAAATGAACATGTGTTTGAGACATGATTACCTAGATGATCAAAGAAAAGGAAACGAATATTTGTTGTTATGTTGATAAACCAACATGTAGGTTTATGGATATTCGGCCTGCATAACGTTAGTTAAGATCCCACTGTGATGGATGAGCGATCCGTAAGTTCGTGGAATGTACTGTGAATGTCCATGAGCCGCTGGGAGTATTTCGGGAGATTTATCGATGGAGAAAGATCCAGACAAGGGAAAGTATCGTATATGAGGCTTACTATTGGCTGACAGAGAGCTACCAACAAAGTTGGCAACCGTGGGCAGAAAGTAAGGATACGTGATGTTCGACGATCCTATCACCGCACACCTTACCTGGATTTCACCGAGTTCGCCGCCGAGTATGGAGACAGACCGATCATCGAGGTATACCATCCGAGGAGGATGTGATAGTGCATGTTCGAGGACCAATCCGCATTGATGATAGATGATGTTCCAAGAGCCTTGGGAGAGCATCCATCGCTAGACGATCACCGGCATCAGATACACCGTCACTACACCTCCATCTACGATCTTACCTTCCGGCGACCCGGAACGATTTTGAGGCAGGAACCTCCCAACGATTCGATAGTTTCGCTTGGTTTTGTCGATGATATTCTCATCTATTCCAAGAATGCAGAGTTGCATAGAGAACACCTCCGCACTGCTCGAAACGTTATTTAGCAGAGGTTGTATGCCAAGTATAGTAAGTGTAATTTTGCTCAAAGAAGTGATGTTCCTCGACATATCGTGTCTCGGCAGAATCAAAGTCGACCCAAAGAAGGTGGCAAAGAATAATCGGAAGGTTCCACTAATGCCAATGAGGTTCAAGCTTTCTAGGCTTGGCCGGATATTATTATAGACGCATCAAGGGTTTTCAAAGTTGGCAAGGCCGATGACGCAACACTCGTGACATGAATCAAGTTTTCATGGTCCAAGCTTGAAGCAAGTTTCAAGAGTTAAAGAAAAGCTAACAACCTCCAAAGGTTAGCCGTGCCAAGGAAACGGCGGGTTTGTGGTCTACACCGATGCATCAAGTTTGTTTAGGCCATGCTTGGCGTAACGGAAGGTTATAGCTACGCGCCTCGCCGCTTGAAACCGCACGAGTTGAACTACCCAACTCACGATCCGAGTTAGCGCAGCGCTGCGCGTCAAGATTTGGAGGCACTATCTCTATGGAGTTAAGTGTGAGATCTTCACGATCACAAGAGCCTCAAGTATTTTTTGAACGTATGAGTTGAACATGATGCAAAGGAGATGGTCGGAGTTGGTGAAGGATTATGATTGCTCTATCGCCTATCACCCGGAAAGCCAATGTTGTAGCAGATGCCTAGTCGCAAGTCGAGAGCTAAGTTGATATCTTTCAAGAGAAAGAGCTTATTCAAGATTTTGAGAAGCTTAGCTCGAAGATTCACCCACGATCGCGCAAGGATTCGCCGCAGCTCGACAATTAACCGACCGAGAGAAGCCATCGTGAGCGCCAAGGAGGAGACGAAGTTCTGAAAGGATGCGCTGAGCAAGGCTAGAAGATAGTAAGGGTTTCACGGGCGAAGGACAACGCCACTATTCCGAGGAAGGTTATGTGTGCCACCAATAGGGAATTGAGAGATAAGATCATGAGTGAAGCTCATGAGGCACCATATACAGCTTCCATCCAGAAGCACCAAATGTACAGAGACCTTAAAAGGAACTTTGGTGGAAGGGATGAAAAGGATGTAGTCATTGCTTGGAACGTTGTTGGCTTGTCGCCAGTGAAAGCCGTACATCAACGTCCGTCAGTTTGTTGCAACCGCTACCAACCCGCAGTGGAAATGGGATCATATCGGTATGGATTTTGTGGTGAGTTTTCCGGTCCGAGAGAAATACCGCTATATGGGTTGTCGATAGATCGACGAAGTCACTCATTTCACCGATCTCGATGACGACGTTAGATAAGCTTCGCTTTATCAGTAAAGAAATCGACGGCTACATGGTGTACCGATATCGACATTACGATCGTGACCCGAGGTTCACATCAAGGTTTTGGAGGAGTCTCAGAGAATATAGACCAAGTCAATCTTAGTACAACATTCCATCCTCAAACCACGGCCACGAAGGACTATCTGTGTTTAAGACATGTCATGAGCAAATGTGAATGATAGAGGAGGAAATGGGAAGAGATACTACCTTTGTAGAGTTTGCCTATAACAACAGCTTATCGTGCCACCATAGGAATGACTCTATGAAGCGTTGTACGGAAGATGTCGATCGCCACTTTATCAAAGGCAAGAGAGGAAGATGTTAGGACCGAGATGGTTCAAAGAACGGTCGAGGTTATCGATCGATCAAGTGAAGGATCAAGGAAGCTCAGATGTGCAGAATCCTATGCGGACAAGCCGCATTGATCTTCACCATGATCGGAGATCGCTTAAGGTTTCAACGAAGGAGTCGCTCGCTTTGGAAACGAGGTGTTACGACCGAGGTTCTGGACCTTTCAAGTTCTTGAGAGAATAGGCCCGCTGCTCATAGGTTAGCTTTGCCACCAGCATCGGAGATGTTCATGACGCGGTTTCACGTCACCGAGAAAGTACTTTTCGACCAAAACACGTGATCAAGCACATGACCGTGGTTCTGCTCGTGATCCGAGTTGAGGAAAGACCTCTGGCTGCCTTGGAACGAAGTCAAGGAGTTGAGGAACAAGCGACCATGGTAAAGGTGTTGTGGAATCACCACTGAGAGAGGAAGCTACGGGAGTTGGAAGACAAGTTCGTGCTCAAGACTCGAGTTGTTTTCTCCACGTGTTTGAAATTTCGGGACCAAATTTTTCAAGGAGGGATGTAATACCACGCCTTTCTAAGCTTCCGCTTTTGCATGGCATATTTTTCGAGAAAAGGTCAAAAGGTTAACTTTTGTTTCGTGATGCTGATCACGAAACCTCAAGGCTAGAAGAGTGTCTTATGACTAATTCATAGACACTACATGTGTCAATTCACCCATGAAGGTTTGGCACTCCGGATGTTATCGAAAACCGACTTTTCATCGTCTTTAAAAGCATATCTTGTTTATAGCTGTGTCCGTATTTTATTTCGTGTCCATGGGTACTAAGTTTGCAAAATTTGAGTCCGTTGCAAAGTTGCATCGCTAGCATTTAAAAGAGGCACTAGGTACCACAAGGAAGCTCCGAGGGAGGGATCGTGAGCCGGAGCTCACCATGCCTATCATACGCCGGGGCCGAGCCACCACCGCCGATCAACCTCTCCCGATGTTTCTGCTTGCTTTTTGTCCTTTTCTTGTTTCGATTCCGCCTTTAGTAGATCGAGCATAGAACCTGGGATTCTAAAGGACGATGTGGGAAAACGCTTGAGGTCACCGACGGTTAAGACCGCCGCCCACTCACGCCGCCGTGAGCTTGTGGCTGCTGATTTGGTGGACACCGAGCCACCTTACACGGGTCCTTAGGTTTTGAGTTCATGCATTCTACTAAAGTACCGATTCCGCTTCGTTTTTCGCTTCCGCATGTCGGGATTTTTTCCGTTGCTTCGAGTTTTCTAAAGGAAGACATGCCCAAGTTATCCATTTTCAGCGTAGTTTGTCATTCCATGTTCGCCGTTATGCATATTGCTTATGTTTCCATTTTCATGCATCGATTTTGGATGGTTTATCCTAGATCCGAGGATAGGCATCGATTTTTGAAGTCTAAGATTTGAGTCAACTTGCATGCACGCATATTTTGAAAGTACCTATTATAGGTCTTGATGCCCTCGAATATATTTCCTTCTCGATCGAGTTGATTTGAAACCTGAGAGTGCCAAATGTGGGTTCGTAAAGTCGAAACCCTAATTTTGCTACGACTTCGCTTGATCACGTTGTTGCTTTTGTGGGATGTGACCCCAAAGTTGTTCCACATATTACCGGTACCCTACAAGGCGATCGGTGAAGTCATCGGATCCGATACCTCCTGTTAATGTTTTTGTCTCTCAGTGTCGGGTTATATATGCTTATTTCAGTTATTTACTCTAATATTTCAAAATAAAACATGTGCGTCAGAAATGTTTGGTGAAGTTATTATCCTCTCGATCCGAGATATGGTTCTATCATGGTTGTGCACGGATCTCTATTCGTGGGTTGATCACCATCTCGAGTATTGATCGAAGGATAGACCCCGAACACGTGGTTATGGTTCAAGCGATACACCCTAAGTCCACACGGAAATGGTAACGGTGGTTATGGTTCGATGGGATTGACAATCAAGTCCACACCGAGTTAGCCGGTGGATACGCTCGGCATGGCCACCGGATATGTTCCGGCCGAATGAATGAGATGTGATGGGTCAAGGGATGCTCCAGCCGGGTTCATGGTTCTATGATGAGCATAAAGAATAACGGATCGTGCATCGAAATGAAAATCTATTTTGCTTACTTAGAAGTGGATTTACGCTTTAAACCTTCTAAGGTAAGTGCTCAACACAAGATCATGATTCTTTTGATTTATGATAAACCCCACCGAAAGTGCGCTAGTACTCACCCCAAACTCTTTTTCAAATCTTTTCATGTATGGATGAGGTCGACGGGCCACGCCGAGGGGTGGAGTCATGGGTTCTTCATGCTATGCTTCCACGATGTTGTGTTATATACGCATTCGATATTGATGTATTCTTGTCCCTTATTTTGCTTTCTGATTGGGAACAAGATTTGTTATGTTGATTATGCCGTGAGTCTCGATACGAGCATGCTATGGTCAACCGTCTAGTAAGTGGTGTAATGCTATTTGCTTTCTTGCATTACTTGTTATAAACCAAGATCATGTTTCGAGGTTATGATATCGATATTATTCTCGCTGGTGGATTGTTTGCACCCTCCCTTCGTGATATGTCCTAGTTATGAGGAGATGTCGCCCATTTCATGGTCACATCTTCATCATATATTTTATGTATTCCTCCTTCTTCCCCGCTTAACCCCCACTAATCACACCCCGCATCCGTGGCTTCCTGAATTCGTGACAATAATTTTCAAAAATTCAAATAATTATACAAGGCTCCAATATCAATATATAACATAATTATAACCTAAGGTTCAATAAAATTAAACCATACACCAAGAATGGTCCAAGGTAGCTCACGGCTACTTTGTGTAAAAATACCAAACAATTTTATAAAATCCTATAAAATTACACTTTGCTTATATGCTATCATATAGCACTAATACATCATAACATTAACTAAAATCAACTAAATCATGCCTTAAACCCACATTGAAGCTCACGGTCCTTTCAAATAATTTGGGTATTTCATCTTTAAAATTTAGTTAATTCATGTAGTACATAATCAATAATTTAGATCAACAATATGCTATTATATCATTCAAATAAAATTATACAATAACTTAGCATACTTCATGATTTTCGGTAATAGTGAAATAATTAGCATAAGATTTTTATAAATTTCACCAATTACTATAAGCTCCTACTACATCATATATCATCAATCCGTTTAAATGATCAAGAAAATTTTCTGACACATGACATAATTTCATAACATGTTTTATTAAATATTAAACATGGTATATACATCTACAACATCATACTACACATTATTAATTAACAAGCTATCATGCTAGCATACTTTCCTACTTAAGATCACATGCTTAACATTTAAATTTACCCATTAGAAATTTAAAACTTAGGGTATAATCGAATCTCGCTCGATATCTAACCATTTTAACGGATTGATTTGTTGTAGGATGATTTATGCTCAAGGTTTTGGAGGAGGAAATGAAATGAACTCGGTTTTGGAGGAGAAAACTCTCGGCTATTGTGTGAGTTTGAAGAGAAAATGTAAAGTGATGTATTTTTCAAGACTAATCACTTATGTAATACAAGAAAGTTAATACATACAACACTCTCTCTCGGTTCTTGTAATACCCCAGATTCTCATAGCCTGATTGTTAGTATGTAATTAATTATAAATTAATTACGTGAGTGATTAGGACAATGCATCCTCGGATAAGATTTTATAAAGTTTTAACTCAAGATTTATTTTAGAATTCTAAAGTTGATGGATTTAACAATAAATTTCAATTTATTGTTTCATTTCAACATTTGTTTTAAAAAGAATGATTTATGAAAGTTTCGATTTGCTAAAATTTCTATATTTCTATTTGATTTATATTGAGTTATTAATTTCAAAGATACATTATCTCATTATTTTGAGCTTATAGTATACCTAAGGAAAATTCTAGAACAAATGTAGCTTACTAAAGAAGCTAAAAGATTAGCTTATCAAAGAAGCCATTTAATAGCTTCTCATGAAAGATTGCAATAGTACCTAAGACATTATATATATATATATATATATATATATATATATGCTTCTACAAGTTTTGTTCAAGTTTTGTTCTTCGATTTTTAGTTTATACATGCATAGATCTACCTATTAGAAGTGTTGTTATGTGGAGAAAACAAAGAAAATCTTTCTTTAAACCTCATAGGTTTCGGGCCCTTGAACAAATTTGGGAAAACGTTGATCTTTTATTTTATGCTTCAATTGATGCTAGATCTAGTGATTATACTTGAATTGTGGGTTCATGTATCAAGTTTCATGAAAACCTAAACTTTAGTAAAGAACCCTATTTTTATGTTGAGGAATGATGATTTCTGAATCAAGCTTAGATCTATGAAATTAGAGATGATTAAACATGTTTAGAGTCGATTTCAAAAACAAAATCGAACCCTCCATTTTACTTATGTTGACCGAAAACTATGGCCATGATTTTAAGATGTTTTGTCTTCGATTTGTTTACAATAAGCTTGTAGCTATGTAATTATATGTACATGATCTGTCTGCAAAAGAAATTTGAATTAAATCGACTCAAGTGAAAACCCCTAATTTATTATACTTATGGAGTCTTGAGAAATTATGGATTTGATTTTATTTGAGTTGTTTAATTTTAAGTATGATCTAGTATATGAAAATAGCTTATTTTGAATTATTGGGATTTTTCTAGACTATTGTGAAAACTTAGATTGTTAGTTTGCTAATTTGCAAAAAGTGATATTAATGATATTTGGAATTTGATTTCAAAACATAGATTCAGAGAGATTGATTGACTTACTTGATCGAAGTTTCCAAACAAGATTAGAAATTAGATTTATATATATATATATATATATATATCGTTATGGTATTATATATATATGTATGGAGTTGAAAAGATTTAAGTTCTCATAAACTACATTCTTAATAAGTTAAACAGTTTTAGTTTTGGATGCATCAACCAGCTTAGCTTAATCATAGTATCGAGAGAGCTTAGTAGAGGCTCAAGAGTTAGAACTTAGTTCCCTTCTCGTATTTATTCTTCTTATTTCCTTATTCAGAACAAGTGGAAGCAGAATAGACATCAAGAAAGGAAAGACGAAAGTCCTCGAGTGTTTTCCGTATGGGCTTTCTAAACTAAAATATGTTTATGTGCAAGTTTATGAAAATGAGCATGTGAATTTTATAAAGTTAATCGACTTGCTCTTTTTGAGCATATTGCATATTGCCTATCTACGAGAGAATGACTATATCGCCCTATGCTAGACGAGTCGCTAGTAAGGGTTTGTGTATATGTGGCCTTTCGCCAAGGTGTTTGAGAAGGAGGCCTACTTCAACACAAGAGCGAGATATGGTGTTTATTTATGATTGTCCGCAGACATGTTATGATTAGAATTGTTAGCACGCATTGATCATGAAGTAAGTGATTTCGTAAAGTATGATTCATAGGCTATTTCTTAAAACCCCGTGAATCTAAGAAAGTGTCAAGTCGATTATATAGCTCCAAGAGCATGTTTCATTGTTTCGCAATCGCCTAATCGAGTGCATCATACTCACGCCCGCATGTATTTCTAAATGTGCAGAAGTGAGATGACAATGGAGATTGAATGTCGAGCTAAGACCTATTTTGTAAAGTCCTATATTGCCCCGAGTTTATGTCTTCAAACATAAACTCGCCTACTTGCTGCCAACTCATTTACATAAGAAAATATTGCATGATCCGAGTTTTGATGGGTTAGACATTTGATAAACAAGTATGAATTCATGTCATAGATCATGGTATCGCCAGAAATGTTGATTGATAAATATCAAACTTTGATCATTGGTTTAATCACAGTCTAATGACTCCTTCATTAAAATGATGACTGCTTATATCTCAGTCTCTTGAAATAGTTAGTCATTTCTTTTCCTTTTTTCGCCGCACCGATTAGTTAGTTATACAAGATTAGATAAGTCATGTGACAGAATGGTATCGTAGCAATTGTTCGCCCCCCGTGAGTCTTTCGTGTCTAATCCAGCTTGTCTTAAATCATGAGCTCAAGATATCAAGTCCGCTATCTCCAAAGACAACCAGTACAAGTTGATTCTTTATAAAGAGTTCAAAATTCTTCCATTGCTTATGGCTTTGTGTAATCTTTATATGTTTAGTATTGTATGATACATAAGATGATGCATACAATTTGATTAGTATCCTAAGATGGAAATGGGACATATCGATATGATTGTCCCGATGTTTAAGTTACGACATTAGGATGCGATCACGCCGCTAATATTACTAGAGTTAGATCGTTGCTGATTGGATGATATTCTATGAGCTTAGGCCGAACAGATGCAAACTTTCTCGAAATCTCTACTGAACCGGTTTCGATTAGGCATGGGGTTAATGAATTCGATGGATTGTTGATTCAGTTCACAAAGACACCGCAAGGATGGGCTTCTTCCAAGGTTTTGATTATATCGATTTTTCTAGAAATCCTAAAGTCGGAATTTTGGATTCCATGCTCGCTCGAGCATAGAATCGGAACATCAAGGTCCATCCCGGTGACTATTCCTCTCGATCATTTTCATTCTCATGATCGCCGCCTTGCGGAGCATTATGAGGTAGGATGATCTTTCTCCCACCGCCATTGATGTACTACCTCTGAAACTTGTTCAGATTTGATGAGTCTATGTTGATTGATCGTACTTTAGCCCCGACATTGTTAAGCCGCTGATTCTCCTATTGATGGATTCGTATATCCATCGTGGTCCCGATGATTGGTATTTACCCCTCGCTAGATCCGTGGTTTGTTGATAAGCATTCCACCGAAAATATTCCTTTTCCTTATCCGGATCCAAAGGATACCGAAATTGATGCGGATCTATTAGAGCACCGTTGTTTTTTACTCGCCTTTTATTCGATTTATTTTGCTAATCCAAAGGTCTTCTCGAGCGCCCCAGCAGCTTTGCTCAAGTAATTCTGCTCACCTAATTCACACAGCTTCTCCGACACTCGTTATAACTCCCGAGTCTCGCTTAATTTCGCTGATATTTCTAGTTGTTTATATGAGATTCATACATTTCAAGAGTCACCTCCTCCGTAGATGAGGCCTTCTTCTAGACCATCGTGTCTTTCCGCATCTTATCGTTATGAACCTCGAACATATTTAATCCGCTGGCAAGTGCAAGCTTGAGTACCTCCCAATCAAGAAATGTCTTCGTTATTGACCCATACATTCTACATCTCGAGTTTAAAGTAATTTTGCATGACAACAACCCCAATGCTCCTAAACCACCATGCATGTACAATGAAGAAGAGATGGAGCTTTTGAAGGTTGACTTACACAAAGAGTTCTATTGGGAAGATGAGATCGAGCGATTCTTTGAAGAAGAAGCAGAATTAGTGAAGTCATGATAGAGATGAACATCACCGTGAGTGAAAAGTCCGATCCAAGCAATATTAGTAGTAGATCCCGTGTGATAGTAAAGTATAGCAGATGTGGAGAAATGAGGCATTTGATCGCATATCGATTAGATGGAATACCCGATTAATTTGTTTATTGTCAAAGAAGTTAAGATTGGCCATTGTTGCTGTAATTATTGAGCCTAGTTTTATAGCTTCTTGAGCAAGCAATCTTCCACTCCTAGCTACCATTAGTTCTCGATTATGTATACTGAGTCTTCCCACGGTTCAAATTCTCGATTTTATTTCAAATTTCATCGCCCAGATGGTGGTGTTCTTCTTTCCTTTAAAGATAATGATGATGAGGATCTTGAATCCATTAATGTTGATTCTTCTATTCCGAGTATGACGTTAGTCTATACTCTGAGATAGAGTCATCTCTACCAGATACTCGCTTGTTTATACCCGAGTCGATATAGCCCCTACATAGTTTGATTATTCTTATCTCAGATCGAGATGTTTCCTATTGATCTAGATTGAGATGGTCGCCTTTCGATCTCCCGAGATCCCTACATTGATTGAGTCTATTTCTTTTCTCATGTTCCCGAGACTTCTTCCTTAAAGGTCCCGTAAGAGACTTAAGCTAGTTCATCGAGACCTTCGTGTGTCTCAAGATTCTTCATGTATGAACTCGAAGTTTTACCATTGTTGGCACAAAGACAACTATAGCCCAAGATATCACCAAATGTCTTTTGACCGATCTTGATATCCTTTATCCCGGAGTAATTCCCTTGTACTCATTTTTCGAGTGTGCTATTGATCCGCCATCTCCGAGATTGAGAAAGATGTAGAGATACCGACTCAATGAAGCCATAAGGGCAAGGAGCATGGAGTAGTAGAGATGGAAGAAGGAAATGATGTCAAGAATGATGTACTTCACAGTAACGAAGCTAGTAGAAGCAAGAGTGGAATGGCTTGTAGATAGTATGGATGCACATATGTATATATGTGTATATACGCACTAGTGATGCCTATAGATATCTTATGATGCGTGGTGTGCTTGAGAAGCCGCATCAATATGTTTTGCCGAGATACCAAAGCATTTATATGCTGGAACTTCAATTTGCAAAGTCTTCCTAGCTTTTGTAAATATTCAAGAGGAAGAACCGAGAGTATTCTTCTTAAGATTTACCTATACTTTCTCCTCCTCAAATAGATCGTAGAATTGCAAAGCTTTTTCAGATCGTAAAGTTCTTGCTCCCGAGCAATTGGAGAATTTTATGTGGGAACAATTCAAGAGAGAATTGTTTGAGAAGTGTATACCTCAAAGTTACAGCAACAAAGAGATTAAATTTATAATCAAGCAAGGCAAAAGACGTGGTAAGAATATGATCGAATTCTGCAGCCTAACTCGTTATGCTTCTTTAAAGTCGAGACAGATGAGAAAATGGCAATTGTTTTGAGCTAGATTACGCCAAGAGATCGTAATCATTTGGGAAGCCTCACCAAGATTTCTTCTTCCATCGGTCAAAAGGAAAAGAATTAGGAGAATAAGACCTCCCAAAAAGAGACGATAGCGTGTTTAATCGCCCACGCAGAAAATCTTTCCAAGTCACCAGCACGTGATGTGCCTGTATGTAATGTAGAGTACATTATGGAGTTTGCACATTGGGAAGTAGTGTTGTTATGCATATGGACAAGTAGGCCACTATGCAAGTCAATATCCGAACCGCCGAGAAACAACTAGTGATGGAGGAAAGCGTAACCGTCGAGATGATGCAACCAATGAAAACCGTAAGGATATTAAAGCGCCGTTTATCAGATCGAGATGCCGCTACATCAACCGCAATCGTCGCCACAACCGCTCGCCGCCGTAATCGCAATCACCGACGCCCGACCGCACCAACCTCTATATCAAATAGCATACGCCCTCTTAAAACAACCGAGAAGAATGCAAGCAACTTGACAGATGTTCTTAAGCTCAACAACGAACGTGTGCACAAGATTTAAACGTGCTTACCCGCTGGATGGAGCTATCGCAACATGCACGTATGTTCTAACCTAGATTTTGAACTAGAATCCTTAAGCTTAGAGCGAGATCGCTACAATGCTGTAACACAAAGGACGGATCTTATATAGGAATATATCGTTGACAGCCGATTATGCAACGATATGATGTAAGCAAAGAGAAATAGCGCCGCCACCGTAAAGAGAACCCACTGCTTTATGGTATTAAGAAGAGAAGAAGCTATGTTCATGATCTCACTTACAAACCGAAAAGTCGATGAATAACGAGGAAGATTGTGCTTACCTTGTATATCCGAATGTCGATGTCAAGTCCGAGAATAAGGTAGGAGATGTACCGTGGTTAGAGAGTTTCAAGATGTTTTCTCAAACATTACTGTATACTCCTGGACAGATAATTAGAGTTTCTCCATTGAGTTTGAACCAGATCGCACTGCTTCAAAAGCACCTTATAGAATGGCCCCAAAAGAATTTCGTGAGTTAAAGATCCAATTGAAGAGCTGGACCTAGGTTTTCTCGACCTAGTGTATCTCCTCGGGAGTGCGCCTATTTGTCAAAAAGAAGGATGAAACTCTAAGGATATGTATTGATTATGTAATGTTAAACAAGTTAACCTTGAAGAATATGTATCCTTACTCATGATCGATGACTTGTCAGCCACCGAAGGTGCCAATGTTTTCTTGAAGATTGTCCCAAGTCGATATCATCAATCAAAGATTCAAGGACATAGCCAAGACTACGCCGAAAGGCAGATGGCCACACGAGTCCGTAGTAATGCCATGTGGCTTGATGAATGCACCACTGTGCTTATGAATTGATAAACCGTGTTTTCCACAATTATCTCAAGAATGCAAGAACACGAAGAGCAATTGAGAACCGTTCTGTGCTTGAGAGAAAGAACGACTATTTGCTAAGATTAGCAAATCAGTTTTGACCAGGGAAGTGAATTTCTTGGACATATCACAACAGATGGAATCGTAATCGACCCCGCATAGTTCAAGCGGCACGATTGGAAATCACCGACGACACGTATAGAGACTCAAAGTTTCGGGTTTAGCAAGACATTACCAAGGTTCAGAAGGATTCTCCAAGATTATAGAACAATGACTCAATACCTTCAAAAGGAATTATGTCCCAACGAACCCAAGAATATGAGGAAAGTAGTCAAGAGTTAAAGAACAGATTGACTACCACGCCCGCTTGCAATACGTAATCGTAAAAAGGGTATACTCAAGATATCGATGCATAAAAGAGTGGACTAAGAATGGTCCCATGCAAGAAGGAAAAGTGATAGCTTATGCTTCACGATAGTTAAGACCTCAAGAGCCCGTGATATCCTATATACGAGCTAGAATTGGCAACTATTGTTCATGCTCAAGAATTGGAGATATCTTTGCATGAATCCAAGTGTGAGATCTTTATTGATCACAAGAGCTCAAGTATTTCTTCGAATAGAAATATTTGAACATGCCGAGAAGATAAGAGCTAGTAAAGATCATGATTGCGTAGATCAAGTATCCCCAGAAAAGCGAATGTTGTCGCCGATGCTTTCAAGAGAAAAAGCCAAATCCAATTAGGATTCGTCCTCTACTCGTAAAGAAGAATTGATCAAAGAGTTTGAAGAGATGAGTTTGTAAGTGATGCTACCACCGATATTGCGAAAGAGATTATAGCCTTTGTCGTTACCCGATAGGAGAGCAAGAATCGCAAGAATCAAAGATAAAATCAAGATAGAGAAGCTATGAGTTAAGATTAAATCGTATACGTAAGAATATCATGAAGTTGGGATAACGCAATCATATTCAAATATGATATGCGTGCTCAATGAGGATGATTTAAAGAACGAGATTATGAGTTAAGCTCATAACACGCCCCTACACCGCACACCCAAGAAGCACAAAGATATATCAAGATCTAAAACAAAGGTTTGTGTGGGTAGGAATAAAGCGAGATAGCCTCGCTTGTTGATCAATGTTAACGTGTCAACAAATTAAAGCTTGCACGCAATGTATGGTAAATTGCAACCATCGGAGATTTCCTCGGAATTGAAAGCACAAGTTAATTGAGACATACGCTCGACGGATAGTACGTTGATTGGGTACCCGCCTCAATCACCGATAGAGACTCCAAGTTTACATCTCGATTTGGGTGAAATCTCAATAAGAGATGAGCACAAGAGTGAATTGCAAGATAGTGTTTCATCTGCAGCGGATGGTCAATCCAAGGACCATATAGACGCTAGAAGATATAATCGTAATCTTGATATTAGATCAAGGAGATCAACGGTAGCTAATCCTACCATTGATTGATTTTCGATATAACAACAGCCAAGCAACGATTTATATGACGCTTTATGAAGCCTTTATGGCGCGTAGTGGGATCACCGCTTATGGGACAAAGTTGAAGAAAGACAAGTGCTTGGACCGTGTTTATTGAAGAAATGGTCGAATCGATGACAAATAAAGAAAAGAATCCAAGAAGCTCAAGAGCGCCAAAGTCCCACGCAGATAAAAGACGACGGAGCTAAGCTTCAAGATTGAAGACATCGTGATTCTTGAAGTATCTCATTCCAAAGGAATACATCGCTTTGAATTAAAGGAAAGCTTAGCCAAGATTCATTGACTCAGACGAGATTCTAGAGAAGAATTGGACCACGCTTACTGATTAGCTTTGCCTTCAAAGCTTTGGCCATATCCATATGTGTTTCATGTCGCAGTTATAAAGATATGTGTTTGATCCAAAACACATCATATATCAAGAGTATATTGTTCCGAACAATATCTAAGCTATGAAGAGAAGCCGAATGTATTCCGATTGAAAGAATCAACAACTAAGGAATAAGTCGATTCCTTTAGTCGAGATTCTATAGAGGCATCATGGCCTAGAAGAAGCGACTTGAGAATTTGAAGAAAATATGAAAGAGAAGTACTCGAACTATTTTGAGGTACTAAATTTCGGACGGAATTTTTTTAAGGGAGATAATGTAATCCCGATTCTCATAGCTCGATTAAGCTAAGTATGTAATTAATTAGAAATTAATTATGTGAGTGATTAGGACAATGCATCCGTGATAAGATTTTATAAAGTTTTAACTCAAAGATTTATTTTAGAATTCTAAAGTTGATGGATTTAACAATAAATTTCAATTTATTGTTTCATTTCAACATTTGTTTTAAAAGAATGATTTATGAAAGTTTCGATTTGCTAGAAATTTCTATATTTCTATTTGATTTATATTGAGTTATTAATTTCAAAAGATACATTATCTCATTATTTTGAGCTTATAGTATATCTAAGGAAAATTCTAGAACAAATGTAGCTTACTAAAGAAGCTAAAAGATTAGCTTATCAAAGAAGCATTTAATAGCTTCTCATGAAAGATTGTAGTAGTACCTAAGACATATATATATATATATATGCTTCCAAAAGAGCTCCATTTTCACAACCTAAATTTCTCCAATTTCTCTCAAAATTTTCGAGAAGACACACACACACACACACTCAAAATTTTCCTTCAAGTCCAAGATCCAAGCTTTCAAACCTCTTCAAATCGGTAGATCGAATGACATGAGGTAGATCTCCAACCTTATCCAAGTTTTGAAGTAAAATCAAGATGAAAAATTCATTTCTAAACCCTATATGTTTCGCCATTTAGGCCTTTGTTTCTACAAGTTTTGTTCTTCGCTTTTAGTTTATACATGCATAGATCTACCTATTAGAAGTGTTGTTATGTGAGAAAACAAAGAAAAATCTTTCTTTAAACCTCATAGGTTTCGCCCCTTGAACAAATTTGGGGAAAACGTTGATCTTTTATTTTATGCTTCAATTGATGCTAGATCTAGTGATTATACTTGAATTGTGGGTTCATGTATCAATTTTCATGAAAACCTAAACTTTAGTAAAGAACCCTAATTTTATGTTGAGGAATTGTTGATGATTTCTTGAATCAAGCTTAGATCTATGAAATTAGAGATGATTAAACATGTTTAGAGTCGATTTCGAAACAAAATCGAACCTCCATTTTTGTGTTGACCAAAACTATGGCCATGATTTTAAGATGTTTTGTCTTTGATTTGTTTACAATAAGCTTGTAGTTATGTAATTATATGTATATGATCTTGTTTGGCAAAAGAAATTGGAATTAAATCGACTTGAGTGAAAACCCTAATTTATTATACTTATGGAGTCTTGAGAAATTATGGATTTGATTTTATTTGAGTTGTTTAATTTCAAGTATGATCTAGTATATGAAAATAGCTTATTTTGAATTATTGGGATTTTTCTAGACTATTGTGAAAATTTAGATTTCGTTAGTTTGCTAATTTGCAAAAGATGTTGTGATATTAACTTGATATTTGGAATTTGATTTCAAAACATAGATTCTTGTGAGTATATAACTTGATCAAGACTTACTTGATCAAGTTTCCAAACGGAAGATTAGAAAGCTAAAGATTTTCATATATATATATATATATATATATATATATATATATATATATATATATATATATATATATATATATATATATCGCTTTGGTATATATATATGTATGGAGTTGAAAAGATTTAAGTTCTCATAAACTACATTCTTAATAAGTTAAATGTTTTAGATTTATCATTGAAAGCAAATTAGCTAAATCATAGAGTATCGAGAGCTTTAGTAGAGGCTCAAGAGTTAGAAACTTTAGTTCCCTCTCGTATTTATTCTTCTTATTTTATTAAGGAACAAGTGGAAGCGTAATATACATCAAGAAAGGAAAGATGAAAGTCTCGAGTGTTTATTTCGTGTGGGCTTTCTAAACTAAAATATGTTTATGTGCAAGTTTATGAAAATGAGCATGTGAATTTTATAAAGTTAATCGACTTGCTTTTTAGCATATTGCATATTGCCTATCTACGAGAGAATGACGATATCGGCCCTATGCTAGACGAGTCGCTAGTAAGGCTTTGGTACACAGTGGCCTTGGCCAAGGTGTTTGAGAGAGGCCTACTTTCAACACAAGAGTGCGAGATATGGTGTTTATTTATGATTGTCTCCGCACATGTTATGATTAGAATTGTTAGCACGTGCATTGATCATAAAGTAAGTGATTTCTAAAGTATGATTCATAGGTTATTTCTTAAACCCCGTGAATCTAAGAAAGTGGCAAGTCGATTATATAGCTCTAAGAGCATGTTTCATTGTTTTTGGCAATCGCCCAACGAGTATCATACTCACGCCCGCATGTATTTCTAAATGTGCAGTAGTGGTGAGATGACAATGGAGATTGAATGCGAGCTAAGACCTATTTTGGAAAGTCCTATGTTTTGCCCTCGAGTTTATGTCTTCACATAAACTCGCCACTTTTGTCGCCAACTCATTTACACCGAAATATTGCATGATCCAGTTTTGATGGGTTAGACATTTGATAAACAAGTATGAATTCATGTCATAGATCATGGTATCGTTTGAAACATTGATTGATAAATATCAAACTTTGATCATTGGTTTAATCACGTGTCTAATGACTCGTCTTTCATTAAAATGATGACCGATTATATCGCGAGTCTCTTGAAATAGTTAGTCATTTTTTCCCGCCGCACCGATTAGTTAGTTAATACAAGATTAGATAAGTCGGGTGTGACAGCCTTCTAAAGAATCAAGACAAAATTATTTTGAGAATCAAATGCATATGTCATGATATAAAAATATCCCTTACACAAAGTAAATGCAGGAATAAAGTTTTGAAACCAACAAAATTTATTTTTGTCTCACACATGCCAAAAGTCAGACAATGAGAGAAGAGAGAGAATTTCAGATTTTAATGTGATTCGCATGTGTATAATTATACACTCTATCCCAAATATATTACAATATCATCAAAGTGTTTTAGTCAAAGAAATCGCCCTCTCACAAATTTGATCCCACTTGTTCATTACTTGGTTGTGTGTACATTAGATACCACTTGCATGAATTAATTCATAACATAGCAAAAGCAAGCACAAATTGACGTGAATATATGTTCTTAAATAGCCCACGGCTATTTCTAATTCCTAAGTGTTAATATTTGATTTTTCATGCTAATTATATATATATATATCATAATATATGTTTTAGATGATAAATTATATCATAAAAATTATTGAATTAATCCATGTGCTAAAACCCAAATTCTCAATTCTAAGGTTTTCGAGAATCAACATATGTTCAAAATATTATTCCCAAATTTTCTAGCATTATTTCAATGCTAAATAATATTCTAATTACATAAAATAATCATAGGAATTTAAATATCTTAATTTTGATCATTAGACTTGATTCTCAAGTCATCTCTAAATGTTAACGTTGAAACGTCTCAAAACGTTAATTATCGACTCATCTCAAAATGGTCGAATAAAGTCATAATCGCTTTATTAAATTATTCCAATAATAATGGAATTAAATTCTAAGCTTAAAAACTTAGAAAATATCACGAGCATTTAATCATCGATATAATCGACGAAATAATACCTGCTGAAACACGTTACATATTCAGATTTCTCAATTCACACCGCTTGTGAATAAAACATAGAATTTATTATTCCAAAATAATCGAAATCATTATTCGATAATTTATTAATCAATTTATCATAATAATAATATTCTAATTTACTAAATTAATATCGAATTAGGCTTTTAAATAATCGTATTACATATGACCTAATCAACTTTGACTAATTTTATTCATTTTGTAGAGAGCCGAGAGGGTCGTGTGTGTTGTTTCATTTCCTTGTATTTGCTAAGAATATATATATTAGTCTTGAACCACTTAACACATAAACACTTCATTTCTTTCCTATTTTTCCTCTCTCACGAAACCTCTCAAAGAACAAACCAAGCTTTTCTTCTTCTTTACCTCCTTTTGCTTGAGCTTGATTTATCCTACAACCGATCGACTTCGATAACGAGGTTAGATATCGAACAAGTTTCGATAAACCTAACTTTTCAATAATCCCGCGATTTAAATAATTATTTTTAGCATGTATTAATTATGCAATAAATCATGCTAGCATGTTATAAGCTTAGAAATTATGTTACATATGTTAATATGCATAGATAAATTATTTCTAAGCTAAGCTATGTATTTAATTTATTTTGATGATGCTCGATTTTTGCTAGTATGATTTAAGGTGGATTGTTGATCTATAGTGTTGTAGGAGCATGATTTTAATTTAGAAATTTTGGAAACCATTTGTGTAATTTTGAACATGGCCGAGAATGATATAAGTTGGTACCATGGTGTATAATTTTATTTGCATGATATAATAGCATATTCTTGATCTAGGGTATTAATTAGGTGATATAGGAATTTATTAGAATTTTTGAACTTATATACCTATTTTTAATAATTATGGCGAGATCTAGGCTATGGTTTTAATGGTTTTATTGTGTTATTATATGATATTATGATGTATTAGTTATATGGTAGTATTTAAGCATAATGTGATTTTATAGATTTTATAAAATTGTTTGGTTTGAAAAGCCCTATGTAGCCGTGAGCTACCTAAAATTATTTCTTGGTGTATTGTTTGATTTTATTGAACCTTAGGTTATAATTATGTTATATATTGATATTGAGCCTTGTGTATAATTATTTGAATTTTAGAAAATTTATCGACAATTTATATAAGAGACCGTCCTATAGAAGCAATATAGGTGATGTCCAAATTTTCTATAGTTAATGTTAATACATATTAGTGATACTATGATAATATAGTACACTACATGAATTTAGAAGAATTTTGAAGATGTTTGAAAATTTTAAGTGAAGCGTGAGCTAATAAATATATTAAGAATTTTAATTCCTTAATATCAAGAAAATAATACATTATATGTCTAGAAATTATTTTAGACATATTAAGAATTTATGAAATTTTATAAACATAGTATCCTATTATGTTTATGAAACGTTATATTAAATAACGTTAGAAATGAAAACAATGTTTAATGAATAAGTTAATTAATATTTAAGAAAATATTAATAAAGTTTATCGATTTGTGTGAAAATCGAGAATTAGGATTTTATGAAAAGAAATCGATTTAAAATCGATTTATATGGAAATTAGATATTAAAATATGAATTATTAATGATTTATAAAAAGTCAAAGTTGTTGACTTTTGAAATCAACGACAAATACGCTCGATAATAGGCTAATACGTAAAACGTATTTTATAGAAAACTTATTATGAGAAAAGATTTCATAATTGAAATCTTTATATCGAAAAACGTTAAATAAACGCTTAACCTAAAGGTTAAATGAGACGTAACATATCTCGCCTCATCGATGTACAGAAATGTTTAGTTAAGATACGAGATTAACGTATTAAAATTTATTAAATTCAAATTATTATATTAGTTTATCAAAGTTTATTTTAAACTTTGAAAATCTCAAAACGCGTACAACATAAATCGAAATTTTATAAGGTGGGACGGATGCGTCACAGCAAAGAAAAGAAACGAAGAAATACGCATCGTGGGCTTTTCTATCCTCAAGTTGATAAATAAAATGCTCTATTTATGATGCTTTATGAAAAGTAATTATTTATGATGCTTTATGGTGATAATTACCGCCAAAATGTTTATGTTTTATGATGTATCCTATCCATGAATGAATGAATGTTGTGTTCCATATGGAGATCAGTCCCCAAATGATGAGAATTCGATCCTGCCAGATGGCTACGGATTAAGGTAACCAATTGTGACTGTGGCCGAAGCCGGTCACACTGACGCGAGAGGAGGCCTCTCTACGCGCGAAATGTTAATGTTATGATTGAATGAAGGGATATGGATCATACATAGGAAAATATCTCGCAAGCATAATGTTTATGAAAATGATGAAAGTTTAGTAAGCTCACAGCCTTTTAATCAAAACCCTGTGTCTTACCATGATGGCGAGTAATTAAAGATGATAAAATATTTTGCATAAGTCCACCGAGTGATTATTTGTACTCACCGCATATTTGTTTTAAAATGCGATTGAGTTGGTGATGATGATGGAGAAGTGTTGAGTAGTCGTAATCTTTTGGTATTTTTATGTTTGAAAGAAAGAACCCTTGGGTACATATCGTCATATATGCATTCACACGCTTCCACGCATATTTTTTATTATTGTATGTTGATGTTGACATGCCTTTTCGTCCAAACTATCGAACCTTCGTTAAAGAAACATGTAGCCTTTACATCAGAATGACTTTTGCCTTGTAAATAAGGTTTGAATTGCTTTTGCCTTGTAATAAGGTTTGATTATCGAGTTCGATAAGTATTATTTGAAGTCTTTGAATATTCATATTAATGTGTTGTAATCACTGCTCCAAGCTCCATTTCTAATCTGTCTTCGATTAGAGGGTTGTGACAGATGGTATCGAAAGCTGTCTTTGAACCCTAAACTTTCTTTCAAAAGTTATGTCTAGATTGAGTCACTAGACTTAAAATCATCTCGACCACGCCAACACTCCATCACATCCATTTCAACCGAAAAGGTAAATTATTTTCATCTTTGAAAAGAAAAGTTTGAGATTTATGAATTTGATTTGTTGCCGATAGAACATTATCGACAAATGATTTATGAATTTGATTTGTTGCCGATAGAACATTATCGACAAATGATTTATGATTTGAATTGTTGTCAATAGAATATTATCGACAAATGATTTATGAATTTGATTTGTTGTCGATAGAACATTATCGACAAATGAAATGAGAAAGGTTGTAAATAACCATGATTGATTGATTGATTGAATTTTCGCAGAAATGAGTATGTTTAAAACGAACTATGTTCGCTATTTTGAAATTCTATTCTCAATATTGATTTTGATTAATGTTTATGTCATCCCAAATGGAACATAGACGAATAAGAAGCATGTTCACGAGTTACGAAAGAACATAGGAGTACGAATACTAATTTCATCCCATTGAGAACGAAAGCAAAATTGATTTGAAGAACTTCATTCCATTATGGGATTAGAAGGTTAAAAGCTAAAAAAAATCAAGTGCCGACCAAGTGCCGCTCTCGAAGCATAACGACCTCGAATATCATGCAAAATAAAAGCTAAGGCATTTGAGCTAGGCGGAGAGCTCAAAATAAAAGCTAAGGCATTTGAGCTAGCTCAAAATAAAAGCTAAGGCATTTGAGCTAGGCGGAGAGCTCAATAAAGCTAAGGCATTTGAGCTAGACGAGAGCTCAAAATAAAAACTAAGGCATTTGACCGCCACCACCACACCTCGGCGAGCTCACCTCGTCGCCTCATCACCACCGTCACCACCTCACACTTCGCAAACTCACCACCGTCAGCTCGTCAGCTCTCCTCGGCGAGCTCACTGCAAACTCATTCACCGGACAGTTCACCTTTAAAGCGAACTGCTTGCTGCAGTGATTTTGTTTTTGTTCCTTCGCTCGACCCGATTTACACACGGTTTTCCTACGTACTCTAACACACTGTACTATATTTCTTGTGAATGACCGAACCCCTGATTCCTTCTCCAGATTTGACGAGAGTCAGTATAGTTCACCTCGGACAGTTCACCTCGGAAGGCGAACTGCTTCAAGATTGATTTTATTTTGCTCCGCTCTCCTCGCTTGAACTCCGATTTGTGCACGGTTTTCGCCACGTACTCCTAACGCACTGTGATATATTTCTTATGAAGGAACTAACCCTTATTCGTTCTTAGGAATTCACGAGAGTCAGTGCAGTCCACCTCGGACAGTTCACTCGGAAGGCGAACTGCTTTATGCAGTATTTTGTTTGGATCCGTCTTTCATTCGACTCCGATTTGCACACGGTTTCACCCACGTATTCTAACGGACTCTAGTATATTTCTTATGAAGGAAGATCCCTGTTTACTTCTTCAAAATTCACTAGAGTCAGTGGAAGCTAGCTCATAGTTTTATAGAACTAGAATTTAGTTATGTGATAAGATTTTTTATGCCGCTAGATAGCAAGTTTCCTAGTATGGTAGGAAAGCTACAACGCGCTTGTATATGAGAACAACTTCAGATAACATTTATCCGCTTTATCGAGGTGTTTGGATTGTTTATCCGCTTTATAGACCTGCCCAGCTATTCTTTTGCTTTATAGATACGCTTGAGTTTAGTTTTATTTGTGTATCGGATATCTTTATTTTAGTTTGACTTTGATCGTTGTCTCGTAACAGATGGCGTGGACCCGACATACTACTAGATCGGAGGCTAGGACCGAGGCCACCCAGCCGAAATTATTCATAGGTACCGTGGTTACCGATGTGTTGGGAGATGATCTCGAGAGTTTCATGCACTACCTTCGTCATTGGAGGGAGGCACGAGCATGGGGTGACTGACCATGGCGTGAAGCGCCTCGACACCGGTATCGATAGACCGGGAGGATTACACACGGAAGTGTCGGAGATTATATCTCACTGCTAGTGGTGACTATGATCCAGCGGATCTACCGAGATTTGTAAGCCATTTGGCACATCTCAAGAGATCACGGGTAGCACTGAGGGGACCGCATCTCCCGAGGAGTATACGTGGCGTGATGAGTCACCGAGTGGCTTTACTTGGAGGTACCTCGGCAAGTGGACCTGAATACCCATTCCCGGAGGACGAGGGTAGGCTTGCGCAGGCAGAGAGGCATCTCGACCCGAGCTTGGGGATGCAGTGTTTCCCTTTGTCGATTGACACCCCACACCCACCGCCCCGATTTTGCCGCCCATGACAACCAAGACCGCCACCAGCCGCACCGGCGACGGCCGTGATGAGAGTATCGATGATCGATGACCTCATCGATCCGCGACATTCCTATGGTTGATGATGGCGGACCATCCGCAGTGCGCCATGAGGACGACTGATGATGACGATTCGGATGACGACCGATGATGATCTGACGATGAGGAGGATCCCGAGGAGGATCAAGATGACGATGAGTGATACACTGGCGACCACGCACTAGCTAGGTCTTAGTCCCATATATAGTTCTCGTGTGTGTGTAAGTTACTTTCATGTTTTGAAAAGGGAAGTGAACACTTGTATTTGTATTATCATGTAATCCCGTGATGTTGTATACGGGTTAAGCTTTTGAAATGCCATTTATACATTATCCTTTGTATTTCATCGTTTGTACAAAATAGTCCCTTGAGGCACAAATTTTGATGTATATATGATAACCTCAAGCGGGCTTTTATGGCAAAAATGATTATTGTGATAAAGATGAATGGCTTGGTTTAAAGTCGCTTTACAAAAGAATTGTATGATGATATTATATATGTTATTTCAGAAATGATTTTCACAATGTTGCAAGAATCACCACCATGATTTTTGGCGGAAGCCCGACGAAGATCTTACCGCAGGATCGATAATGGAGCCACTTGGGAAGAATTTAAAGGAATCAGATGAGAAATACGCCCGACAAGTTATCGGAAAAGAAGGAACAGAATTTTATAATCTAAACAGGAGAAGATGTCCGTGATAGATTACGATCGCATTTTCTCGCGATATGTCCGTGATATGCCCCCGATCAGTGAATGGATATGAAGATGGCGTAAAAATTTAGGTCCTGTTTGAGATCGAGATAAGAATGTCTCTAGCTAGCCATGGAGATCTCGACTTACATCAAGCTCTTGGACGAGCTTTGACATAGAGGCAACTATGCCGTAAGAGAAACCACCAACTCGACGCCAAATACAGGGATGGAAGAGAAATGGAAGGAAATTTGAAACAACCGGAAAGTTTTGAGAATACGAATAGCAAACGGCCGTAAGGAAACACGATAACCGAAGGGTGGATGAAGAAGCTAGTCTTTTCCTCCGACGGAGGACCACAAGAGCGGTGCAAGGACAACTCGCCCTAAGTGCTAAAAGTTTCACAAAGGAGTTTGCCATTTGGTAATTGCTTTATGCGGAATGAAGGGGCATTACGCAAATAGTTGCCCGGATACGACGGGACAGTGGGAAGGCCAAATCACCGGCAATGCCCAACCCCTCGTATATCCAGCCAAATTAATCATAAAGAATACCATCAGAATAACAAGGGCAGCAGCCCCAACAAGAATAATAACGACGACAAGAATGGCGAATCAGCAAAGAACGCCAACAAAGAAGAGCCACAACAAAATCAATGAGACAAGCGCCGTCAGCCCCAAATGGCAAGCTGCAGCATATGCTCTCACCGAGGCAAATGAACAAAACCAGGAAACCTGCGGTATGGGAACACTTTTCAACGACCTATACTTTTGTTCGACACGGGCATCACATTCTTTCATAGCAAGAACATGTAGATCTATCGAACTTAGATCCGAGAAAGCAAACCAGATATGAACATCTCTTCACCCATAGGAGGGGTGACAGATACTATACTTGCTCGAACCAGAGTTGAACTTAGGATCACTTAAGGTTCGACAAATAACTTAAACATAATACCCATGGGTGATGTAGATATAATTTTGGGAATGGATTGGTTAGCGTAAAATCATGCTATGATCCCGTAAGGAAAGGAAAATTTCATTCCATTTTCCGGCAAGAAGCTACAAGCTTTTACTAATCAGATGGGAAAGAAAATTCGATTATATCCGCAACAAGGCAAAAGAATGATAAACAAGAAAGAAAGTCGCATTCCTTGTTTATCCGAATGGGAGGATAAACGAGATAAAGATCAAGAGGTAGAGATTGTACGAGAGTTTTCGGATGTTTTTCCCGAAAATCTACCAGATTACCCCCGACAGTGCGCTTGAATTCACCATCGACCCGGAGCCGTGATCAGCCCAATGTCAAGGGCACCGCATGTAATGGCTCCAAAGGAACTCAAGAATTGAAAATACAAACGGGAGTGTTAGACTAGGTTTTATCGACCTAGCCTCACCGTGGGAGCGCCGGTCTTATTCGCAAAAGAAAGATGGTTCCAAGGATGTTATCGATTATCTGAACTAAATAAGTTAACGCTAAGAACAAATATCCACGCCAAGGATTGATGATCTGCTCGACCACCATAGGAGCAAGCGATTTTCAAAGATTGATCTTAAATCGATACCATCACCAAGGTACAACCCGAGGATATATCCAAGACGGCATTCAACTAGATACGGGCACTATGAGTTTGTAGTTGTGCCGCTTGACTAACCAATGCGCCCGCAGATTCATGGATCTCATGAATAGTGTTCCATCCATACCGGATAATTTGTCTAGTTCATAGACGACATTCTCATCTATTCGAAAATGAAGACGAACACAAGGAACACCTCGTGACAAGGTCAAACTTTGAGAGATGAACACTTTTGCTAAGTTTAGCAAATGTGAATTTTGCTAAAGGAAGTAATGTTCCTGGACACATTGTGTCACCAGGGATTAAAGTTGATCCGCCAAAGTAGAAGGGCCCAAGAATGGAAATCAAAGACACAAAATGAGATTAGAAGTTTCTTGGGATTAGCAATACTATCGAGATTCATTGAAGGATTCTCAAAGATAGCAAGACCAATAACCCAACTACTGTAAAAGGAATTAAATTCACTGGACCGATGAATGTGAGGCGAATTTCACGCTAAGGAAAGTTAACTCATCGCCTCGTGTTAGCGCCCGTATGCATAAAGAATACGTGGTCTATACAGATGCTTCCAAAATTGATTAGGCTATGTGTTAATGCAAAGTGGAAAAGTGATAGCATATGCATCTCGACAACCGAGACCGCATGAATTGAATTACCCAACACATGATCCGAACTAGCGCAGAGTATGCCCCAAAGATATGGAGACATCATCTCACGGAGTAAGATGAAATTTACCGACCACAAAAGTTTGAAATACTTTTTAAAGCAGAGATTTGAACATGAGATAAAGGAGATGGCTCGAATTGGTAAAAACTACGATCGTGGTATAAACTATCACCCGGCAAGGCGAACGTTGTAGCCGATGCCTTGAGTCGTAAGAGTCAAACGAATTGGGATGTCTCTTCACAAATGAAGAAAACTCATTGAAGAGTTTGAAAGAATGAAGATCGAATTGATTGAACAACCAGGGACGATCACGTTTGTATTGCTACACGCTTTGACGTCCGATTTAAGGAAAAGAACTTGAAGGACAAAGATGGAGGAAAAGTTAGAAAAGCAAGAGCCAAGGTAAGGACGGAAGGATCGACAAATTTTCAAGAAGCACCAGATAATGCTTTATTATTTGAAGGAAGGTTGTATCCCAACAACAACAATTGAATGAAATCATGAGTGAAGCTCATGACACACCTTATACAAACCCATCCGTAGTACTAAAATATACCAAGATTTGAAGAAAAAGTTCGTGGAAGGTATGAAAAGAGACATAGCCTCTTTTGTAGAGCGCCTTGCTTGTCAACAAGTAAAAGCATTACACCAACGCCTTACGGAAAGCTACGCCTTTGGAAATACCAGTGGAAATGGGAAGATATAGCTATGGATTTTGTTACGGGTTTACCAAAGTCTAAGAGAGGAACACTCGCTATATGGGTAGTAGTGATAGACTCACCAAATGTGCACATTTTCTCGCCAATTCAGACACACACGATCCGATAAGCTAGCCCACCAGATGTAAAAGAAATTGTACGCCACATGGAGTACCGAAAACTATCACATCCGATAGAGATTCAAAATTTACTCAAGATTCGGACTAGCTTGCAAAAAGAATTGGGCACGAATTAAATTTCAAAGATAGCTTTCACCCTCGCATCGATGGACAATCGAAAGGACGATCCAAACACTGGAGATATGTTGAAACAAAGTGTTGGATCGAGGTGCAAATGGGAAGAGGTTTTACCTCATCGAATTTTCCTACAATAATATACGTTTACGATCAATATGGCCCCGTATGAAGCTTTATATGGAAGAAAATACCGATCACCGCTTTATCGATGAAGTGGTGAGAGAAAATTTTAGGCCTGATGCGATAAGTGAAATGATTGAGATCGCCAAATTAGGCAAAGAATAAAATAAGCTCAAGATAGACAAGTCTTATACCGACACGCTGAGATCCGAGCTACATTTTGAAATGGAGATAAAGTCTTTTGAAGGTCTCTCCATCTAAAGGGATAATAAGGTTTGGAGTAAAGGAAAGTTAAGACCCGCTTTATTGGACCTTATGAAATCCTAGAAAGAATAGGCCCGCCGCCTATAGGTCGGCTCTTCCGCCAAGTCTGGAAACGACACAATGTTTTTCACGTATCACAACTCGTAGCACGTACGATCCAAGCATGTGATCCATCAAGACGACGTGATCCTCAATCCAGATATGAGCTATAATGAAGAACCTACGGCTATTCTAGACCAGGTTCAAGAATTGAGAAACAAATCGATTCCACTAGTCAAGGTGCATGGAAACATTATGAACAAGAGGAAGCCACGTGGAGCTTGAGGATGCGATGAAAGAAAATACCCGATCTTTTCGAGGTATGTAAATTTCGGGATGAAATTTTTAAGGGGTGGAATGTAATACCGATTATTTAAAAGCCTAATTAATATTAATTTCAGAATTAGAGTATTATTATGATAATTTGATTATTAAAATATCGAATAATGATTTCGATTATCTTTGGAATAATAAATTTATTTGTTATTCACAAATGAATGTGAATTGAGAAATACGAATATGTAACGATTTCAACAAGATTATTTCTACATCGATTACGTGATCGATATTTTTAATGCTCGTGATATTTTCTAAGTTTTTAAGCTTAGAATTTAATTCCATTATTATTGGAATAATTTAATAAAGTGATTACAACTTTATTACGACCATTTTGAGATGAGTCGATATTTAACGCTTGAAACGCTTCAAACGTTAACGCTTAGTGATGACTTGAGAATCAAGTCTCAACGATCAAGGAATTATGATATTTAAATTCCTATGATTATTTTATATAATTAGAATATTATTTAGCATTGAATTAATGCTAGAAAATTTTGGAATTATATTTTGATTATTAAGATTCTAAAACCCTAAATCGAGAATTAGGTTTTCTACCTATGGATTAATTCCAATAATTTTTCCTATGATATAAATTATCATCTAGGATATATATTATGCTATATATCTACTTATAGCATGAAAATCAATTTTGGGCATTAAATTATTAAAAGTGCCGTGAACTTCCCTATGTTTTAACCTAGGATTTATTTTATTTTGATCATCCAAATTGTGATATTTCTTAAGTGTAGTATTAATGACTTACCAAGTAAATGTGTAGATGAAAAATACACTAGCATTTTATTCTTATAGTTGCCGAAATTGTTGACTATTTTATACAAATATAAGTCTTGATTTTATATACTTGAGTGTTTTATATTTGGGAAAGAGTGTAATAAATACACTTGTATTACAACTTGTAAAATATGAAATTCTACCCCACACACACTCAAGTCGATTTAGTGTGTTAAGCATGAGACAATTTAAATTGTTTCTCCCAAAATGCTTTAATAAAGCATGCAAGAATAAATGCAATTGTAAGAGATATTTTAGTATGACCTAATCAACTTTGACTAATTTTTATTCATTTGAGAGAGAGAGCCGAGAGGGTCTTTGTGTGTTGTTTCATTTCCTGTATTTGCTAAGAATATATATATTAGTCTTGAACCACTTAACACATAAACACTTCATTTCTTTCCTATTTTCCTCTCTCACGAAACCTCTCCAAGAAAAACCAAGCCTTTTCTTCTTCTTTACCTCCTTTGCTTGAGCTTGATTTATCCTACAACCGATCGACTCCAATAACGAGGTTAGATATCAAAAGCTTCGATAAACTGCTCGACCCGCCTACCTAATCGGTAATTAGATCGTGACTGGATTAAGAAAAATTTAACGACAACGGGTTCAAACATATGCCAAAAGAAAAGATGACAACAACCTTCTTTATGGATGAATCTAACATTACGTTCAAGAAGGTAAAATATATGAGGGTTTTCAAGAATGTTTTGTCAACAGAAGGATTTATCAACAATTTAAAACAAGAAATGACAACGATTCAACCGAATAATATCAATCCAACGAAACCATTCCGAGCATTCGAGAAATCCTTTGTTGCAGCATTGAACATAATCATTTATCATAGAAGAACATATAAACAAACAAAGAACAGAGTTGGGCAACGAACGGGTTGAGAATTATGTATGAAGACATTCTCTCGGGCAACAAACATAACTATAAAAATTGAATGACCTTAATATAGCTTAACGCTCGAGAAGCTCCTTTGCACAACATTCGATTCCAAAGATCCTCTCGAGCTCAACCCGCATATTTAAAACATATGCGTGGCGTGAGTACAAAATGCACTCGTGGTATACGCCAAAACATAAAGATAAACTTTGCCCTTAAGGCTATAAACTTGATTTGCCATAACATGTACTTTCATAATTAAATACTTACTTGCATTCTCATAATATCATATGCATATGCATGTTTCATGTCCAGATGCATCTTTCATCTCTCCTCCCATATCCACGGATTCTTTATGCGTGTTGAGAAGAGGTCTCTCTCAAACATCTTATCGTCACATACCCGAGTTGGACCCGGTTCTCAACTACGGTCATACCCGACGCCGGTAAATTCTTTCTTTCTTTTCTTTCTTTCATTCTTTCTTTCCCGTGATAGATAGTGCATCATGCTTATGCTCATGATTATGCTCAAACTTTGGCAAGTCAATCACTTATCAAATAAACGCATATCATGAAATCTCATATTATTTTTATGCATAAGCATCATAACATTTGAAAACATATAAAAGCATAAGCATATTATTATAGAAAATACTTATACCCACCGGATATTCCTTAGAGCTAAGGAACTAATTCCCAATTCTATTTCTCTTTTCCATATTTTATCCTCCTAGAACGAATAAAGCCTATCAAGAGCCAACAGAACATTACTCATCTTAGTCGCCGACACAACCATATCTTCTCGATATCAAATCTAAGACACTATGGTTTATAAAACTGGGTCATCCTCTAATATCTTATTAATGAACAAATTCTATCTAAATTTTAACAGAACGCTTATAAACGATCGCCATATCAATACCAAACCATCCAAACATAGCCCAAACTCCACCAATTCATCACCATACGCCTCAATGATCATATAAAACTCGACAACAAGCTTCAATCATCTTATTCAATAACCGAAAATCCTTAAGACGCCACTTAGGGTCTAATGTCGAAAATTCACGATAACGCTATCTAACACCAACGAACCTATATATATGCTCAATTATCATTAAAGATCATCATTTTATCATCAAAACATAAAGATCAAAGCTTTGGCTTTGAAAACTCATTTTCACGACAAACTAAAAATTTTACCGCTTTTGAATACGTCATGAAAAATCCGAATAAATTATTTTAGGCTTTATTTATATCATAGAATCCAAATACAGTCAAAATGATTAAATAAAATCAAAATCCAACAATACATGGACTATAGTTTTCGCCATTTTAGGTTTTTCAGATAATTTCGATTTCAAACGCTTTTTCTTGTTCCAAACACGCTTATATCAATCCAATAACATATATAAAGTCAATTCAGTCATAACAACATCATAAATTAAAGATCAAGACATGCCCTTTTAAAATTATAAGAATTTGCAAACAATAAACATATGCTTTCAAATTTCAACGTTAAACAATAAAGACGTCGAATCTATCATAATAACATGAAATAATTAAACAAAACATCATCCTTCATATTTTCAGCAGAAGGACCAAAATGTAAGTAGAGCATAGGTTCATATTTTAAAAATTTCAAACCGTAGATATGTTCTCAGACGAGATTATACCTTTATTCAAAACCGATCGAAAATTCAACCGGACTTCCAAAATTTGGCATTCAAATTTCAAATTTGCTGTGTGTGAGTGTGTTACGTGAATTGAGGGAGAAGAAATGAGGGTGATCATGTTTTGAAAATAAATTAGTAAGGGTAAAATAGTAATTTCACATTATCAATTTATTTTTCTTTATTTTTCCAAAACAAAATGGTGCCAACGCACCATTTTCTAGAGAATTCCACAAAACAATCTTCCTATTTTTATTCTTTAATTTTCGTAATTAATATTAATAATAATAATAATATATTTCATGTAATTTTCAAAATATTGTAGAAAATTCCATAATTAATTCCCAAAAATTCCAATATTGAATCTTATCTTCTTAACACTTTAAACTCATCATTTTCATCAATATAAAGTTTCAAAATCATAAAATATATAATAGGAACTCACTTTATAAAAATAGTGATTTAATTCCATTTTATGCAAATAATAGAATTAAATATTCCATTTATTCTTAAATCCTTCAAAATCACTTTCTGAATTTTCCCATCATCAAATATCATTAAAATATAATAATTAAAAATATTTTGGCCTTAAAACCATTTTAAATATTTTGCTCTTCCTCCGAGCTTAATCGCAAACGCCGCGTCATAAAACGAATTTTGAAATTCTAAATTTTCTGAAATTAAAACTTATTGAGCATGTATCATCATCTTAAGACCCTTAGAATCTAAGTCTTCTTATCCTAAATAAGATCTCGAGAATCTTATCTCGATTCTACCTCGATCTATCGTCTCAACGAGAAGCTTAACACAAAAGCTTCTAACTTAAACAAATCCTTCTTAAGGATGCAATGCCCTTTTATTAAGCTCTTAATCACGAGCTAATCTCTCATACAGAAATACGGTATTACATTCTCACCCCTTACAAATATTCCGTCCTCGAATTTTGTAAGTCGCCAAAAACTTAGAGTACTTTATCATCCGATCTTTAACTTTCATGTTGCTTCTTTTAAATCATCATACTTCCATCGATCTAAGATGCATTCTCGATTTTTCAGTAGCTTAAATCTTGTTCGCAACATTTATTCTTGAGATATGATGTGTTTGGATTAAACATATCTTCGTATCTCGGCATATGAAACACTTCACATAATATTGTCAAACTCGGAGAAAATACTAATCTGAAGCGATCAGCCAATCTTTCCCGAGTCTCGCATAATTCAATACATCTTAATAACTTCTTGATTCTGCCTTTACTAGTGTATTACACGACCATCTCTTTAATCGCCTCGTCCAAGCACTTTCTTCTTCAAATGCGCTTTAACTAAACGACGATCTGCATCGTCATAGAAAACTTCGAGAGCGCCATATAAATCTTGGTTCGATCTTGTCTTCTAACGTCTGGATGGTCCGCTTAAATTGACCATCTATTGCGGATAAAATTTGCAATCAATTCGATCTTGTATCCATTTTTATTATAACTCGTCCGAAACGAGATGTAAACTTGGAGTCTCCTCTTGAGATGATTGAGACGAGCATCCGCGTAACCGCATTATCTCTCGACGCACACTTGAGCTAACTTGCCACCCATATGTGATAAAAGTCGAATAACATGTTTATTTCGTGAGTCGATCGATTATCCTCCACGCCTCGATTGGTAACTAACGCTAAGATGTCTTCTTATCTTTCAACTTTATAAAGAGCATCATGAATAAATTTTAATTCACACCCATATACCGGCGACAATCTTCTTGCTTCATGCTCAGAACCTAATTTCTTCCACGAAATCTTATCCCAACTGATCTCTATGATTGATTAGATAAAAGACAATCAAGAACAACCTCGTGATTCAAAGGTCTTCAAAACTTTCACAAAGTTATGATATGAAATGAAACAAAGCTTGGATAGCAAATGATCAGACGGGTATCAAGGAAAGGAATTTATCTCTCGAGGACTTTCACAGTAACAAAAGAATAACTCATTATCCGGGTTTTGTATATGGATGCTTGATATCTCTCGAAATCACATCCGATACGATCTATGACTACCAACCCATTCCTGTCCCCAAAAGGTTGTCTTCGAAAAGCAAATGACCGATATCTAGGGTTGTAGTCATGGTTGCCAACAACTTGTACCACTTGAGTTCATACATAAAATTTTCGGACACTTGGGTCTCGATAAACTAACTTGATTCTTTGCTTAATTTCCAAAGAAAAGTCTAGGAATATAATAAAATAAAATGAATCGATTCGATGTAGGAATCTCAAGAAGTGCGAAGGTCGATCGCTTCAATCTAAATCAATAAGGGCAATTTGATTGATTTAAGAGTAATCAAATTGTACAAGATCTATATCGATTCAGCATAACTAGCCGAGCATTTGATAAGGAAGACACTATTTTAGAATAAGGTGCTAGTATCATGCTCAAAGCGTAAAAGAGTCAACATCTATGGTTTTAAGATTTTCACCATCATCATTCTCAAATGGAGAAGGAAAATTTTCAATCAACCGTCGATGAACAATCGAGATAGATTTAGGAATAGGGAAATGAATCAAAAAGGGGCTCATGGTAACGAAATATTGAAATTTGATGGTAACTAGGAGTCCGAGAATCAATTTGCTCAAAACAATAAAGCCGACTCAACATAATCAATGGCAAAGAACAACCCAATCTTGTCACTCTTAGGCAATAAAAGATCAACTAAAATCTTTCCATCAAATCTCGATACGCCTGATCAAACGCTCTTTCCGCAATCGATAGAATCAAACGAAAATTCATTCAATATGAGCTACTCGTCCGACGCATGTAGATAGAAATTTCTTTGATCTTTATCGACGAACTAAACGAAACGACGATAACGCCATGACGACAAACAAGTCGTTCTTTTTCCGAATTATCGACGATCCGCCATCGAGATAAAATACTCGAACTCTTGCGGAAAACATATTCCTATTGCTCGACATCTTTCCCAAGATTTCTTTTTCCACATTAGCTCGATGAGCAACAACCCATTTCAATCACACCTTCTCATCTTATGATTCATTCTTTACGCGATACTCAAACATGATCCGAGATAACCATAATCATAAGTATAAACTTTTACCGTGAGCTAGAGATGATCGAATCGAATGCCGAGCTTCTCTCAAGAACATTATCTCTTTGACTCATTTTCTCAAAATGAAGTCCAACAAATGACTCCATAACTCATTTTCAAGCGTAGTCAACCCAAAAGATTAACATACTCAAGCATAAACCGCACAATTCACAAGGATTCTTGAATTTAGGATTCAAGACAACACACAAACTGCACAAGGATTCCCAAGGATTTATATGCTTAGATTTCAAGACTAAACTCAATGTGAAAGTTCGCAAGAATTCACAAGTTCAAGATTCAAAGCGCACAACTGTATAAAATTCACAAGGATTTATAGGTTTCAAGTTTCAAAACGTACGCACTAAACAAATTTATAAAGGTTCATGTGTTCATAATTCAAAACTGCTCGATACTATTCTCACGACCCGCCTACCTAATCGGTAATTAGATCGTGACTCGGGATTAAGAAGAAAATTTAACGACAACGGGTTCAAACATATGCCAAAAGAAAGATGACAACAACCTCTTTATGGATGAATCTAACATTACGGTTCAAGAAGGTAAATGAGGTTTTCAAGAATGTTTTGTCAACAAGAAGGATTTATCAATTTAAAACAAGAAATGACAACGATTCAACCGAATAATATCAATCCAACGAAAACCATTCCGAGCATTCGAGAAACTTGTTTTCGAGCATTGAACATAATCATTTATCATAGAAGAACATATAAACAAACAAAGAACAGAGTTGGGCAACGAACGTGGTTGAGAATTATGTATGAAGACATAATTCTTCGGGCAACAAACATAACTATAAAAATTGAATGACCTTAATATAGCTTAACGCTCGAGAAGCTCCTTTCACGGCATTCGATTCCAGATCCTCTCGAGCTCAACCCGCATATTTAAAACATATGCGTATGGAGTACAAAATGCACTCAAGGGTATACGCCAAAAACATAAAGATAAACTTTGCCTTAAGGCTATAAACTGATTTGCCATAACATGTACTTTCATAATTAAATACTTACTTGCTTTCATTCTCATAATATCATCATATATGCATGTCTCATGTTTGTATGCATCTTTCATCTCTCCTTCCCATATCCACGATTCTTTATGCGTGTTGAGAAGAGTCTCTCTCAAACATCTTATCGTCACATACCCGAGTTGGACCCAAGTTCTCAACTACGGTCATACCCGACGTCGGTAAATTCTTTTCTTTCTTTCTTTCATTCTTTCTTTCCCGTGATAGGTAGTGCATCATGCTTATGCTCATGTTTATGCTCAAACTTTGGCAAGTCAATCACTTTTCAAATAAATGCATATCATGAAATCTCATATTATTTTTTATGCATAGCATATCATAACATTTGAAAACATATAAAAGCATAATCATATTATTATAGAAAATACTTATACCCACCGGATATTCCTTAGAGCTAAGGAACTAATTCCCATTCCATTTCTCTTTTTCCATATTTTATCCTCCTAGAACGCAATAAAGCCTATCAAGAGCCAAACAGAACATTACTCATCTTAGTCGCCGACACAACCATATCTTCTCGATATCAAATCTAAGACACTATGGTTTATAAAACTCGGTCATTGCATCCTCTAATATCTTATTAACGAACAAATTCTATCTAAATTTCGCAGCAGTAACGCTTATAAACGATCGCCATATCAATACCAAACCATCCAAACATAGCCCAAAATCCACCAATTCATCACCATACGCCCCAATGATCATATAAAACTCGACAAAAGCTTCAATCATCTTATCTTAACCAATAACCGAAAATTCCTTAAGACGTCACTTAGGTCTAATGTCGAAAATTCACGATAACGCTATCTAACACCAACGAACCTATATACATGCTCAATTATCATTAAATATCATCATTTTATCATCAAACATAAAGATCAAAGCTTTGGCTTTGAAAACTCATTTCACGACAAACTAAAATTTTACCGCTTTGAATATCATAAAAATCCGAATAAATTATTTTGCTTTATTTATATCATAGAATCCAAATACGAAGTCAAAATGATTAAATAAAATCAAAATCCAACAATACATGGACTATAGTTTTCGCCATTTTAGTGGTTTTTCAGATAATTTCGATTTCAAACGCTTTTTCTTGTTCCAAACACGCTATCAATCCAATAACATATATATAAAGTCAATTCAATCATAACAACATCATAAATTCAAGATCAAGACATCCCTTTCGAAAATTATAAGAATTTGCAAACAATAAACATATGCTTTCAAATTTCAACGTTAAACAATACAAAGACGTCGAATCTATCATAATAACATGAAATAATTAAACAAAACATCATCCTTCATATTTTCAGCGAAGGACCGAAATGTAAGTAGAGCATAGGAACATATTTTTAAAATTTCAAACCAGATATGTTCTCAGACGAGATTATACCTTTATTCAAAACCGATCGAAAATTAACGCCGGACTTCCAAAATTTGGCATACAAATTTCAAATTTGCTGTGTGTGTGATTGTGTGTTACGTGAATTGAGGGAGAAGAAATGAGGGCGATCATGTTTTGAAAATAAATTAGTAAGGGTAAAATAGTAATTTCACATTATCAATTTATTTTACTTTTATTTTAAAACAAAATGGTGCCAACGCACCATTTTCTAGAGAATTCCACAAAAAATCTTCCTATTTTTATTCTTTAATTTTCGTAATTAATAATATTAATAATAATAATATATTTCATGTAATTTTCAAAATATTGTAGAAAATTCCATAATTAATTCCCAAAATTCCAATATTGAATCTTATCTTCTTAACACTTTAAACTCATCATTTTCATCAATATAAAGTTTCAAAATCATAAAATATATAATAGGAACTCACTTTATAAAATAGTGATTTAATTCCATTTTATGCAAATAATAGAATTAAATATTGCATTTATTCTTAAATCCTTCAAAATCACTTTCTAAATTTTCCCATCATCAAATATCATTAAAATATAATAATTAAAAATATTTGGCCTTAAAACCATTTTAAATATTTTGCTCTTCCTCCGAGCTTAATCGGCAAACGCCAACGCCATAAAAACGTAAATTTTGAAATTCTAAATTTTCTGAAATTAAAACTTATTGAGCATGTATCTATCATCTTAAGACCCTAGAATCTAAGTCTTTATCCTAAATAAGATCCAGAATCTCGATTCTACCTCGATTCTATCGTCTCAACGAGAAGCTTAACACAAAAGCTTCTAACTTAAACAAACCTTCTTAAGGATGCAATGCCTTTTATTAAGCTCTTAATCACGAGCTAATCTCTCGTTAAAGAAATACGGGTATTACATTCTCGCTTCTTACAAAAATTTCATTCTCGAATTTTGTAAGTCACAAAAACTTTAGTACTTTATCATCCGATCTTTAACTTTCATGTTGCTTCTTTTAAATCATCATACTTCCATATCGATCTAAGATGCATTCGATTTTTTCGCAGCTTAAATCTTGTTCGCGAACATTTGTTCTCTTGAGATATGATGTGCTTGATTAAACACATATCTTCGTGATTCGGCATATGAAACACTTCACTAATATTGTCGAAACTCGAGAAAATACTAATCTATAGGCGACTAGCCAATCTTTCCCGAGTCTCGTATAATTCAATACATCTCAATAACTGGATTCGCTTTTACTTGTAGTACGATTACGACCATCTCTTTAATCACCCGTCCAAGCACTTTTCTTCAAAAATGCTTAAATAAACGATTTATCTGTAATCGTCGTAGAAAACTTCGTAGAGCGCCATATAAATCTTGGTTCGATCTTGTCTTAACGCTCGGATGGTCCGCTTAATTGACCATCTATTGCGGATAAAATTTGCATCGTAATTCGATCTTGTATCCATTTTTATTATAACTCGTCCGAAACGAGATGTAAACTTGGAGTCTCTTGAGATGATTGAGACGAGCATTCCGTAACCGCACTATCTCTTGATGTACACTTGAGGTAACTTGTCACCCATATGTGATAAAAGTCGAATAACATAAGCGATGAGTCGATCGATTATCCTCCACGCTTCGATTGGTAACTAACGCGTATGTCTTCTTATCTTTTCAACTTTATAAAGAGCATCATGAATAAATTTTCGAATTCACACCCATATACTGAGAATCTTCTTCTTCGCTTCATGCTCAGAACTCAATTTCTTTCTCGACGAATCTTTATCCAAAACTGCTGATCCTTCAACATCAACGATGTACATAGGAGATATTCTTGAGCGAGCTTCCACAACTCAAACTCTCAATAATAAACGAACTCATTCTTTAGCTTCAATGGGTTATCAACTTCATTAGGATAAATCATCGAGACGAATTGCTCATTCTACAATTGGTTTAAGGAAGAGAAAGTACAAATAAATCTTGAAAAGAATTGTACTTTCTTATTCTTTCTGACCGAGGATTTCTTCTTCGGGTGACATTGTAATACCGTAAAATAAAGTCGTAGTTAACGAAGAACTTAAACCCAATTGTTATTAAATCTTCTCTTTAATATTAAATAGACGAGAAAATTTATCGCTTGATAATCGAACGATAACGTAATCGATTCGAAATCGGATTACGAATGTGTGGGCGATCACCCATCCCCGCTCGAACAAAGCGTGGAAAAATCGTAATCGTAATTATTCAGATATCTAAAATTTCCAAAAGGAAGGTTGACTATATCTTTAGTTTTAACTTTTATCACCCATATCCTCTCCTTGCAAAGAAAATCTGACATCTGAACATGAGACAAATGTCTATGCCCTCAACTCAAACATTCGCACTCTTTGTTCATAAGGCAACAAAATCTCATTCTCCTCACTCCAACTCCCACTTCGACCTCCTCATTTTTCGACCCTCAACACAAGCAGAGAAACCATCGTAAAGAAAGAAAGAACAAAAGAGGTAACCATCTCAACTTCGAACTTTTACCATTCATTTGGTTAAACAACACCCAATTTCAGTCTTATTCATAGGAATCGCTTTAAGTTCGGTTGAAATGTACATACAACAAAATCTGCATCAAGGTATTCATTTCAATCCTCTCACCATTTATACATTCGCATTTTTGCAAAAAAGGGAATCCCACACAACAAACAACAACAATATATAATACAAGAATCGCTATGCTCAATTTCTATCGCTTTTTCTATTTTCTTCCTCCTCCCTCGTGTACTTATCGCAGACAAGGAAGGATCGAGACCTCCGTGGCCTCCGAACTCGACGGTGCTCCGACGGCAGAACGCCGGCAACCCGCGGCGAAGAGGCGACGCAAAGGAGCCAGACACGCCACCCTCCGCGAGGAAGAAGAGAGCTGTGTTGCTACCTCGGTCGGACGACGGAAGCAGAGCCGAGATATGGCGAGATGGAGACGAGACGACGACCGACGGTGACACATCGGCGTGCTGCAACAGCGACGGCGCCCGCAGAGAGAGGGAGAAGGCCGACGAGCCGTGTGAGCGAGGGAGAGACGGAGGACGCGCGAGCAACGACACAGCAAGGGGGCGATGGTCGGCGATGATGGCGGCGCGAAGCACCGTGAAGGAGGATGAGCTATGTACCGAAGAGGAGAGAGAGATCCTGGAGAGTGTCTTACGTGTGTGCATAGGTTAGATAGGTATTAGTGGGTCATTGGGCTTTCCTTTATTTAATTAGTTGGGCTTGGTTTAATTATTTTGTTGGGCTAGATGTACATAGAACTGTAATGAGATGAAGATGCTCACGAATGGGCCGTAATAAAGGTCAAGGGTATTAATTGGTCGGACATATTTTTTTAGGGACGGGCCTCATATTAATTATATTGGGCTCATACAATTTAAATGTGTTGGGCATAGGTACATAAAGAATTCGACTATCAAGTTTTAATCGACTTTAATTAATTGAAGTTGGGCTTTAATTAATTAAATCTTTTAGAATTAAGAATTATTTAGATCAACTTTAATTAAATAAAGTTGATAAGCTTTAATTAGTTATAATTAGACATTAATTAATTGTTACTTAAACTTAATTGATTAATTTAGATGACCTTAATAATTAATTGAGTTAGACTTTAATTAATTGTTACTTAAACTTAATTAATTAACTTGAGAGGACTTTAATTAATTAAAGCATTGGGCTTAATTAATTAATTTGATTAGGTCTTGGCTATTGTCATTTGACTTGATCAATTAAAGATAGATCGACCTCAAGTAATTAATTTACTTAGCCATAGTTAATTAAAGCATTTGGTTTTAATTAATTAAATTAGTTGAACCTTATTAATTAATTAATTAGAAGGACTCTAATTAATTAGATGGATTAGACCTTAACTAATTATTGGGAAGAGCTTAAGTAATCAAATTCCCTGATCCTAATTGAGTTAAGTGGACTTAATTAATTGTCACCTAGACTTAATTAATTAACCAAGGTATTTGAACTTAAATTACCTATATCACTTAGACCTGGTTATTTAAATTAGTTAAGAATTTCGCTGATTATGTTAGATGATGCTATATCATATACATCTAGATTGAGGATTATGAATGAATAGCATTGTTTAATAATTGTCGGGTCGAGAGAAAGTGATTAGCCTTGTCGGCCTAATCGAGTGATCGCGTCAACCGCGCTGAAACCGCCGACCGAGAGGATGACCCAATACTAATAGGTCATGCCGAAATTTCGGTTCGCATCTTATCACGCTGCTTGATCGAAGGCCTCGCCCATAACGTTAGTAGAACTAGACCACCCTGACGCAACCAACCAAACAACATAAATCTTCTAAAGAAGGAACTCATTCAAAATAAGCGACTAATTAACGAAATTCCAAGAGCCATCTAACTTAATCGACTAAGATTAAGATCGAACAACAAAAAAACTTAAACAAGTTGTCATGAACCTCGTTAAAAGAATACTTCGTTAGACTTTATTATCCTCCAATCTTCGATGAAGGTCCATCGAGTAACGGGAGATGTAAGCAGAGACGCCTGACTGCTAAGACCGCAACGTGTGGGCTTTCTTACGTATGAATAAAGCTAATGCTATGTTAAACAACATTTTCTCTCAAAAGTTATGAATTGAAAATCTTTCAAGTTTTGTCTTGTCAAGAATATTTTGAGATTTATGTATGAGATCTATCTCGTTGGCTTTGCCAATTATATGATAATCGAATTCGGGTCCCGCAGCTGATAGCTATCTCGCCTGGCTAGTACACCTAATTCCACCGTGAGTCCGCGAGCTAACGGCGTAATATTGTGTACGGAGAGGTGACCCACCTCCGTTACAATCGATATTGTCGTTGAAGGGGCCACCTTCACAAACAAAAGTTCGGATAGAATTGATTACAAAAGAACTTAGATCGCAATGAACTTTTAGATCACAAAGAATTTAGTAAGCTTGGGCCTTTAAGGTAAAACCCCATCAAGCATCGATAAGAAGGCATGACAAATACTCACAAGTATCTATATATATGAAGTCGTTTTGCACGTGTTCGAGAGTATCAGATCACCGATATATTTCTAAATGTGCGTGTTGAGACGAAGTTAGATGGAGTGCCGAGCTAAGATTTTGTCTTATTTTTGAGAATGTCGAGTTACATGTCTTCACATGTATTATGTTTATTTCGCTGTACACTCATTTTGTCAAGTCTTAATTCGGCTCAACACTATGTCCCATTTAAGACCTTTGTTGTGTTAAACTATTCGATTCGGATCTTTGGGATCGACACCTATTTATCTTGAATATTTCGTTGGCTATCCATGTATAGGTGAATGATGTTAGGATGAAACGATCTTCATTTCAAGTATCCTTCCTTGATGCCCGATTCGAAAGGCATGACTAAGATTTATTTACATCTTGTCGCCCTCTTGGGTGATGTTATCATTGATTGGATGACATCGAATTGAGTCAATGTCCCACACCCGCTTTCCTTTCTATCCCCTCTCCTTATTTCCCTTCCTAGTCATGAGTCACCAGCATGGCTATCCTTGCCATGCCGGTCGTGACAGAGTATCGTAGCAACTTTTCCGCCTCGACCCTAGAAATTGTTGAGTCAAGTTTCGTGAATTACCACATTATTCAAGTCACGAAAAGCTCAAAGACTCCATCGATCACGCCAACGAAAGAAAAGACAAGGGTAGCTTCCCGATGATTATAGGACTCGTCCCGATAGTACATCGAGGATGGCTGCAAGAATTTGACTACTACTTAAGAGAAACGAAGTTTCTATTCCTAGAGTCTAAAGATGGACTTAGGAAGAAAGGAATCATCCCATTCCTTTGCAAGCATAGATTCTAAGAACACGCAAAGAAAAAGAGATCGAGGAACCTAATCATGTTCAAGAGGAACAAGAGACGCCAAAAGAGGCAAGTAGAAGATGATGTCAATCAAGTCAACGGCACGAATGTGTTCACAACGCCCGATGTTCATCCTAGATCGATTCGTATATATTTCACGTAAACGTGAAATCATGGCAAACCGAAACGATTATCGCCTTACCAATGCAACATTATAGATGAGAACATCGATAACCCGATTCAAGAATTAGTTGCATTGAAAGACTCGTGTCAACAACCCACAGCCTAGTACTTATGATTCTCTAACTAGGTTATGAACTATAAGAATAAGAACGATAATCGCTATGATCAGTTGACTACGGCAAGCCGTGGTTGCTTACCAAGAAAATAAGTATTTAAAAGATAACAAGATTTGTTATTTTATTTTTTATTACTTATTTATTTTATCGATACACCTGGGATTTATCGCTTGGTTCCGCTTATTTGATAGATGGCGAGGATGAAGCGAACGCCGAGCTCACATCGTGCGAGCCCTAGAAGCTACATGTGGAGTATGCACCTATGCCCCATGTACGGCGACGATTTGGGAGAGTTCCCGCTCATTATCGCCGACTATGGAGCGAGGCTCACCCACACGGAGCCACAGACTATGATGGGATCATGCGCTCGATCCAATGCTGCCATCGAACGCGGACGGGCCGAGATATTGCAGAGATTATATATACCGGGGCCGTTACGACGTGGAAGGCAACTTTCCGGATTCATTGCGACGATCCACTACTTCACGACGCTGACGCTGTGCACACCCAGAGGGCCATATCTCGAGGCCCGGGATCTTGCACCGTGGGCATCGCACTGTGAGCACAGATCCACTTCGCCGACTCTTACTCCTACTGTATGGATCCACCATTGCCGATCCGAGAACGGAAATGCCGATTCTGCTCGTCGTCAGCGAAATGACTTCGAGGTGGTCCTTCATGCTACAGAGCCCGCGAGGTGACCACCGCCTGGCCCACTGCAACCCGACCCACGACTATCCGGAGGCGGATCGTAGGATCCAAGAGTACTTTGATATGCATAAGGTCACGCCAAGGCAAAGCTAGGAGGTGAGAGCAATGAGGAGGATAAGACCTCCGCTGCAAGGCTGTGGGCACTACTAGGTTAGAGCCACTGTCCGCCCAGGGCCCCATACAGCCCCATCTCCCGTGGTACGAGGGTCCAAGTGATATTTCACCATCAAGGAGGTTATACGCGCCTAGGAGAGACGCAGCCGCCGCCTAAAGCGCATGCTGATGGAGGAAGAGCCCAAGAAGAACCCGAGGAGAACTCAAGAAGAACCCGGGAGGATCCCGAGGAGGATCCCGAGAGGACATCGACGGAGCCGAGGAAGAGCCCGAGGAGGACCCCGGGAGGGCCTTGAGGAGGACTCGATATATATCGAGAGCTCACAGGATCGACTTCCATATGGTAGTTAGGAATGTTCGATCATTTTGATCATGTATGCATGATGTTAGAAACCTAGCGATAGAGCAATCATGACTCTTAAATGTAAAAATTGTGAACACTTTGTAGCCGGAAACATGTATTAACAAAGATTCGTGGCTAGATAGTTGACGATGACGAGTCGATAGATCGCGCATCATGATATGTACCTAAAAGTACATCCTTTGATGTTTCATTGTATAAGTCCTCGATGAGGCAAATTTTCCTTTCGATATATATATACGACAACCAAGATGGTCTTTTGCGCTATAAGAGTTGTTGTTTAAATTCGTCGTTTATTATAACTTCAAGAAGCTCAAACAATAGTTCGATGTGCAAAGAACACTAACCGATATTTGAGTTAACAAGAAATATATATATATATATATATATACATCTATGAAAGAGTTCTAACGCTATTCCTTGTTAAACAGAATGCCGCCAAGAAGACAAGGTCCAGAGGAAGGGGTAGAGAAGAACCAACAGACGCCAGAGGACCCTCGGACGAGAGCAAAGAGCGACACCCCACCTCCCGAACGCAGAATCGAGGAGCTATTGCGCCAAAACCGCCTGCTTTAATGGGCTAGGAGAACCATCTAAGCGGAGACTTGGATAAGGGCGATGGAGCGATATTCAATTTCCTACGCCGCATGACGGGAACGCTCCACCCGCGTGACCTTCCAACTAACCGGTCAACGACTGTGGGAAGCACGAAAACAATGACCGCCGAGTGTGGAAGAGTTCACGTGGGAACATTAAGACAGTGGATGTACGATAAATACATCCCAAAAGCTACCGAAAGAAAAAGGAGGCCGAGTTCTATAACCTAAGTGTGAAGAATGACGGTGATGTATTTACGTAGTATTCTTGACATGTCGAGATATGCTCCCAAAGTGGATACCGACGAAAATGGTGAGAAATTTTGTGCCGGTCCGAGGCACGAGATTAGGACAGATGGCCAAGAGCCATGGGGATTATCCTATACCAGTCCCTCACAGAGCCTAGACATAGAGGGGCAATGCCAAAGACAAGCCACCCGACGACCCCCACTCAAAGACCCCACGCACTCCGCCTCCCGTAGTTTCGAGAGAAACGCAGTGACACCTAATCGCGACCACCGGTAAGGAAACCATGGCGTGGTCGACCTTACCAAAGAACAAGATCCAGAAAACGAGTAGCTCCCAACCAAGGCGGAGGGAACTATCAAAGACACCACCGCCCAAAGTGCAAGAGAGTGCATGATGGAATCAAGGTCGGGCAAAGGACTGCTTCACTGTGGCCGTGAAGGTCATTATGCCAACCAATGTCCAAAGAAGCAGCAGGATGGGTACAAGACCACACCCACCAGCCTGTATGCCACAAGGAAAGCAATTCAAGGGCAACCCCAACTTCCTTCATGAGCAACCATACAACAGGAGAGGCAAGCACAACAAGCATATGCAGGATAAGGAATAGAAGAACTGTGGCAACTCAGTGTATGGGCGAACTTAACATACTGTTGTAATTTTGACACAGGTGCCCTATTCATTCATATCTAGTCTCACAGATACCTTAGGACTCACAAATGAACAGCCGAACCTAGAATGAGGTAGTCTCACCCATAGAGGAGAGATAGATCTCACCTTGCTCAAACTTAGAATTGAACCTGAGAATCTAAGCTCACGACCATAACTTAAGAATCATGAAGATGAAAGACATAGACATAATTTTGGGAATGGATTGGTTAGTGAGAACTATGCTACCATACCGCAACGAACGACAAATTTCTTTCCAACCCCGAAAGGAATCAACAAACTTTCATGGAATCCGACGGGCGGAAGAAAGACAATCATTTCGCCTTCAAGCAACAATGTCGAAAGGGCTACCCAGCCTTACTCCGGTCTACCCGACCGGGAAACTGTCGAGAGAAAGATAGACGACGTGGCGGTGAAAGCGAGACTACCAAGACGTGTTCCCATGATCCGCCAGACTCCCGCCAGATAGACAATTAGAATTAATTATTGATCCGGAGCCGGATCGCCCTGCATCAAAGGCACCATATAGAATGGCCCCAAGAGAGTTGGGAGAACTCAAGATGCCCAGAACTTCGACCTTGGTTTCATCGCATCAAGTGTCTCTCTCCGGGAGCCCCTGTTGTTCAGAAGAAAAGGATGGAACTCTAAGAATGTGTATAGACTATCGAATTGAATAAGTTAACACTGAATAAATATCCTCTACCGAGGATAGATGACTTATTTGATCACCAAGGAGCTGCATTCTCGAAGATGGATCTCAAGTCGGGTACCACCGCTTGAAGATTAGACCAGCAGATGTACCCAAGACAGCCTTCCGAACCAGATATGGGCACTACGATCAGAGTTGTACCATTTGGTTTAACGAATCCAAAGAAGGTTCATGGACTCCTCATGAATAGGGTGTTTCACCAGATTTAGACAAGTTTATCTTAGTGTTCATAGATGATGTCCTCATTTATTCCAAGGATGAAAAGGAACAAAGTACACCTTGAAATCGCCCCAGAAACCCTACGAGTAGAGAAGCTTATGCCAAATTCAGCAAGTGCGAATTTTGCCAATGAGGTCACGCTTGGACACATTGTGTCATCGAAGGGATTAGGTGATCCCGCTAAAGTGCAAGCACATTGGAAATCGCCTACCAACCCAAATGAGATCAGAGTTTCGGGATTTGTGTTACTATCGGAGATTCATAGAAGGATTCTCTAAGATAGCGAGACCGACGCAATTGCTCGAAGGAATCAAACGCATGGACGTATGAGTGCGAGAAGAATTTCCAAGAACTCAAGGAGAAGTTAACCACAAAGAAGTGTCAGTCGTCCCGAGCATAGCAAGGAGTACATGATTTATACGGACGCGCCAAGAATGGACTAGCGTACTCATGCAAGAGGAAGGTGATAGCCTATGCCTCACGACAACTCGCATCACACGAGTTGAATTATCCTACCCATGATCCGAATTGGTCAGTAGTGCATGCCTTAAAGATTTGGAGACACCACCCTATGGAGTCGTGTGAAATCTACACAGATCACAAGAGTCTCAAGTATTTCTTTTGAACAAAAGGACCTTAACATGAGACAAAGGAGATGGTTGGAATTGGTGAAAGATTACGATTGTGGTATAACTATCACCCGTGCAAAGCTAATGTAGTAGCCGATGCCTTAAGTCGAAGATTCATTCCAAGTCGGATTTCTTCTTACTCAAGAGGAAAGACTCATACAAGAATTCCAATGATGAAGTTAGAGGTAGTGCAACCACCGAATCAAGGATGATATTGTTGCCACTGGTTGCAAAACTGACCGAGAGAGCACATCATTAGTTCGCAAAGAAAGGATGATGAACTTGAGAAAATCCGATTTAAGATAAGAACAAACAACCTCGGAGGTATGTGAGGCACCGTGATAATGCCATCATGTTCGAGGGACGCTTGTGCTGCCCCCGCTTTGAGGAACTTAGAAACGAGATCATGAGTGAAGCTTCATGACCCTTTATACCGCCCACCCGAAGTACAAAATGTACCAAGATTTGAAGAGAAAATTCCGTGACGGTATGAAAAGGATATCGCTCATTCGCTGGAGAAATGCCGGCATGTCAACAAGTCAAGCGCCTACACCAACGATCCGAGGAAGTTACAACCTTGAGATTCCATGGAAGTGGGAGCACATTACGATGGACTTTGTAACCGGTTACCAAAGTCAAAGAGAGGTAACACCGCTATCTCGGTGATAGTGGATCGCCTAACTAAATGCGCCACTTCTTACCGATCTCAATCACCATGGAGCGGGCAGCTAGCCCATCTTTATATCCGAGATTGTACCCACGGTATACCAATATCGATCACGCGGATAGAGATTCAAATTCACATCAAGGTTCTCGGATGAGCTTACGTAGGAACTCGAACGAGGCTGAATTTAGCACCGTCACCCCCAAATGACGGACAATGAAAGGACTATTCAAACCCCGGAAGACATGTTGAGAACAAATGTTGGATGTAGGGAAGTGGGAGACAAGGTTACCACTTATCGAATTCGCCACAATAACAGCTACTGTGCGATCATCGAGATGGCACCATTTGAGGCACTATACGGAAGAAGTGCGATCACCACTTTACTGGACGAAGGAGAAAGAAAATGCTAGGACCCGATGCATCAATGAGATGATTGAGATCGTCCGCCAAATCGAGGAAGAATCAGGAGGCCCAAGACAGTAAAAGTCATACGCGGATACCGCCGATCCGAATTAACTTTCGAGGTGGAAATAAAGTATCTTAAAAGTATCCCCAAAAGGAATACTAAGATTTGGTGTCAAGGGCAAGTCGAGGCCACGATTTGTGGGTCAGATGAGATTTTGGAGGATAGGCCCAAAGAGCTCTGCATCAGCTCTCTACCAAGTTTCGAAACGCCCACAACGCTTCCACATATCACAATCGAGAAAATACGTGTTTGATCCAAAACACGAATTCACCAAGAAGAAGTAACCCTCAATCCGATTTGAGCTACGAAGAAGGACCGAGGCAATCCTCGATCGAAAAGTACAACAAGAATAAGTCAATCACATCCGTGAAAATACTATGGAGACACCATGGGTGTGAAGAAGCTATGGGAGCTCGAGGATACAATGAAGGAGAGATATCCGATCTTTTGCATAAGGTACTTAAATTTGGACTAAATTTTCTTAAGGGATAGAATGGCCACCGTGAAATAAAGTCGAAGTTAACGAAGAACTTAAACCGAATTGTTATTAAATCTTCTTTAATATTAAATAGACGAAAATTTATCGCTTGATAATCGAACGATAACGTAATCGGATTCGATAAATCGATTACTAATGTACGCATCACCGATTCCCGCTCGAACAAAGTGCAGAAAATCGTAATCGTAATTATTCACGATATCTAAAATTTCCAAAAAGGAAGGTTGACTATATCTTTAGTTTTTAACTTTATCACCCATATCCTCTCCCTTGCAAAGAAAATCGATACCTGCAACATGAGACAAATGTCATGCCCCCGACTCAAACATTCGCACTTTGTTCATAAGGCAACAAAATCTCATTCTCCTCACCCTACAACTCCCACTCGACCTCCTCATTTTCGCACCCTCAACACACAAGAGAAACCATCGAAAGAAAGAAAGAACAACAAGAGGTAACCATCTCAACTTCGAACTTTTACCATTCATTTGTTAAACACCCAATTTCGGCCTTATTCATAGAATCATTTTAAGTTCGGTTGAAATGTACATACAACAAAAATCTGATCAAGGTATTCATTTCAATCCTCTCACCATTTATACATTCGTATTTTGCAAAAAAGGAATCCCACACAACAAACAACAATATATGAATACACAAGAACGGCTATGCTCGACCCCCTATCGCTTTTTCTATTTTCTTCCTCCCTCGCGTGTACTTATCACAGCTGGAAGGATCGAGACCTCCGGGCTCCTCCGAACCACGGGTGCTCCGACGGCAAAGAACGCCGGCAACCCGCGCGAAGAGGCGACGAAAAGGAGCCAGACACGCCGACCTTCTGAGGGAAGAAGAGAGCCGGTTCTACCCCTGGTCGGACGACGGGCGAGGCCGAGATATGGCGAGACGAGACGACGACCGAACGACGGTGACACATCGGCGGTGCTCCGCAACAGCGACGGCGCCGCAGAGAGGAGAAGGCCGGGACGAGCGTGAGCGAGGGAGACGAGACGGGCGCGAGAACGATTACAGTTAAGGGGCGATGATGGCATGATGATGGCGCATGGAAGACCGTGAGATGGAAGAGCTGGCGCCACTGGAAGAGGGAGAGAGACCGAGAGTGTCTTACGTGTGTATAGGTTAGATAGGTATTAGTGGTTGGGTTGGGCTTTCCTTTATTTAATTAGTTGGGCTTGGTTTAATTATTTTAAGTCAATAGATGTATTAATAGAATCTGTCAGATGAAGATGCTCACGAATGTACGAATAAAGGGTCAAGGGTATTAATTGTCGGACATATTTTTTGGGACGGGCCTCTATATTAATTATATTGGGCTCATACAATTTAAATGTGTTAGTATGTACATAAAGAATTGGACTATCAAGTTTTAATTGGACTTTAATTAATTGAAGTCTTTAATTAATTTAATCTTTTAGAATTAAGAATTATTTAGATCAACTTTAATTAAATAAAGTTGATAGTTGATAGCTAATTAGTTATAATTAGACATTAATTAATTAAGTTACTTAAACTTAATTGATTAATTTAGAGGACCTTAATAATTAATTGAGTAGACTTTAATTAATTGTTACTTAAACTTAATTAATTAACTTGAGAGGACTTTAATTAATTAAGAGCATTGGGCCTAATTAATTAATTTGATTAGGTCTTGCATAAGTCATTTGACTTGATCAATTAAAGATAGATTGACCTCAAGTAATTAATTTACTTAGGCCATAGTTAATTAAAGCATTTGGTTTTAATTAATTAAATTAGTTGAACTTATTAATTAATTAATTAGAAGGACTCTAATTAATTAGATGGATTAGACCTTAACTAATTATTGGGAAGAGCTTAAAATCAAATTCCCTCGATCCTAATTGAGTTAGTGGACTTTAATTAATTAAGTCACCTAGACTTAATTAATTAACCAAGGTATTTGAACTTAAATTACCTATATCACTTAGACCTGGTTATTTAAATTAGTTAAGAATTTCGTGATTATGTTAGATGATTGCTATATCATATACATCTAGATTGAGGGATTATGAATGAATAGCATTGTTTGATGAATTGTTGGGTGAGAGGGAGGAAGTGATTAGGCCTTGTCGGCCTAATCGAGAGTGATCGACGTCAATTCTCGCTGAAATCTCGTCGATCCAGAGGATGACCTAAATACTGAATAGGTCATGCCGAAATTTCGTTCGATCTTATCGCCACTGCTGATCAAGGCCCGCCCATAACGTTAGTAGAACTAGACCACCTCGACGCAACCCAACCAAACAACATAAATCTTCTAAGAAGGAACTCATTCACTCATAAGCCTAATTAACGAAATTCCAAGAGCCATCTAACTTAATCGACTAAGATTAAGATCGAACAACAAAGCAAAACTTAAACAAGTTTGTCATGAACCTCGTTAAAAGAATACCTCTGCTTAGACTTATTATCCTCCAATCTTCGATGAAGGTCCATCGGAGTAACGGAGAGTCGTAAGAGACGCCGACTGCTTAAGACGCAACATGTGTGGGCTTTCACGTATGAATAAAGCTAATGCTATGTTAAACAACGATTTTTCTCAAAAGTTATGAATTGAAAATCTTTCAAGTTTTGTCTCGAAGAATATTTTGAGATTTATGTATGAGATCTATCTGTTGGCTTTGCCAATTATATGATAATCGATCGGGTCCTGAGCAGCTGATAGCTATCCCGCCGGCTAGTGTACACCTAACGACCGAGTCCGAGCATAAGCGGGTCATTGTGTACGAGAGGGACCCACCTCCGTTAAATCGATATTGTTCGCTGAAGGGGCCACCCACAAACAAAAGTTCGATAGAATTGATTACAAAGAACTTAGATCGCAATGAACTTTTAGATCACAAAGAATTTAGTAAGCTTGGGCCTTTTAAGTAAAACCCCATTACATCGATAAGAAGGCATGACAAATACTCTATCATATATATGAAGTCGTTTGGCACGTGTTCATCGAGTACTCAGACTCCACCGCATATATTTCTAAATGTGCAGGTGAGACGTGAAGTTGGGATGGAGTGCCGGCGAAGATTTTGTTTATTTAATTAAAGTTGATCTAAATAATTCTTAATTCTAAAAGATTTAATTAATTAAAGCCCAACTTCAATTAATTAAAGTCCAATTAAAACTTGATAGTCCGATTCTTTATGTACCTACGCTTGACACATTTAAATTGTATGAGCCCAATATAATTAATATGAGAGGCCCGTCCCAAAAAAAATATGTCCACCAATTAATACCCTTATTTATTCGCCCATTCGTGAGCATCTTCATCTCACCACGATTCTATTAATACATCTATTGACTTAAAATAATTAAACCAAGCCCAACTAATTAAATAAAGGAAAGCCCAACCCAACCCACTAATACCTATCTAACCTATGCACACACACGAAGACACTCTCCGGATCTCTCTCCCTCTTCCAGTGGCGCCGCAACTCCTCCTCCTTCACGGTGCTTCCGCCGCCATCATCGGCCGCCGCCATCGCCGCCTTGCTGTCGTCGTTGCTCGCGCTGCCGTCCTCCGTCTCTCCTCGCTCACACACGCTCGTCCCGGCCTTCTCTCTCTCTGCGGCGCCGTCATTTGCGAGAGCACCGCCGATGTGTCACCGTCGGTCGTCGTCTCGTCTCGATCTCGCCATATCTCGGCCCGCCCGTCGTCCGACCGAGGGTAGCAACCGCAGCTCCTCTTCTTCCTCGCAGAGGGTCGGCGTGTCTGGCCTTTTCGTCGCCTCTTCGCCGCAGGTTGCCGGCGTTCTTTGCCGTCGGAGCACCCGTCAGTTCGGAGGCCACGGAGGTCTCAGGTCCTTCCTTATGCTGCCGATAAGTACACACGCGGGAGGAGGAAGAAAATAGAAAAAGCGATAGGGGGTCGACATAGCCGTTCTTGTGTATTCATATATTGTTGTTGTTTGTTGTGTGGGATTCCTTTTTTTTGCAAAATACGAATGTATAAATGGTGAGAGGATTGAAATGAATACCTTGATGCAGATTTTTGTTGTATGTACATTTCAACCGAACTTAAAGGCGATTCTATGAATAAGGAACTGAAATTGGGTGTTGTTTAACCAAATGAATGGTAAAAGTTGAAGTTGAGATGGTTACCTCTTGTTGTTCTTTCTTTCTTTCGATGGTTTCTCGCTTGTGTTGAGGGTGCGAAAATGAGGAGGTCGATGGGAGTTGTAGGGTGAGGAGAATGAGATTTTGTTGCCTTATGAACAAAGAGTGCGAATGTTTGAGTCGAGGGCATAGACATTTGTCTCATGTTGCAGTGTCGATTTTCTTTGCAAGGGAGAGGGATATGGGTGATAAAAGTTAAAAACTAAAGATATAGTCAACCTTCCTTTTGGAAATTTTAGATATCGTGAATAATTACGATTACGATTTTCACACGCTTTGTTCGAGCGGGAATCGGTGATCGCCCACACATTCGTAATCCGATTTATCGAATCCGATTACGTTATCGTTCGATTATCAAGCGATAAATTTTCGTCTATTTAATATTAAAGAAGATTTAATAACAATTCGGTTTAAGTTCTTCGTTAACTCGACTTTATTTTACGGGGTATTACATTCTATCCCTTAAGAAAATTTAGTCCCGAAATTTAAGTACCTTGTGCAAAAAGATACGGATATCTCTCCTTCATTGTATCCTCGAGCTCCCACGTAGCTTCTTCACACCCATGGTGTCTCCATAGTATTTTCACGGATGTGATTGACTTATTTCTGAGTTGTTGTACTTTTCGATCGAGGATTGCCTCAGGTCCTTCTTCATAGCTCAAATCTGGATTGAGGGTTACTTCTTCTTGGTGAATTACGTGTTTTGGATCAAACACGTATTTTCTCAGTTGTGATATGTGGAAAACGTTGTGGGCGTTTCGAAACTTGGCGGTAGAGCTAGTGCATGAGCTCTTGGGCCTATCCTTTCCAAAATCTCATACGACCCTACAAATCGTGGCCTCGACTTGCCTTGACACCAAATCTTAGTATTCCTTTTGGGGATACTTTTAAGAATACTTTATTTCCACCTCGAAAGTTAATTCGGATCGGCGAGTATCCGCGTATGACTTTTACTGTCTTGGGCCTCCTGATTCTTCCTCGATTTGGCGGACGATCTCAATCATCTCATTGATGCATCGGGTCCTAGCATTTTCTTTCTCCCGCTTCATCCCAGTAAAGTGGTGATCGCACTTCTTCCGTATAGTGCCTCAAATGGTGCCATCTCGATGATCGCACAGTAAGCTGTTATTGTAGGCGAATTCGATAAGTGGTAGCACTGTCTCCCAGCTTTCACCCCTATCCAACACGACTGTTCTCAACATGTCTTCCAGGGTTTGAATAGTCCTTTCCGACTGTCCATCTGTTTGGGGGTGAAAGGCGGTGCTAAAATTCAGCCTCGTTCCGAGTTCCTTCTGTAAGCTCATCCAGAACCTTGATGTGAATTTCGAATCTCTATCCGACGTGATCGATATTGGTATACCGTGGAGGCGTACAATCTCTGGATATAAAGATGGGCTAGCTTGCCCGCTCCATGGGTGATTGAGATCGGTAAGAAGTGAGCGCATTTAGTTAGGCGATCCACTATCACCCAGATAGCGGTGTTACCTCTCTTTGACTTTGGTAACCCGTTACAAAGTCCATCGTAATGTGCTCCCACTTCCATTGGAATCTCCAAAGGTTGTAACTTCCCATACGATCGTTGGTGTAAGGCCTCGACTTGTTGACATGCGGGCATTTCTCAACGAATGAGCGATATCCTTTTCATACCGTCCCACAGAAATTTCTCTTCAAATCTTGGTACATTTTGTACTTCCGGTGGGCGGTATAAGGGGTCTCATGAGCTTCACTCATGATCTCGTTTCTAAGTTCCTCAAAGCGGGAGCGACAAGCGTCCCTCGAACATGATGGCATTATCACGGTGCCTCCCGATACCTCCTGTGGTTGTTTGTTCTTATCTTAAATCGGATTTTCTCAAGTTCATCATCCTTTCTTTGCGAACTAATGATGTGCTCTCTCAGGTCAGGTTTTGCAACCAAAGTGGCAACAATATCATCCACTGATTCTGGTGGTTGCACTACCTCTAACTTCATCATTTGGAATTCTTGTATGAGTCTTTCCTCTTGAGTAAGAAGAAATCCCGACTTGGAATGAATCTTACGACTTAAGGCATCAGCTACTACATTAGCTTTGCCTGGGTGATAGTTTATACCACAATCGTAATCTTTCACCAATTCCAACCATCTCCTTTGTCTCATGTTAAGGTCCTTTTGTTCAAAGAAATACTTGAGACTCTTGTGATCTGTGTAGATTTCACACCGAACTCCATAGAGGTGGTGTCTCCAAATCTTTAAGGCATGCACTACAGCAGCCAATTCCAGATCATGGGTAGGATAATTCAACTCGTGTGGTCTGAGTTGTCGTGAGGCATAGGCTATCACCTTCCCCTCTTGCATGAGTACACAGCCTAGTCCATTCTTGGACGCATCCGTATAAATCATGTACTCCTTGTCTGCTGTCGGGACAGCTAGCACTGGTGCTGTGGTTAACTTCTCCTTGAGTTCTTGGAAATTCTTCTCGCACTCATCTGTCCATGCGTATTTGATTCCCTTTCTGAGCAATTGCGTCATCGGTCTCGCTATCTTAGAGAATCCTTCTATGAATCTCCGATAGTAACCTGCCAATCCCAAGAAACCCCGATCTCATTTGGGTTGGTGGCGATTTCCAATCGTGATTGCTTGCACTTTAGCGGGATCCACCTTAATCCCTTCTCGATGACACAATGTGTCCAAGAGCGTGACCTCATTGAGCAAAATTCGCACTTGCTGAATTTGGCATAAAGCTCTCTACTCGTAGGGTTTCTAGGACGATTTCAAGGTGTACTTTGTGTTCCTTTTCATCCTTGGAATAAATGAGGACATCATCTATGAACACTAAGATAAACTTGTCTAAGTACGGGTGAAACACCCTATTCATGAGGTCCATGAACACTGCTGGAGCGTTCGTTAAACCAAATGGTACAACTACGAATTCGTAGTGCCCATATCTGGTTCGGAAGGCTGTCTTGGGTACATCTGCTGGTCTAATCTTCAACTGGTGGTACCCCGACTTCAGATCCATCTTCGAGAATACACTGGCTCCCTTCAGCTGATCAAATAAGTCATCTATCCTCGGTAGAGGATATTTATTTTTCAGTGTTAACTTATTCAATTCCCGATAGTCTATACACATTCTTAGAGTTCCATCCTTTTTCTTTACGAACAACACCGGGGCTCCCCACGGAGAGACACTTGGTCTGATGAAACCAAGGTCCAGAAGTTCCTGGAGCTGTATCTTGAGTTCTCCCAACTCTCTTGGGGCCATTCTATATGGTGCCTTTGATACTGGGGCCGATCCCGGCTCCAGATCAATAGTGAATTCTAATTGTCTATCTGGCGGGAGTCCTGGCAGATCATCTGGGAACACGTCTTGGTAGTCTCGCACTACCGCCACGTCGTCTATCTTTCTCTCAGCTTCAGTTTCCCCGGTCAGGTAGACCAGGTAAGCTGGGTAGCCCTTTTTCAGCATTGTTGTTGCTTGAAGGGCAGAAATGATTGTCTTTCTTCCGCCCATGCTGATTCCATGAAAGTTTGTTGATTCCTTTCCCGGGGGTTGGAAAGAAATTTGTCGTTCGTTGCACAGTATGGTAGCATAGTTCTCAGCTAACCAATCCATTCCCAAAATTATGTCTATGTCTTTCATCTTCATGATTCTTAAGTTATGGGCTGTGAGCTTAGATTCTCCGAGTTCCAATTCTAAGTTTGAGCAAGAGTGAGAGATCTCTATCTCTCCTCCTATGGGTGAGACTACCCTCATTCTAGGTTCGGCCATTGCATTGTGAGTCCTAAGGTATCTACGCAGACACTAGATATGAATGAATGGGAAGCACCGTGTCAATGCAATTACAACAGTATGTTAAGGAGTTCGCCCATACCGCCAGTTGCCACGGTTCTTCTCATTTGTTCGCCTCGGTGCATATGCCCTTGTTCACGCTACCGCCTCTCCGTTGGTGCGGTTGCTCATGAAGGTCTCTTTGGAAGGTTGGGGTTGCCCTTGAATTGCTCGCGGTTGTGGCATCCGGGCTGGTGGGTGTGGTCTTGTACCCATCCCTGCGCTTCTTTGGACATTGGTTGGCATAATGACCTTTCGCCACAGTGAAACAGCATCCCGCCGACCTATGCATTCCATCATGCACTCTCTTGCACTTTGGGCAGGGTGGTGTCTTTTGATAGTTCCCTCCGCCTTGGTTGGGAGCTACTCGTTTTCCTGGATCTTGTTGCTGGTAAGGTCGACCCTGCCATGGTTTCCTTACCGGCTGGTCACGGTTAGGAGTGTCCCACTTGCGTTTCTCTCTGAAACTCTGAGACTGAGTCTGTGGGGGTGCTGGAGTGGGGGTCGTCAGTGGCTTGTCCTTTGGCATTGCCCCCTCTATGTCTAGGGCTCTGCTGAGGGACTCAGTATAGGATAATCCCCATGGCTGCCAAATGTCATCCTAATCTCGTGCCTCGGACCGCACAAAATTTCTCACCATTTTCGTCGGTATCCACATTGTTGGGAGCATATCTCGACATGTCACAGAATACTCTGTCGTATTCTGTCACCGTCATTCTTCCCTGCCTTAGGTTATAGAACTCGGCCTCCTTTTTCTTTCGGTAGCTTTTGGGGATGTATTTATCGTACATCCCTGTCTTAAATTGTTCCCACGTGAACTCTTCCACCTGCTCAGCAGTCATTGTTTTTCTCCGTGCTTCCCACCAGAAGTCAGCAGACCCGGTTAGTTGGAAGGTCACGCAGGTCAGACGTTCCTCGTCTGTGCAGCGTAGGAAATTGAATATGCGCTCCATCGCCCTTATCCAAGTCTCCGCTTCAGATGGTTCTCCTAGCCCATTAAAAACAGGCGGGTTTTGGCGCAGAAATAGCTCCTCGATTCTGCGTTCAGGAGGTGGGGGTGTCGCTCTTTGCTCTCGTCCAGGGGTCCTCTGAGCGTCCTGTTGGTTTCTTCCTCTACCCCTTCCTCTCGGACCTTGTCTTCTTGGCGGCATTCTGTTTAACAAGGAATAACTGTTAGAACTCTTTCATAGATGTATATATATATATATATATATATTTCTTGTTAACTCAAATATCGGTTAGTGTTCTTTGCACATCGAACTATTGTTTCGAGCTTCTTTGCTTAAGTTATAATAAACGACGAATTTAAACAACAACACTCTTATAACTGCCGCAAAAAGACCATCTTGGTTGTCGTATATATATATACGAAAGGAAAATTTGCCTCATCGAGGACTTATACAATGAAACATCAAAAGGATGTACTTTTAGGTACATATCATGATGCACGATCTATCGACTCGTCATCGTCAACTAACTAGCCACGAAATACTGTTAATACATGTTTCCGCGCTACAAAAGTGTTACGAATTTTTACATTTTAAGAGTCATGATTGCTCTATCGCTAGGTTTCTAACATCATGCATACATGATCAAAATGAATCGAACATTCCTAACTACCATATGGAAGTCGATCCCTGTGAGCTCTCCCGAGTATCATATCCGGAGTCCTCCTCAAGGCCCTCCTCGGGGTCCTCCTCAGGCTCTTCCTCCGGCTCCTGCTCGATGTCCTCCTCAGGATCCTCCTCGGGATCCTCCTCGGGTTCTTCTTCAGGTTCTCCCTCAGGTTCTTCTTCTGCTCTTCCTCCATCACCGTGCCCGCCGCTTAGGCGGGGCTGCGTCTCTCCTAGGCGCCGTATAACCTCCTCAAAGAGGGTGAAATATCTTTGGACCCCTCGTACCACAGGAGATGGGGCTGTATGGGGCCAGGACGGACGGTGGCTCTAACCTAGTAGTGCCCACAGCCTTGCGGCCCGAGGTCTTATCCTCCCCATTGCTCTCGCACCTCCTAGCTTTGCCCTTGGCGTGACCTTATGCATATCAAAGTACTCTTGGATCCTACGATCCGCCCCGGATGAGTCGTGGGAGTCGGGGTTGCAGTGGGACGGACGGTGGGGTCACCATCGCGGGCTCTGTAGCATGAAGGACCAGCCTCGAAGTCATTTCGGCTTCGACGACCGAGAACAGATACTGGCATTTCCGTTCTCTGGATCGGCAATGGTGGATCCGCCCTGGTAGGAGTAAGAGTCGGCAGAAGTGGATCCTGTGCTCCTGGTGCGATGCCCACCGGTGCAAGATCCCCGGGCCTCAGATATGGCCCTCTGGGTGCCTGGCCGTACGCGTCGTAGAAGTAGTGGATCGTCGCAATGAATCCCGGAAAGTTGCCTTCCACGTCGTAACTCTGGCCCCCAGTATATATATAATCTCTCGCAATATCTCTGGCCCATCCCTGCCAGTCTGATGGCAGCAGCTGGATCAGGCGCATGATCCCATCATAGTCTGTGGCTCCATGTGGGTGAGCCTCGCTCCATAGTCGACGATAATGAGCCAGGAACTCTCCCAAATCGTCGCCCGTACATGGGGCATAGGTCTGATACTCCCACATGTAGCTTCTAGGGCTCGCCCACGATGACAGACGCTTTCTGGCCGTTCGCTTCATCCTCGCCATCTATCAAATAGCGGAACCAAACGATAAATCCCAAGGTGTATCGATAAAATAAATAAGTAATAAAAAAATAAAATAACAAATCTTGTTATCTTTTAAATACTTATTTTCTTGGTAAGCAAGCACGGCTTGCCGTAGTCAACTGCAGTCATGACGATTATCGTTCTTATTCTTATAGTTCATAACCTAGTTCGAGAATCATAAGTACTAGCTGCTGGGTTGTTCAGCACGAGTCTTTCAATGCAACTAGTTACTGAATCGGGTTATCTGATGTTCTCATCTATAATGTTGCATTGGTAAGGCGATAATCGTTTCGGTTTGCCATGATTTCACGTTTCTGTGAAATATATACACGAATCAGTCTAGGATGAACATCTGGGCGTTGTGAACACATTCGTGCCGTTGACTTCGATTGACATCATCTTCTACTTGCCTCTTTTGGCGTCTCTTGTTCCTCTTGAACATGATTAGGTTCCTCGATCTCTTTTTCTTTCGTGTTCTTAGAATCTATGCTTGCAAAGGAATGGGATGATTCCTTTCTTCCTAAGTCCATCTTTAGACTCTAGGAATAGAAACTTCGCTTCTCTTCGTCAGAGTGCGCAAATTCTTGCAGCCATCCCACGATGTACTATCGTGACGAAGGTCCTTATAATCGCCGAAGCTACCACTTGTCTTTTCTTTCTCGTTGAGCGTGATCGATGGAGTCTTTGAGCTTTTGTCGTCGACTTGAATAATGTGGTAATTCCACGAAACTTGACTCAACAATTTCTAGGGTCAGAGCGGAAAAGTTGCTCTGATACCACTCTGTCACGACCCGGCATGGCTAAGGATAGCCATGCTAGGTGACTCGCGACTAGGGAAGGGAAATAAGGAGAGGGGATAGAAAGGGGGAAACGGGTGTGGGACATTGACTCAATTCGATGTCATCCAATCAATGATAACATCACCCAAGAGACGACAAGATGTAAATAAATCTTAGTCATGCCTGTTCGAATCAGGCATCAAGGAAGGATACTTGAAATGCAAGAGATCGTTTCATCCTAACATCATTCACCTATACATGGATAGCCAACGAAATATTCTCAAGATAAATAGGTGTCGATCCCAAAGATCCGAATCGAATAGTTTAACACAACAAAGGTCTTAAATGGGACATAGTGTTGAGCCGAATTAAGACTTGACAAAATGAGTGTACAGTGAAATAAACATAATACATGTATGAAGACATGTATAACTCGACATTCTCAAAATAAGACAAAATCTTAGCTCGCACTCCATCTTCCAACTTCACGTCTCAACCCGCACATTTAGAAATATATGCGGTGAGTACTGAGTACTCGATGAACACGTGCAAAACGACTTCATATATATAGATACTTGTGAGTATTTGTCATGCCTTCTTATCGATGCTTGTAATGGGGTTTTACCTTAAAAGGCCCAAGCTTACTAAATTCTTTGTGATCTAAAAGTTCATTGCGATCTAAGTTCTTTTGTAATCAATTCTATCTGAACTTTTTGTTTGTGAAGGTGGCCCCCTTCAACGAACAATATCGGTGTAACGGAGAGTGGGTCACCTCTCCGTACACAATGACCGGCCCGTTCGCTCGCGGACTCACGGTCGTTAGGTGTACACTAGCCCTGGCAGGATAGCTATCAACTGCTCAGGACCCGAATTCGATTATCATATAATTGGCAAAGCCAACACAGATAGATCTCATACATAAATCTCAAAATATTCTTCGGCAAGACAAAACTTGAAAGATTTTCAATTCATAACTTTTTGAGAGAAAATCGTTGTTTAACATAGCATTAGCTTTATTCATACGTAAGAAAGCCCACCTGGTTGCAGTCTTAAACAGGTCTGACGTCTCTTAGCACAGCTCTCCCGTTACTCCCCCGATGGACCTTCATCGAAGATTGGAGGATAATAAGAAGTCTAACCGAGAGAGTATTCTTTTAACGAGGTTCATGACAAAAGCTTGTTTAAGTTTTGCTTTTGTTGTTCGATCTTAATCTTAGTCGATTAAGTTAGATGGCTCTTGGAATTTCGTTAATTAGCTGCTTATGAGCTGAATGAGTTCCTTCTTTAGAAGATTTATGTTGTTTGGTTGGGTTGCGCCCGAGGGTGGTCTGGTTCTACTAACGTTATGGGCGAGGCCTTCGATCAACGCAGCATAGCGATAAGATGCGAACCAAATTTCGGCATGACCTATTAGTATTTAGGTCATCCTCTCGAATTCGACGCGAGATTTCAGCGAGAATTGACGTCGATCACTCTCGATTAGGCCGACAAGGCCTAATCACTTCCTCACCTCTCAAACCCAACAATTCATCAAACAATGCTATTCATTCATAATCCTCAATCTAGATGTATATGATATAGCAATCATCTAACATAATCAGCGAAATTCTTAACTAATTTAAATAACCAAGGTCTAAGTGATATAGGTAATTTAAGTTCAAATACCTTGGTTAATTAATTAAGTCTAGGTGACTTAATTAATTAAAGTCCACTTAACTCAATTAGGATCAAGGGGAATTTGATTACTTAAGCTCTTCCCAATAATTAGTTAAGGTCTAATCCATCTAATTAATTAGAGTCCTTCTAATTAATTAATTAATAAGGTTCAACTAATTTAATTAATTAAAACCAAATGCTTTAATTAACTATGGCTAAGTAAATTAATTACTTGAGGTCGATCTATCTTTAATTGATCAAGTCCAAATGACTTAATTAGCCAAGACCTAATCAAATTAATTAATTAAGGCCCAATGCTCTTAATTAATTAAAGTCCTCTCAAGTTAATTAATTAAGTTTAAGTAACTTAATTAATTAAAGTCTAGCTCAATTAATTATTAAGGTCCATCTAAATTAATCAATTAAGTTTAAGTAACTTAATTAATTAATGTCTAATTATAACTAATTAAAGCTTATCAACTTTATTTAATTAAAGTTGATCTAAATAATTCTTAATTCTAAAAGATTTAATTAATTAAAGCCCAACTTCAATTAATTAAAGTCGATTAAAACTTGATAGTCCAATTCTTTATGTACCTATGCCCAACACATTTAAATTGTATGAGCCCAATATAATTAATATGAGAGGCCCATCCCTAAAAAAATATGTCCACCAATTAATACCCTTGACCTTTATTGCTCGCCCATTCGTGAGCATCTTCATCTCATTACGATTCTATTAATACATCTAGCCCAACTTAAAATAATTAAACCAAGCCCAACTAATTAAATAAAAGGAAAGCCCAACCCAACCCACTAATACCTATCTAACCTATGCACACACACGTAAGACACTCTCCAGATCTCTCTCTCTCCCTCTTCCAGCGGCGCCGCAACTCCTCCTCCTTCACGGTGCTTCCGCCGCCGCCATCATCGCCGGCCATCGCCGCCCCTTGCTGTGTCGTTGCTCGCGCCGTCCTCCCGTCTCTCCCTCGCTCACACACGGCTCGTCCCAGCCTTCTCCCTCTCTCTGCGGCGCCGTCGCTGTTGCCCGGAGCACCGCCGATGTGTCACCGTCGGTCGTCGTCTCGTCTCCGTCTCGCCATATCTCAGCCTCTGCTTCGTCGTCCGACCGAGGGTAGCAACCGCAGCTCCTCTTCTTCCTCGCAGAGGTCGACGTGTCTGGCTCCTGCGTCGCCTCTTCGCCGCAGGTTGCCGACGTTGCTGCCGTCGGAGCACCCCGTCGAAGTTCGGAGGCCACGGAGGTCTCCAGTCCTTCCTTGTACGCGATAAGTACACACGCAGGGAGGAGGAAGAAAATAGAAAAAGCGATAGGGGGTCGAGCATAGCCGTTTGTGTATTCATATATTGTTGTTGTTTGTTGTGTGGGATTCCTTTTTTTTGCAAGAAATACGAATGTATAAATGGTGAGAGGATTGAAATGAATACCTTGATGCAGATTTTTGTTGTATGCTTATGTTTCAACCGAACTTAAAGGCCGATTCCTATGAATAAGGAACTGAAATTGGGTGTTGTTTAACCAAATGAATGGTAAAAGTTCAGAAGTTGAGATGGTTACCTCTTGTTGTTCTTTCTTTCTTTTCGATGGTTTCTCTGCTTGTGTTGAGGGTGCGAAAAATGAGGAGGTCGAAGTGGGAGTTGTAGGGTGAGGAGAATGAGATTTTGTTGCCTTATGAACAAAGAGTGCGAATGTTTCGTAATCGAGGGCATAGACATTTGTCTCATGTTGCAGTATCGATTTTCTTTGCAAGGAGAGGATATGGGTGATAAAGTTAAAACTAAAGATATAGTCAACCTTCCCTTTTGGAAATTTTAGATATCGTGAATAATTACGATTACGATTTTCACACGCTTTGTTCGAGCGGAGGAATGGGTGATCGCCCACACATTCGTAATCCGATTTATCGAATCCGATTACGTTATCGTTCGATTATCAAGCGATAAATTTTCTCGTCTATTTAATATTAAAGAGAAGATTTAATAACAATTCGGTTTAAGTTCTTCGTTAACTACGACTTTATTTTACGGGGTATTACAATGTCACCCAGAAGAAGAAATCCTCAGTCCGAAAGAATAAGAAAGTACAATTCTTTTCAAGATTTATTTGTACTTTCTCTTCCTTAAACCAATTGTAGAATGAACGAATTTTCTGTCTCAATGATTTATCCTAATGAAGTTGATAACCCGGTGAAGCTAAAGAATGAGTTCGTTTTATTGAGCGAGTTTTCGAGTTGTGGAGAGCTCGCTCAAGAATATCTCCTATGTACATCGTTGATGTTGAAGGATCACAGTTTTCGGATAAAGATTTCGTCGAGAAAGAAATTCGATTCTGAGCATGAAGCAAAGAAAGAAGATTGTCGCCGATATGGGTGTGAATTCGAAAATTTATTCATGATGCTCTTTATAAAGTTGAAAAGATAAGAAGACATACGCGTTAGTTACCAATCGAAGCGTGGAGGATAATCGATCGACTCACGAAATACGCTTATGTTATTCTGACTTTTATCACATATGGAGCTGACAAGTTAGCTCAAGTGTACGTCAAGAGATAGTACGGTTACACGGAATGCTCGTCTCAATCATCTCAAACAGAGACTCCAAGTTTACATCTCGTTTCGGACGAGTTATAATAAAAATGGATACAAGATCGAATTACAGTGCAAATTTTATCCGCAATAGATGGTCAATTTAAACGGACCATCCAGACGTTAGAAGACAAGATCAGAACCAAGATTTATATGGCGCTCTACGAAGTTTTCTACGACAGACAGTGCAGATCGTCGTTTATTTAAAACGCATTTGAAGAAGAAAGTGCTTGGACCAGACGTGATTAAAGAGATGGTCGTAATCGTACTACAAGTAAAGGCAAGAATCCAAGAAGTTATTGAGATGTATTGAATTGTACGAGACTCAGGAAAGATTGGCTAGTCGCCTATAGATTAGTATTTTCTCCGAGTTTCGACAATATTCGTGAAGTGTTTCATATGCCACAGATACGAAGATATGTGTTTAATCCAAAACACATCATATCTCAAGAGAACAAATGTTCGCGAACAAGATTTAAGCTACGAAGAAAAATCAGAATGCATCTTAGATCGATATGGAAGTATGATGATTTAAAAGAAGCAACATGAAAGTTAAAGATCAGATGATAAAGAAGTACTCTGAGCTTTTGCTGACTTACAAAATTTCGAGGACGAAATTTTTGTAAGGGGGTGAGAATGTAATACCCCGTATTTCTGTAACAGAGATTAGCTCGTGATTAAGAGCTTAATAAAAAGGGCATTGCATCCTTAAGAAGGATTTGTTTAAGTTAGAAGCTTTTGTGTTAAGCTTCTCGTTGAGACGATAGAATCGAGGTAGAATCTGAGATAAGATTCTCAGATCTTATTTAGGATAAGAAGACTTAGATTCTAAGGGTCTTAAGATGATAGATACATGCTCAATAAGTTTTAATTTCAGAAAATTTAGAATTTCAAAATTTACGTTTTTATGACGTCGGCGTTTGCCGATTAAGCTCGGAGGAAGAGCAAAATATTTAAAATGGTTTTAAGGCCAAAATATTTTTAATTATTATATTTTAATGATATTTGATGATGGGAAAATTTAGAAAGTGATTTTGAAGGATTTAAGAATAAATGGAATATTTAATTCCATTATTTGCATAAAATGGAATTAAATCACTATTTTATAAAGTGAGTTCCTATTATATATTTTATGATTTTGGAACTTTATATTGATGAAAATGATGAGTTTAAAGTGTTAAGAAGATAAGATTCAATATTGGAATTTTTGGGAATTAATTATGGAATTTTCTACAATATTTTTGAAAATTACATGAAATATATTATTATTATTATTAATATTATTAATTACGAAAATTAAAGAATAAAAATAGGAAGATTGTTTTGTGGAATTCTCTAGAAAATGGTGTGTTGGCACCATTTTGTTTTGGAAAAATAAAAGAAAAATAAATTGATAATGTGAAATTACTATTTTACCCTTACTAATTTATTTTCAAAACATGATCACCCTCATTTCTTCTCCCTCAATTCACGTAACACACACTCACACACACAGCAAATTTCGAAATTTGCATGCCAAATTTTGGAAGATCCGCCGTTGAATTTTCGATCGGTTTTCGAATAAAGGTATAATCTCGTACCGAGAACATATCTACGGTTTGAAATTTTTAAAAATATGAACCTATGCTCTACTTACATTTCGGTCCTTATGCTGAAAATATGAAGGATGATGTTTTGTTTAATTATTTCATGTTATTATGATAGATTCGACGCGTCTTTGTATTGTTTAACGTTGAAATTTGAAAGCATATGTTTATTGTTTGCAAATTCTTATAATTTTCGAAAAGGGCATGTCTTGATCTTGAATTTATGATGTTGTTATGATTGAATTGACTTTATATATATGTTATTGGATTGATATAAGCGTGTTTGGAACAAGAAAACGTTTGAAATCGAAATTATCTGAAAAACCCTAAAATGGCGAAAACTATAGTCCATGTATTGTTGGATTTTGATTTTATTTAATCATTTTGACTTCAGTATTTGGATTCTATGATATAAATAAAGCCTAAAATAATTTATTCGGATTTTTCCGCCGACGTATTCAAAAACGGTAAAATTTTAGTTTGTCGGCGAAAATGAGTTTTCAAAGCCAAAGCTTTGATCTTTATGTTTTGATGATAAAATGATGATCTTTAATGATAATTGAGCATGTATATAGGTTCGTTGGTGTTAGATAGCGTTATACGTGAATTTTCGACATTAGACCCTAAGTGACGTCTTAAGGGAATTTTCGGTTATTGGTTAAGATAAGATGATTGAAGCTTGTTGTCGAGTTTTATATGATCATTGAGACGTATGGTGATGAATTGGTGGAGTTTGGGCTATGTTTGGATGGTTTGGTATTGATATGGCGATGCGTTTATAAACGTTACGCTGCCGAAATTTAGATAGAATTTGTTCGTTAATAAGATATTAGAGGATGCAATGACCCGAGTTTTTATAAACCATAGTGTCTTAGATTTGATATCGAGAAGATATGGTTGTGTCGACGACTAAGATGAGTAATGTTCCTGTTTGGCTCTTGATAGGCTTTATTGCCGTTCTAGGAGGATAAAATATGGAAAAAGAGAGAAATGGAATTGGGAATTAGTTCCTTAGCTCTAAGGAATATCCAGGTGGGTATAAGTATTTTCTATAATAATATGCTTATGCTTTTATATGTTTTCAAATGTTATGATATGCTTATGCATAAAAAATAATATGAGATTTCATGATATGCATTTATTTGAAAAGTGATTGACTTGCCAAAGTTTGAGCATAAACATGAGCATAAGCATGATGCACTACCTATCCACGGGAAAGAAAGAATGAAAGAAAGAAAAGAAAGAAAGAATTTACCGACGTCGGGTATGACCGTAGTTGAGAACCTTCGGGTCCAACTCGGGTATGTGACGATAAGATGTTTGAGAAGGAGACCTACTTCTCAACACGCATAAAGAATCCGTGGATATGGGAAGGAGAGATGAAAGATGCATACAAACATGAAACATGCATATGCATATGATATTATGAGAATGAAAGCAAGTAAGTATTTAATTATGAAAGTACATGTTATGGCAAATCAAGTTTATAGCCTTAAGGGCAAAGTTTATCTTTATGTTTTTGGCGTATACCCACTGAGTGCATTTTTGTACTCACGCCCTGCATATGTTTTTAAATATGCAGGTTGAGCTCGAGAGGATCTTTGGAATCGAATCTTTGTGCAAAGGAGCTTCTCGAACGTTAAGCTATATTAAGGTCATTCAATTGTTATAGTTATGTTTGTTGCCCGAGAATTATGTCTTCATACATAATTCTCAACCACGTTCGTTGCCCAACTCATTCTTTGTTTGTTTATATGTTCTTCTATGATAAATGATTATGTTCAATGCTCGAAAACAAGGTTTCTCGAATGCTCGGAATGGTTTTCGTTGGATTCAGTATTATTCGGTTGAATCGTTGTCATTTCTTGTTTTAAATTGTTGATAAATCCTTCTTGTTGACAAAACATTCTTGAAAACCTACTGTATATTTTACCTTCTTGAACCGTAATGTTAGATTCATCCATAAAGAAGGTTGTTGTCATCTTTTCTTTTGGCATATGTTTGAACCCGTTGTCGTTAAATTTTCTTCTTAATCCCGAGTCACGATCTAATTACCTGATTAGGTAGGCGGGTCGTGACAGAATGGTATCAGAGCAGTTTTGAATTATGAACCTGTGAACCTTTATAAATTTGTTTAGTCTGTGCACAGTTTTGAAACTTGAAACCTATAAATCCTTGTGAATTTTGTACAGTTTGTGCACAGTTTGAATACTGAACTTGTGAATTCTTGCGAACTTTTTCACAGTTGAGTTTAGTCTTGAAATCTGAGCATATAAATCCTTGGGAATCCTTGTGCAGTTTGTGTGTTGTCTTGAATCCTAAATTCAAGAATCCTTGTGAGATTTGTGCAGTTTATGCACCTTGAGTATGTAAATCTTTTGGGTTGACTCTGCTTGAGAAAATGAGTTATGGAGTCATTTGTTGGACTTCATTTTTGAGAAAATGAGTCAAAGAGATAATTGTTCTTGAGAGAAGCTCAGCATTCGATTCAGTCATCTCTAGCTCACCAGGTAAAAGTTTATACTTATGATTATGGTTATCTCAGATCATGTTTGAGTATACGCCTTAAAGAATGAATCATAAGATGAGAAGGTGTGATTGAAATGGGTTATTGCTCATCGAGCTAATGTGGAAAAGAAATCTTGGGAAAAGATGGCAGAACAATAGGAATATGTTTTCCGCAAGAGTTCGAGTATTATTTTATCTACGATGGCGAGGATCGTCCTGATAATTCGGAAAAGAACGACTTGTTTGTCGTCATGACGTTATCGTCGTTTCGTTTAGTTTCGTCAATAAAGATCAAAGAGAATTTCTATCTACATGCGTCGGACGAGTAGCTCATATTGGACGAATTTTTCGTTTGATTCTATCGATTGCGGAAAGAGACGTTTGATCAAGGCGTATCGAGATTTGATGGAAAGATTTTAGTTGATCTTTTTATTGCCTAAAGAGTGACAAGATTGGGTTGTTGCTGTTGCCATTGATTATGTTGAGTCTGGCTTTATTGTTTTGAGCAAATTGATTCTCCAGACTCCTAGTTACCATCAAATTTCAATATTTCGTACACGCGAGCCCCCTCTTTTGATTCATTTTTCCCTATTCCTAAATCTATCTCAGTTGTTCATCAGCTTCGGTTGATTGAAAATTTTTCCTTCTCCATTTGAGAATGATGATGGTGAAAATCTTAAAACCATAGATGTTGACTCTTTTACGCCTGAGCATGATACTAGCACCTTATTCTAAAATAGTGTCTTCCTTATCAAATGCTCGGCTAGTTATGCTTGAATCTGATATAGATCTTGTACAATTTGATTACTCTTAAATCAATACTGAAATTGCCCTTATTGATTTAGATTGAAGCGATCAGCCTTTCGCACTTCTTGAGATTCCTACATCGAATCAGTTCATTTTATTTTATTATATTCCCTAGACTTTTTCTTTGGAAATTAAGCAAAGAATCAAGTTAGTTTATCGAGACCCAAGTGTCTCGAAAATTTTGTGTATGAACTCAAGTGGTACAAGTTGTTGCCCTAGATATCGGTCATTTGCTTTTCGAAGACAACCTTTTGGGGACAGAATGGAAGCTGGTAGTCATAGATCGTATCGGATGTGATTTCCAGAGATATCCAAGCATCCATATACAAAACCCAGATGACAGAGTTATTCTTTGTTCTGTGAAAGTCCTCAGAGAGATAAATTCCTTTCCTTGATACCGATACAATCATTTGCTATCCAACTGTTTCATTTCACATCATAACTTTGTGACAAGAAGTTTTGAAGACCTTTGAGATCTGAGGTTGTTGCTGATTGTCAACCTTTATCCTGTTATTGATAGGCAAGATATGCTGCAGTTTGGTATTCATTTGCAATGCAGCATGTCACCCAGAAGAAGAAATCCTCAGTCCGAAAGAATAAGAAAGTACAATTCTTTTCAAGATTTATTTGTACTTTCTCTTCCTTAAACCAATTGTAGAATGACAGAATTTTCTGTCTCAATGCTTTATCCTAATGAAGTTGATAACCCAGCTGAAGCTAAAGAATGAGTTCGTTTCATTGAGCGAGTTTTCGAGTTGTGGAGAGCTCTGCTCAAGAATATCTCCTATGTACATCGTTGATGTTGAAGGATCAACAGTTTTCGGATAAAGATTTCGTCAGAAAGAAATTCAGTTTACGAGCATGAAGCAAAGAAAGAAGATTGTCGCCGTATATGGGTGTGAATTCTGAAAATTTATTCATGATGCTCTTTATAAAGTTGAAAAGATAAGAAGACATACGCGTTAGTTACCAATCGAAGCGTGGAGGATAATCGATCGACTCACGAAATACGCTTATGTTATTCTGACTTTTATCACATATGGAGCTGACAAGTTAGCTCAAGTGTACGTCAAGAGATAGTACGGTTACACGGAATGCTCGTCTCAATCATCTCAAACAGAGACTCCAAGTTTACATCTCGTTTCGGACGAGTTATAATAAAAATGGATACAAGATCGAATTACAGTGCAAATTTTATCCGCAATAGATGGTCAATTTAAACGGACCATCCAGACGTTAGAAGACAAGATCAGAACCAAGATTTATATGGCGCTCTACGAAGTTTTCTGACGATGAGCGGTGCAGATCGTCGTTTATTTAAAACGCATTTGAAGAAGAAAGTGCTTGGACCAGACGTGATTAAAGAGATGGTCGTAATCGTACTACAAGTAAAGGCAAGAATCCAAGAAGTTATTGAGATGTATTGAATTGTACGAGACTCAGGAAAGATTGGCTAGTCGCCTACAGATTAGTATTTTCTCCGAGTTTCGACAATATTCGTGAAGTGTTTCATATGCCACAGATACGAAGATATGTGTTTAATCCAAAACACATCATATCTCAAGAGAACAAATGTTCGCGAACAAGATTTAAGCTACGAAGAAAAATCAGAATGCATCTTAGATCGATATGGAAGTATGATGATTTAAAAGAAGAACATGAAAGTTAAAGATCGATGATAAAGAACTACTGAGATTTTGTTGACTTACAAAATTTCGAGGACGAAATTTTGTAAGGGGTGAGAATGTAATACCCGTATTTACATAGAGATTAGCTCGTGATTAAGAGCTTAATAAAAAGGGCATTGCATCCTTAAGAAGGATTTGTTTAAGTTAGAAGCTTTTGTGTTAAGCTTCTCGTTGAGACGATAGAATCGAGGTAGAATCTGAGATAAGATTCTCAGATCTTATTTAGGATAAGAAGACTTAGATTCTAAGGGTCTTAAGATGATAGATACATGCTCAATAAGTTTTAATTTCAGAAAATTTAGAATTTCAAAATTTACGTTTTTATGACGTCGGCGTTTGCCGATTAAGCTCGGAGGAAGAGCAAAATATTTAAAATGGTTTTAAGGCCAAAATATTTTTAATTATTATATTTTAATGATATTTGATGATGGGAAAATTTAGAAAGTGATTTTGAAGGATTTAAGAATAAATGGAATATTTAATTCCATTATTTGCATAAAATGGAATTAAATCACTATTTTTATAAAGTGAGTTCCTATTATATATTTTATGATTTTGGAACTTTATATTGATGAAAATGATGAGTTTAAAGTGTTAAGAAGATAAGATTCAATATTGGAATTTTTGGGAATTAATTATGGAATTTTCTACAATATTTTGGAAAATTACATGAAATATATTATTATTATTATTAATATTATTAATTACGAAAATTAAAGAATAAAAATAGGAAGATTGTTTTGTGGAATTCTCTAGAAAATGGTGTGTTGGCACCATTTTGTTTTGGAAAATAAAAGAAAAATAAATTGATAATGTGAAATTACTATTTTACCCTTACTAATTTATTTTCAAAAACATGATCACCCTCATTTCTTCTCCCTCAATTCACGTAACACACACACACACACAGCAAATTTCGAAATTTGCATGCCAAATTTTGGAAGATCCGGCCGTTGAATTTTCGATCGGTTTTCGAATAAAGGTATAATCTCGTACCGAGAACATATCTACGGTTTGAAATTTTTAAAAATATGAACCTATGCTCTACTTACATTTTTGGTCCTTATGCTGAAAATATGAAGGATGATGTTTTGTTTAATTATTTCATGTTATTATGATAGATTCGACGTCTTTGTATTGTTTAACGTTGAAATTTGAAAGCATATGTTTATTGTTTGCAAATTCTTATAATTTTCGAAAAGGGCATGTCTTGATCTTGAATTTATGATGTTGTTATGATTGAATTGACTTTATATATATGTTATTGGATTGATATAAACGTGTTTGGAACAAGAAAAACGTTTGAAATCGAAATTATACGAAAAACCCTAAAATGGCCGAAAACTATAGTCCATGTATTGTTGGATTTTTGATTTTATTTAATCATTTTGACTTCGTATTTGGATTCTATGATATAAATAAAGCCTAAAATGATTTATTCGGATTTTTCCGCCGACGTATTCAAAAACGGTAAAATTTTAGTTTGTCGGCGAAAATGAGTTTTCAAAGCCAAAGCTTTGATCTTTATGTTTTGATGATAAAATGATGATCTTTAATGATAATTGAGCATGTATATAGGTTCGTTGGTGTTAGATAGCGTTATACGTGAATTTTCGACATTAGACCCTAAGTGACGTCTTAAGGGGATTTTCGGTTATTGGTTAAGATAAGATGATTGAAGCTTGTTGTCGAGTTTTATATGATCATTGAGACGTATGGTGATGAATTGGTGGAGTTTGGGCTATGTTTGGATGGTTTGGTATTGATATGGCGATGCGTTTATAAACGTTACGCTGCCGAAATTTAGATAGAATTTGTTCGTTAATAAGATATTAGAGGATCTGAATGACCCAAGTTTTTATAAACCATAGTGTCTTAGATTTGATATCGAGAAGATATGGTTGTGTCGACGACTAAGATGAGTAATGTTCCTGTTTGGCTCTTGATAGGCTTTATTGCCGTTCTAGGAGGATAAAATATGGAAAAAGAGAGAAATGGAATTGGGAATTAGTTCCTTAGCTCTAAGGAATATCCAGGTGGGTATAAGTATTTTCTATAATAATATGCTTATGCTTTTATATGTTTTCAAATGTTATGATATGCTTATGCATAAAAAATAATATGAGATTTCATGATATGCATTTATTTGAAAAGTGATTGACTTGCCAAAGTTTGAGCATAAACATGAGCATAAGCATGATGCACTATCTATCCACGGAAAGAAAGAATGAAAGAAAGAAAAGAAAGAAAGAATTTACCGACGTCGGGTATGACCGTAGTTGAGAACCTTGGGTCCAACTCGGGTATGTGACGATAAGATGTTTGAGAAGGAGACCTACTTCTCAACACGCATAAAGAATCCGTGGATATGGGAAGGAGAGATGAAAGATGCATACAGACATGAAACATGCATATGCATATGATATTATGAGAATGAAAGCAAGTAAGTATTTAATTATGAAAGTACATGTTATGGCAAATCAAGTTTATAGCCTTAAGGGCAAAGTTTATCTTTATGTTTTTGGCGTATACCCACTGAGTGCATTTTTGTACTCACGCCCTGCATATGTTTTTAAATATGCAGGTTGAGCTCGAGAGGATGCTGGAATCGAATGCTGTGCAAAGGAGCTTCTCTGAACGTTAAGCTATATTAAGGTCATTCAATTGTTATAGTTATGTTTGTTGCCCAGAGAATTATGTCTTCATACATAATTCTCAACCACGTTTTTCGTTGCCCAACTCTGTTCTTTGTTTGTTTATATGTTCTTCTATGATAAATGATTATGTTCAATGCTCTGAAAACAAGGATTTCTCGAATGCTCGGAATGGTTTTCGTTGGATTCAGTATTATTCGGTTGAATCGTTGTCATTTCTTGTTTTAAATTGTTGATAAATCCTTCTTGTTGACAAAACATTCTTGAAAACCTACTGTATATTTTACCTTCTTGAACCGTAATGTTAGATTCATCCATAAAGAAGGTTGTTGTCATCTTTTCTTTTGGCATATGTTTGAACCCGTTGTCGTTAAATTTTCTTCTTAATCCCGAGTCACGATCTAATTACCTGATTAGGTAGGCGGGTCGTGACAATTTTATCGAAGCTTGTTCGATATCTAACCTCGTTATCGAGTCGATCGGTTGTAGGATAAATCAAGCTCAAGCAAAAGGAGGTAAAAGAAGAAGAAAAGGCTTGGTTTGTTTACTGGAGAGGTTTCGGCAGAGAGGAAAAATAGGAAAGAAATGAAGTGTTTATGTGTTAAGTGGTTCAAGACTAATATATATATTCTTAGCAAATACAAGGAAATGAAACAACACACAAAGACCCTCTCGGCTCTCTCTCACAAATGAATAAAAATTAGTCAAAGTTGATTAGGTCATACTAAAATATCTCTTACAATTGCATTTATTCTTGCATGCTTTATTAAAGCATTTTGGGAGAAACAATTTAAATTGTCTCATGCTTAACACACTAGTCCGTCGACTTCAAGTGTGTGTGTGGGGTAGAATTTCATATTTTACAAGTTGTAATACAAGTGTATTTATTACACTCTTTCCCAAATATAAAACACTCAAGTATATAAAATCAAGACTTATATTTGTATAAAATAGTCAACAATTTCGCAACTATAAGAATAAAATGCTAGTGTATTTTTCATCTACACATTTTACTTGGTAAGTGTATATTAATACTACACTTAAGAAATATCACAATTTGGATGATCAAAATAAAATAAATCCTATGTTAAAACATAGGGAAGTTCACGGCACTTTTAATAATTTAATGCCCAAAAATTGATTTTCATGCTATAAGTAGATATATAGCATAATATATATCCTAGATGATAATTTATATCATAGGAAAAATTATTGGAATTAATCCATAGGTAGAAAACCCTAATTCTCGATTTAGGGTTTTCGAGAATCTTAATAATCAAAAATATAATTCCAAAATTTTCTAGCATTAATTCAATGCTAAATAATATTCTAATTATATAAAATAATCATAGGAATTTAAATATCATAATTCCTTGATCGTTAGACTTGATTCTCAAGTCATCACTAAACGTTAACGTTTAAAACGTTTCAAAACGTTAAATATCGACTCATCTCAAAATGGTCGTAATAAAGCTGTAATCACTTTATTAAATTATTCCAATAATAATGGAATTAAATTCTAAGCTTAAAAACTTAGAAAATATCACGAGCATTAAAAATATCGATACGTAATCGATGTAGAAATAATACTGTTGAAATACGTTACATATTCGTATTTCTCAATTCACATTCATTTGTGAATAACAAATAGGAATTTATTATTCCAAAGATAATCGAAATCATTATTCGATATTTTAATAATCAAATTATCATAATAATACTCTAATTTACGAAATTAATATCATAATTAGGCTTTTAAATAATCGGGGTATTACATTCCACCCCCCTTAAAGAAATTTCATCTCGAAATTTACATACCTCAGAAAAGATCGGGGTATTTTTCTTTCATCGCATCCTCAAGCTCCCACGTGGCTTCCTCTTGTTCATAATGTTTCCATAGCACCTTGACTAGTGGAATCGATTTGTTTCTCAATTGCTGAACCTTGTGGTCTAGAATAGCCGTAGGTTCTTCATTATAGCTCATATCTGGATTGAGGATCACGTCGTCTTGATGGATCACATGCTTGGATCGTACGCATTTCTACGAGTTGTGATACGTGAAAAACATTGTGTACGTTTCCCAGACTTGGCGGAAGAGCCAACCTATAGGCGACTGGGCCTATTCTTTCTAGGATTTCATAAGGTCCAATAAAACGGGGTCTTAACTTTCCCTTTACTCCAAACCTTATTATCCCTTTAGATGGAGAGACCTTCAAAAAGACTTTATCTCCATTTTCAAAATGTAGCTCGGATCTACAGCGACGTCAGTAAGACTTCGCTCTATCTTGAGCTTATTTTATTCTTTGCCTAATTTGGCGAACGATCTCAATCATTTCACTTATCGCATCAGGCCCTAAAATTTTTCTCTCACCCACTTCATCCCAGTAAAGCGGTGATCGGTATTTTCTTCCATATAAAGCTTCATACGGGCCATATTGATCGTAAACGATAACTATTATTGTAGGAAAATTCGATGAGAGGTAAAACCTCTTCCCATTTGCACCTCGATCCAACACTCCGTTCTCAACATATCTCCGAGTGTTTGGATCGTCCTTTCCGATTGTCCATCGGTCTGAGGGTGGAAAGCTGTGCTGAAATTTAATTTCGTGCCCAATTCTTTTTGCAAGCTAGTCCAGAATCTTGAAGTAAATTTTGAATCTCTATCAGATGTGATAGTTTTCGGTACTCCATGTAGGCGTACAATTTCTTTTACATACAGCTGGGCTAGCTTATCAGATCCGTGTGTAATCTGAATTGGCAGAAAATGTGCACATTTGGTGAGTCTATCCACTACTACCCATATAGCAGTGTTCCCTCTCTTAGACTTTGGTAAACCCGTAACAAAATCCATAGCTATATCTTCCCATTTCCACCGGGTATTTCCAAAGGCTGTAGCTTTCCGTAAGGACGTTGGTGTAATGCTTTTACTTGTTGACAAGCAAAGACAGTCTACAAAAGAGGCTATGTCTCTTTTCATACCTTCCCACCGAACTTTTTCTTCAAATCTTGGTATATTTTAGTACTACTGGATGGGTCAGTATAAGGTGTGTCATGAGCTTCACTCATGATTTCATTCCAAGATTGTTGTTGTGCAGGATACACAACCTTCCTTCAAATAATAAAGCATTATCTGGTGCTTCTTGAAAATTTTTCAGTCCTTCCGTCCTTACCTTGGCTCTTGCTTTTTCTAACTTTTCCTCCATCCTTTGTCCTTCAAGGATTCTTTTCCTTAAATCGGACGTCAAAGCGAGTGTAGCAATACAACTCGTGATCGTCTCTGGTTGTTCAATCAATTCGATCTTCATTCTTTCAAACTCTTCAATGAGTTTTTCTTCATTTGTGAAGAGACATCCCAATTCGTTTTGACTCTTACGACTCAAGGCATCGGCTACAACGTTCGCCTTGCCCGGGTGATAGTTTATACCACAGTCGTAGTCTTTTACCAATTCGAGCCATCTCCTTTATCTCATGTTCAAATCTCTCTGCTCGAAAAAGTATTTCAAACTTTTGTGGTCGGTAAAGATTTCACATCTTACTCCGTAGAGATGATGTCTCCATATCTTTAGGCACGCACCTCTCGCCGCTAGTTCCAGATCATGTGTTGGGTAATTCAATTCATGCGGTCTCAGTTGTCGAGATGCATATGCTATCACTTTTCCACTTTGCATTAACACATAGCCTAATCCATTTTTGGAAGCATCTGTATAGACCACGTATTCTTTATCTCGCTCGGCTGCTAACACGGGGCGATGAGTTAACTTTTCCTTGAGCGTCTGGAAATTCGCCTCACATTCATCAGTCCAAGTGAATTTAATTCCTTTTCTGAGTAGTTGGGTTATTGGTCTTGCTATCTTTGAGAATCCTTCAATGAATCTCCGATAGTAACCTGCTAATCCCAAGAAACTTCTAATCTCATTTTGTGTCTTTGGCGATTTCCATTCTTGGACTGCTTCTACTTTGGCCGGATCAACTTTAATCCCTTCGGCTGACACAATGTGTCCAAGGAACATTACTTCCTTTAGCCAAAATTCACATTTGCTAAACTTAGCAAAAAGTTGTTCATCTCTCAAAGTTTGCAGCACTGTCCTGAGGTGTTCCTTGTGTTCGTCTTCATTTTTCGAATAGATGAGAATGTCGTCTATGAAGACTAGGACAAATTTATCCAGGTATGGATGGAACACCCTATTCATGAGATCCATGAATACTGCAGGCGCATTGGTTAGTCCAAACGGCACAACTACAAACTCATAGTGCCCGTATCTAGTTCGGAATGCCGTCTTGGATATATCCTCGGGTCGTACCTTGAGCTGATGGTATCCCGATTTAAGATCAATCTTTGAAAATACGCTTGCTCCTCGTGGCTGGTCGAATGATCATCAATCCTTGGCGCGGATATTTGTTCTTAAGCGTTAACTTATTTAGTTCCCGATAATCGATAACATCCTTAAGAACCATCTTTCTTTTGACGAATAAGACCAAGCGCTCCCACGGTGAGACGCTAGGTCCGATAAAACCTAGGTCTAACAGCTCCCGAATTTGTATTTTCAATTCTTCGAGTTCCTTTGGAGCCATTACATGACGGTGCCCTTGACATTGGAGCCGATCCGGCTCCGTGTCGATGGTGAATTCCAAGCGCTGTCGTGGGTAATCTGGTAGATTTTCGTGAAAACATCCGAAAACTCTCGTACAATCTCTACCTCTTCGATCTTTATCTCCGCTTTATCCTCCCATTCGGATAAACAAGGAATGCGACTTTCTTTCTTGTTTATCATTCTTTTCGCCTTTCATGGATATAATCGAATTTTCTTTCCCATACCGATTAGTAAAAGCTTGTAGCTTCTTGCCCGGAAAATGGAATGAAATTTTCCTTTCCTTACAGGATCATAGCATGATTTTACGCTAACCAATCCATTCCCAAAATTATATCTACATCACCCATGGGTATTATGTTTAAGTTATTTGTCAGAACCTAAAGTGATCCTAAGTTCAACTCTAGGTTCGAGCAAGTATGAGTAACTGTCATAACCCCTCCTATGGGTGAAGAGATGTTCATATCCTGGTTTGCTTTCTCAGATCTAAGTTCCAATAGATCTACACATGTTCTTGCTATGAAAGAATGTGATGCACCCGTATCGAATAAAAGTATAACAGGTACGTTGAAAAGTGTTCCCATACCTGCCAGGTTTCCCTGGTTTTGTTCATTTTGCCTCTCCCGCATGAGCATATGCTCGCTTGACGGCAATGACGGGCGCTTGTCTCTGTTGATTTTGTTGTGGCTGCTGCTGTTGGCGTTGCTGCTGATTACGCCGCTGCGGCGGTCGTTGTTGTTATTCTTTGTTGCCGCCGCCATCGTTGTTCTTGGTGGTATTCTTGCGATTGAAATTTGGCTGGATAGCCCCGAGGGGTTGGGCATTGCCAGGCTGATTTGGCCTTCCCACCGCCCCCCGTCGTATCCTCGGCAACTATTTGCGTAATGCCCCTTCATTCCGCACTTAAAGCAATTTACCAAATGGCAAACTCCTTTGTGAAACTTTTAGCACTTAGGGCAAGGAGTTGTCCTTGCCTGCTCTTGTGGTCCTCCCGTCGGAGGGGAAAAGACTAGCTTCTTCCATCCCTGCCCTTGCGGTATCGTGTTTCCTTGCCACGGCCGTTTGCTATTCGTATTCTCAAAACTTTCCCGGTTGTTATTTCCAAAATTTCCTTCCCATTTCTCTTCCCTTTATCCCTCAGATTTGACGCCCGAGTTTGAGTGTGTTTTCTTCCGCATAGTCGCTCTATGTCCAAAGCTCGTCCAAGAGCTTCGGTGTAAGTGAGATCTCCATGGATAGCTAGAGACATTCTTATCTCTGATCTCAAACCAGACCTAAATTTTTCTGCCATCTTCATATCCGTATTCACTGATCAGGGGCATATCTGGACATATCGCAGAAAATGCGATCGTAATCTGTCACGGACATCTTCTCCTGTTTCAGATTATAAAATTCTTGTTCCTTCTTTTTCGATAACTTTTCGGAACGTATTTCTCATACAGTTCCCCTTTAAATTCTTCCCAAGTGAACTCATTCATCTGATCCTGCAGTAAGATCTTTCGTCGGGCTTCCCACCAAAAGTCGGCAGGTCCTGTCAGTTGAAATGTAATACAGGACAGCCGCTCCTGCGCTGTGCATCGAAGAAAATCAAAGATCCTTTCCATAGCCCTTATCCATTGCTCGGCATTATCCGGGCTTCCTTTCCCATCAAAAGAAGGTGGGTTCTGCCTAAGAAATAATTCCTCGATCCTACGATCGGGTGGAGGTGGTGGTGGTTGTGGTATATTAGCGTGTTGCACAGAATTCTTCCTCCGCCTCTACCTCTTCCCTTCCCTACCTCTTTGAGTAGATCTCTTCTTGGTGGCATTCATTGTTTAAACACAACATAATTATTGAAAATCATTTTCACAAATAACATATATAATATCATCATACAATTCTTTTGTAAAGCGACTTTAAACCAAGCCATTCATCTTTATCACAATAATCATTTTTGCCATAAAAGCCCGCTTGGGTTATCATATATACATCGAAAATTTGTGCCTCAAAGAGGACTATTTTGTACAAACAAGAAATACAAAAGGATAATGTACATAAGATGGCATTTCAAAGCTTAACCCGTATACAACATACGGGATTACATGATAATACAAATACAAGTGTTCACTTCCCTTTTTCAAAACATGAAAGTAACTTACACACACACAGAACTATATACATACGGACTAAGACCTAGCTAGTCTGGTCATCAGGTGTATCACTCATCGTCATACTGATCCTCCTCAGGATCCTCCTCATCGTCTGAATCATCATCGGAGTCGTCATCCGAATCGCCATCATCCGAGTCGTCCTCATGGCGGCGAACTCTGGATGGTCCCGCGCCATCATCCCCAACCATAGGAATGTCGCGGATCGGACTGAGGTCATCACGATCATCAGATACTCTCATCCTGGCCGCTGCCGGTTTGACGGCCACCGGTCTTGGCGCTGTCATGGGCGGCAAAATCGGGAGCGGTGGGTGTATGGGGTGTCCAATCGACAAAGGGGGAAACACTGGCATCCCCAAAGCTCTGGGTCGAGACGCCCTCTCTACCTCTGCAAGCCTACCTCGCCCTCCGTGAATGGGTATTAGGGTCCACTTGCCGAGGTACCTCCAAGTAAAGCCACCCGGTGACTCATCACGCCACGATACTCCCTCGGAGGAGGTACGGTCCCCGGTGCTACCGTAGAGATGTCAAGATGTACGCCAAATGGCTTACAAATCTCGGTAGATCCGCTATCAGATCATAGTCACCACTAGCACGGTAGATATAATCTCCGACACTTCCGTGTGTAATCCTCCCGATCTATCGATAACTCAGGTCGAAGGCGCCCACGCCATCGAAATCGATCACCCCATGCTCGTGCGCCTCCCTCCAATGACGAAGGTAGTGCATGAGAAACTCTCCGAGATCATCTCCCCAACACATCCGGTAACCACGGTACCTATGAATAATCTCCGCTGGGGTGGCCCTCGGTCCTAGCCTCCGTCTAGTAGTATGTCGGGTCCTGGCCATCTGTCACAGACAATGATCAAAAGTCAAACTAAAATAAAGATATCCGATACACAAATAAAACTAAACTCAACGCATCTATAAAGCAAAAGAATAAACTGGGCAGGTCTATAAAGCAGATAAACAATCCAAACACCTCTGATAAACAGATAAATGTTATACGGAAGTTGTTCTCATATACAACGCACGTTGTAGCTTTCCTACCATACTAGGAAACTTGCTATCTAGCAGCATAAAAAAAATCTTATCACATAACTAAATTCTAGTTCTATAAAACTATGAGCTAGCTTCCACTGACTCTAGTGAATTTTTGAGAAGTAAACAGGGGATCTTCCCTTCATAAGAAATATACTAGAGTCCGTTAGGAGTACGTAGGTGAAAACCGTGTGCAAATCGGAGTCCGAATGAAAGAGAACGGATCCAAACAAAAATACTGCACAAAGCAGTTCGCCTTTGCCGAGGTGAACTGTCCGAGGTGGACTGCACTGACTCTCGTGAATTCCTAAGAACGAATAAGGGGTTAGTTCCTTCATAAGAAATATATCACAGTGCGTTAGGAGTACGTAGGCGAAAACCGTGTGCAAATCGGAGTTCAAACGAAGGAGAACGGAGCAAAATAAAATCAATGCGCGAAGCAGTTCGCCTTTGCCGAGGTGAACTGTCCGAGGTGAACTATACTGACTCTCGTCAAATCTGGAGAAGGAATCAGGGGTTCGGTCATTCACAAGAAATATAGTACAGTGTGTTAGAAGTACGTAGGAGAAAACCGTGTGTAAATCGGAGTCCGAACGAAGGAGAACGAACCAAAACAAAATCACTGCGCGAAGCAGTTCGCCTTTGCCAAGGTGAACTGTCCGAGGTGAGATGAGTTTGCCGAAGTGAGCTCGCCGAGGAGAGCTGACGAGCTGACGAGGTGAGGTGAGTTTGCCGAAGTGTGACGAGGTGAACTGACGAGGTGAGCTGATGAGCTGACGAGGTGAGCTCGCCGAGGTGTGACGAGGTGAACTGACGAGGTCAAATGCCTTAGTTTTTATTTTGAGCTCTCCGCCTAGCTCAAATGCCTTAGCTTTTATTTTGAGCTCTCCGCCTAGCTCAAATGCCTTAGCTTTTATTTTGAGCTAGCTCAAATGCCTTAGCTTTTATTTTGAGCTCTCCGCCTAGCTCAAATGCCTTAGCTTTTATTTTGCATGATATTCCGAGGTCGTTATGTCCCAGCACTTGAGGTCGGCACTTTTTTTTTTTTTTTAGCTTTTAACCTTCTAATCCCATAATGGAATGAAGTTCTTCAAATCCATTTTTGCTTTCGTTCTCGCAATGGGATGAAATTCGTACATTCGTACTCCTATGTTCTTTCGTAACTCGTGAACATGCTTCTTATTTCGTCTATGTTCCATTTGGGATGACATAAACATTAATCAAAATCAATATTGAGAATAGAATTTCAAAAATGACGAACATAGTTCGTTTTAAACATACTCATTTCCTGCGAAAAATTTTCAATCAATCAATCAATCATGGTTATTTACAACCTTTCTCATTTCATTTGTCGATAATGTTCTATCGACAACAAATCAAATTCATAAATCATTTGTCGATAATATTCTATCGACAACAATTCAAATTCATAAATCATTTGTCGATAATGTTCTATCGGCAACAAATCAAATTCATAAATCATTTGTCGATAATGTTCTATCGGCAACAAATAATTCATAAATCTCAAACTTTTCTTTTCAAAGATGAAAATAATTTACCTTTTTCGGTTGAAATGGATGTGATGGAGTGTTGGCGTAGTCGATGATTTTAGAAGTCTAGTGACTCAATCTAGACATAACTTTTGAAAGAAAGTTTAGGGTTCAAAGAGCAACCGCTCGATACCATTCTGTCATCACGCCCTCTAATCCAAAGGATGATTAGAGAGAATCGAGCTTGGAATGTTGATTACAACACATTTAATATGAATATTCAAAGACTTCAAATAATACTTATCGAACTTCGATAATCAAACCTTATTTACAAGGTAAAAGCAATTCAAACCTTATTTACAAGGCAAAAGTCATTTCTGGATGTAAAGGCTACATGTTTCTTTAATGAAGGTTCGATAGTTTGGACGAAAAGGTGTCAACATCAACATACAATAATATTCAAAATATGCAATGAAAGCGTGTGAATGCATATATGACGATATGTACCCAAGGTTCTTTCTTTCAAACATAAAATACCAAAAGATTCTGACTACTCAACATCTCTGCTCCATCATCATCACCAACTCAATCTGCATATTTAAAAACAAATATGCAGGGCTGAGTTCAAATAATGCACTCAGTGGCTCATGCCAAAATAATTTATCATTTTGAATTACTCTGCCCCATCACAGTAACACACGAGGTTTTAATTTGAAATACTCGTGTTTACTAAATATTTTCTGTCATTTTTCCATAAATATCGCTTGGCCAAGCATTTTTCCCCGTATGTATGATCCACATCCACCACAACAATTCTCGCGCTGGAGAGGAGGCCTCCTCTCAAAGACGTCATGACCGGCCGAGCACCCTTTCAGCACACAGTCACAAATAATCAGTTCACAAAATCCAGGCCATCTCAAAGACACGGATACTAATTCTCCATCATCCTTGGGGTACTTCCAAGAATACGAATTCAAGCATGTCATAAAGTGGAGTTATCCAACATTATGCATCAATAATCATGGATTGGATACATACATAAAACATAAACATTTTGGACAGGTAATTAAATAAAACAGTTCATAAATATTTGCTTGCAATAAAGCATCATAAATAAATCATTTGATAAGTTTTATCAATTTGAGTATAGTAAAGCCCACCTTTACTTTTGAACGCCGATTCTCGTCTACGTGTTCTTTTCTTGTTGCTTGTGAGCCTTCACGTCCCACCTTTACGCAAAATTTACGTTTAGTACGTTGACACGCTTTTCGAGATTTTCAAAGTTTATTCAACTTTGATAAATAATATAATAATTCGAAGTCTTAATAAATTTTAATACGTTGAAACGACGTATTTCAATAAAAATAATTCTCGTATATCGAGAGAGACGTAATATGATCTTACAGTCTCATTTTAACCTTTTAGGTTAAATAATTAACGTATAATGACGTTATTCAATAAAATGATTTCAATTATGAAATCTTTTCTCACAATTGAGAAATTCAGATAAAAGTGTCGTTTTCACGTATTAGCATATTTAATCTAACGATTTCAGACGTTAATTTCGAAAGTCAACCATTTTGACTTTTCATTATAAATTCTTAATAAAACAAATTTTAATGAATAAAATCAATATAAATCGATTTTCAATCGATTTCTTTTCATAAAGCTTTAATCCTCGATTTTTCACGCAAATCGATAAATTTGATTAATATTTTCTTTCAATATTAATCTTTTAATACATTAAGCATTATTTTATGCTTTTAACGTTATTTAATATAACGTTTCATCGTAAACATAATATACTATGTTTAATAAATCTTAAAAATTCAATTATGTCTAATATAATTTTTAGACATATAATAAATTATTATTCTTGATTAAAAAGGAATTAAAATTCCTTAAATCCAAAGTATAGCTCACGGCTATAACACTTATTTTCCAAACCTTGTTCCAAAAATCCTCTAAATTCATATAGTGCATTATTTTACACTATGATTATTAATATGTATTAATATCACTATAGAAAAATTTGGAACTCACCTATATACATAACATAGGCCACGGTTTTTATAAAAATAATCCAATAATTTTCAAAAAATTCAAATAATTATACACAAGGCTCCAATATCAATATATAACATAATTATAACCTAAGGTTCAATAAAATCAAACAATACACCAAGAAATAATTTTAGGTAGCTCACGGCTACATAGGGCTTTTCAAACCAAACAATTTTATAAAATCCTATAAAATCACATTATGCTTAAATACTACCATATAGCACTAATACATCATAATATCATATAATAACACAATAAAACCATTAAAACCATAGCCCTAGATCTCGGCCATAATTATTAAAAATAGGTATATAAGTTCAAAATTCTAATAAATTCCTATATCACCTAATTAATACCCTAGATCAAGAATATGCTATTATATCATGCAAATAAAAATTATACACCATGGTACCAACTTATATCATTCTCGGCCATGTTCAAAATTACACAAATGGTTTCCAAAAATTTCTAAATTAAAATCATGCACTCCTACAACACTATAGATCAACAATCCAACCTTAAATCATACCTAGCAAAAATCGAGCATCATCAAAATAAATTAAATACATAGCTTAGCTTAGGAAATAATTTATCTATGCACATATTAACATATGTAACATAATTTCTAAGCTTATAACATGCTAGCATGATTTATTGCATAATTAATACATGCTAAAAATAATTATTTAAATCGCAGGATTATTGAAAAAGTTAGGTTTTATCGAAACTTGTTCGATATCTAACCTCGTTATCGAAGTCGATCGGTTGTAGGATAAATCAAGCTCAAGCAAAAGGAGGTAAAAGAAGAAGAAAAGGCTTGGTTTGTTTACTGGAGAGGTTTCGGCAGAGAGGAAAAATAGGAAAGAAATGAAGTGTTTATGTGTTAAGTGGTTCAAGACTAATATATATATTCTTAGCAAATACAAGGAAATGAAACAACACACACAGACCCTCTCGGCTCTCTCTCACAAATGAATAAAAATTAGTCAAAGTTGATTAGGTCATATGTAATACCCCGATTATTTAAAAGCCTAATTACGATATTAATTTCGTAAATTAGAATATTATTATTATGATAAATTGATTAATAAATTATCGAATAATGATTTCGATTATTTTGGAATAATAAATTCCTATGTTTTATTCACAAGCGAGTGTGAATTGAGAAATACTGAATATGTAACGATTTCAACAAAGATTATTTCTACGTCAATTACGTATCGATGATTAAATGCTCGTGATATTTTCTAAGTTTTTAAGCTTAGAATTTAATTCCATTATTATTGGAATAATTTAATAAAGCGATTATGACTTTATTACGACCATTTTGAGATGAGTCGATAATTAACGTTTTGAGACGTTTCAAACGTTAACATTTAGAGATGACTTGAGAATCAAGTCTAATGATCAAGGAATTAAGATATTTAAATTCCTATGATTATTTTATGTAATTAGAATATTATTTAGCATTGAAATAATGCTAGAAAATTTGGGAATAATATTTTTGAACATATGTTGATTCTCGAAAACCTTAGAATTGAGAATTTGGGTTTTAGCACATGGATTAATTCCAATAATTTTTCCTATGATATAATTTATCATCTAAAACATATATTATGATATATATGTATAATTAGCATGAAAAATCAAATATTAACACTTAGGAATTAGAAATAGCCGTGGGCTATTTAAGAACAACATATTCACGTCAATTTGTGCTTGCTTTTGCTATGTTATGAATTAATTCATGCAAGTGGTATCTAATGTACACAATAACCAAGTAATGAACAAGTGGGATCAAATTTGTGAGAGGGCCGATTTCTTTGACTAAGGAAACACTTTGATGATGTATTGTAATATATTTGGGATAGAGTGTATAATTATACACATGCAAGATCACATTAAAAATCTGAAATTCTCTCCCTCTTCTCTCATTGTCTGACGGCTTTTGGCATGTGTGAGACAAAAATAAATTTTGTTGGTTTCAAAAACTTTATTCTTGCATTTACTTTGTGTAAGGGATATTTTTATATCATGACATATGCATTTGATTCTCCAAAATAATTTTTGTCTTGATTCTTTAGAGAGAACTGTCACACCTCGACTTATCTAATCTTGTATTAACTAACTAATCGGAGTGCGACGGGCGAAAGGAAAAGAAATGACTAACTATTTCAAGAGACTCGCAGATATAATCAGTCATCATTTTAATGAAAGACGAGTCATTAGACCTGTGATTAAACCAATGATCAAAGTTTGATATTTATCAATCAATGTTTCACAAACTGATACCATGATCTATGACATGAATTCATACTTGTTTATCAAATGTCTAACCCATCAAAACTCGGATCATGCAATATTTTACAGACTGTAAATGAGTTGGCAGCAAAAGAGTAGCTGAGTTTATGTGTGAAGACATAAACTCAGGGCAAAACATAGGACTTTCCAAAATAGGTCTTCGCTCAGCATTCAATCTCCATTGTCATCTCCTGGCACTACCTGCACATTTAGAAATACATGCAGGCGTGAGTACTTGATGCACTCAGTGGGCAATTGCCAAAAACAACTGAAACATGCTCTTAGAGCTATATAATCGACTTGCCACTTTCTTAGATTCGGGGTTTTAAGAAATAACCTATGAATCATACTTTTCAAATCACTTACTTTATGATCAATGCACGTGCTAACAATTCTAATCATAACATGTCTGCAGACAATCATAAATAAACACCATATCTCACGCACTCTTGTGTTGAGAAGAGGCCTCTTTCTCAAACACCTCGCCAAAGGCCACTGTACACAAACCCTTACTAGCAACTCGCCCAGCATAGGGCCGATATCGTCATTCTCTCGTAGATAGGCAATATGCAATATGCTAAAAACAGCAAGTCAATTAACTTTATAAAATTCACATGCTCATTTTCATAAACTTGCACATAAACATATTTTAGTTTAGAAAGCCCACCGAAATCGCTTACTCGAGACTTTCATCTTTCCTTTCTTGATGTATATTCTGCCCACTTGTTCCTTAATAAGGAAATAAGAAGAATAAATACGAGAAAGGGGAACTAAGAGTTTCTAACTCTTGAGCCTCTACTAAAGCTCTCTCGATACTCTATGATTTAGCTAAGCTGCTAGGTCAATGCATCCAAAACTAAACTGTTTAACTTATTAAGAATGTAGTTTATGAGAACTTAAATCTTTTCAACTCCATACATATATATAATACCAAAGCGATATATATATATATATATATATATATATATATATATATATATATATATATATATATATATATATATATATATGAAAATCTTTAGCTTTCTAATCTTCCGTTTGGAAACTTCGATCAAGTAAGTCTTGATCAAGTTATATACTCACAAGAATCTATGTTTTGAAATCAAATTCCAAATATCAAGTTAATATCACAACATCTTTTGCAAATTAGCAAACTAACGAAATCTAAATTTTTCACAATAGTCTAGAAAATCCCAATAATTCAAAATAAGCTATTTTCATATACTAGATCATACTTATGAAATTAAACAACTCAAATAAAATCAAATCCATAATTTCTCAAGACTCCATAAGTATAATAAATTAGGGTTTTCACCAAGTCGATTTAATTCCAATTTCTTTTGCCAAACAAGATCATATACATATAATTACATAACTACAAGCTTATTGTAAACAAATCAAAGACAAAACATCTTAAAATCATGGCCATAGTTTTCGGTCAACACAAGAAAAATGGAGGGTTCGATTTTTGTTTCCGAAATCGACTCTAAACATGTTTAATCATCTCTAATTTCATAGATCTAAGCTTGATTCAAGAAATCATCAACAATTCCTCAACATAAGAATTAGGGTTCTTTACTAAAGTTTAGGTTTTTCATGAAAATTGATACATGAACCCACAATTCAAGTATAATCACTAGATCTAGCATCAATTGAAGCATAAAATAAAAGATCAACGTTTTTCCCCAAATTTGTTCAAGGGGGCCGAAACCTATGAGGTTTAAAGAAAAGATTTTTCTTTGTTTTCTCCACATAACAACACTTCTAATAGGTAGATCTATGCATGTATAAACTAAAAATCGAAGAACAAAACTTGTAGAAGCAAAGGCCTAAATGGCCGAAACATATAGGGTTTAGAAATGAATTTTTCATCTTGATTTTTACTTCAAAACTTGGATAAGGTTGGAGATCTACCTCCTTAATACGTCGATCTACCGATTTGAAGAGGTTTGAAAGCTTGGATCTTGGACTTGAAGAGGAAAATTTTTGAGTGTGTGTGTGTGTGTTCTTCTCGAAAATTTTGAGAGAAATTGGAGAGAAATTTAGGTTGTGAAAATGGAGCTCTTTTTGGAAGCATATATATATATATAATGTCTTAGGTACTACTACAATCTTTCATGAGAAGCTATTAAATGGCTTCTTTGATAAGCTAATCTTTTAGCTTCTTTAGTAAGCTACATTTGTTCTAGAATTTTCCTTAGATATACTATAAGCTCAAAATAATGAGATAATGTATCTTTTGAAATTAATAACTCAATATAAATCAAATAGAAATATAGAAATTTCTAGCAAATCGAAACTTTCATAAATCATTCTTTTTAAAACAAATGTTGAAATGAAACAATAAATTGAAATTTATTGTTAAATCCATCAACTTTAGAATTCTAAAATAAATCTTTGAGTTAAAACTTTATAAAATCTTATCTGAGGATGCATTGTCCCTAATCACTCACATAATTAATTTCTAATTAATTACATACTTAGCGCTTAATCAGAGCTATGAGAATCTGGGGTATTACATTATCTCCCCCTTAAAAAAAATTCCGTCCCGAAATTTAGTACCTCTGAAAATAGTTCAGGGTACTTCTCTTTCATATTTTCTTCAAATTCTCAAGTCGCTTCTTCTAGGCCATGATGCCTCTATAGAATCTCGACTAAAGGAATCGACTTATTCCTTAGTTGTTGATTCTTTCAATCAGAATACATTCTGGCTTCTCTTCATAGCTTAGATATTGTTCAGGAACAATATACTCTTGATATATGATGTGTTTTGGATCAAACACATATCTTTGTAACTGCGACACATGAAACACATATGGATATGGCCAAAGCTTTGAAGGCAAAGCTAATCTGTAGGCGACTGGTCCAATTCTTCTCTAGAATCTCGTACAGTCCAATGAATCTTGGCACAAGCTTTCCTTTAATTCCAAAGCGATGTATTCCTTTGGAATGAGATACTTTCAAGAATACGATGTCTTCAATCTTGAAGCTTAGCTCCGTACGTCTTTTATCTGCGTAGGACTTTGACGCTCTTGAGCTTCTTGGATTCTTTTCTTTATTTGTCATACGATTACGACCATTTCTTCAATCGCTTCTGGTCCAAGCACTTGTCTTTCTTCAACTTTGTCCCAATAAAGCGGTGATCCCACTTTCTGCCATAAAAGGCTTCATAAAACGTCATATAAATCGTTGCTTGGTAACTGTTGTTATATGCGAAAATCAATCAATGGTAGGATTCGCTACCGTTGATCTCCTTGATCTAATATCAAGATTCTGATTATATCTTCTAGCGTCTATATGGTCCTTTCGGATTGACCATCTGCTTGCAGATGAAACACTATACTGCAATTCACTCTTGTGCTCATCTCTTATTGAGATTTCACCCAAATCGAGATGTAAACTTGGAGTCTCTATCTGAGGTGATTGAGACGGGTACCCAATCAACGTACTATCCGTCGAACGTATGTCTCAATTAACTTGTTAACTCAATTCCACTGAGGAAATCTCCAGTGGTTGCAATTTACCATACATTGCTGGTGCAAAGCTTTAATTTGTTGACACGTTAACATTGATCAACAAACGAGGCTATCTCTCGCTTTATTCCTACCCACACAAACCTTTGTTTTAGATCTTGATATATCTTTGTGCTTCTTGGGTGTGCGGTGTAGGGCGTGTTATGAGCTTAACTCATAATCTCGTTCTTTAAATCATCCTCATTGGGCACGCATATCATATTTCTGAATATGATTGCGTTATCCCCAGCTTCATGATATTCTTCTGGCCCTTCTGATTTAATCTTAACTCATAGCTTCTCTATCTTTTGATTTTATCTTTGATTCTTCGCGATTCTTGCTCTCCTATCGGGTAACGACAAGAGCGGCTATAATCTCTTTCGCAATATCGGTGGTAGCATCACTTACAAACTCATCTCTTCAAACTCTTTGATCAATTCTTCTTTTCGAGTAAGGACGAATCCTAATTGGATTTGGCTTTTTCTCGAAAGCATCACGACAACATTCGCTTTTCTAGGAGATACTTGATCTCGCAATCATGATCTTTACTAGCTCTTGCCATCTTCTCCGGCGATGTTCAAATATTTCTATTCGAAGAAATACTTGAGGTGGCACGATGAAGAGCGCAAACAGCTTAAAGAGGAGCAGATGGTGTGAATATCGGGACGTGTTTCCCGAGGACTCTGCTGTGTTACACCGATAGACAAGTGGAATTCACTATTGATTTGGAACCGGAGAAAGCACAAGATCAAAGGCACCGTAATGGCACCTAAAGAATTGCAAGAACCGAAAGCTGCTTGCAGGAGTCTGTTGGATCTAGGTTTTATAGCGTGTCGCCGTGGGGAGCCGCCAGCCTGCTCACAAGAAGGACGGGGTCCATGAGAAGCCATCGTGAGCAAAGAGCGAGGACGCAACTCACGGAGAAGATGCGTTTGAAAGCAAGGGTAGAAGATAGCAAGGTTTCACCAGGAGAGACAACGCGCTACTATTCCGAGAAGTTATGTTCATAGGGAATTGAGAGATAAAATCACGAGTGAAGCTCATGAGGCATCGTATACAAATCATCCAGAAGACCAAATGTACGAGACCTTAAGAGGAACTTTGGTGGGTTATGGTTCGATGGGGATTTGACCTCAAGTCCACACCGAGTTAGCCGGGTGGATACGCTTCAGCGTGGGTTAATCGGATATGTTCCGGCGAATGAATGTCATGTGATGGGGTCAAGATATGCCCGAGCCGTGGTTCATGGTTCTAGGATGGGAGTAACAAGAATAACGGATCGTATCGAAAAATGAAAATCTATTTTGCTTACTTAGAAGTGGATTTACGCTTAAAACCTTCTAAGGTAAGTGCTCCAACACGGCCTCATGATTCTTTTGATGAGGATAAAACCCCAAACCGAGTGCGCTAGTACTCACCCCAAACTCTTTTTCAAATCTTTTCACGTATGGAGGTGAGGCCGGACGGGCATCACGCCGAGGGGTGGAGTCGGGTTCTTCATGCTATGCTTCCGCGATGTTGTGTTATATACGCATCGATAATTATGTATTCTTGTCCCTTATTTGCTTTCTCGATCGGGAACAAGATTTGTTATGTTATTCACGTGAGTCTCGACACGAGCATGCTATGTGGTCGACCGTCTAGTTGATGGATGTAATGCTATTTTGCTTTCTTGCATTACTTATAATAAACCGAGATCATGTTTTCCGAGGTTATGATATCGATATTATTCTGCTGGTGGATTGTTTGTGCACCCCTCCCTTCGTGATATGTCCTAGTTATAGCGAGATCGCTCGATTTCTTCGGTCACATCTTCTTATCATGTATGTTATATGTATCCCCTTCTTCCCCGCCTTAACCCTCACCCTAACTCTTGTGATCAATAAAGATCTCACACTGGATTCATGCAAAGATATCTCCAATTCTTGAGCATGAACAATAGTTGCCAATTCTAGCTCGTATATAGGATATACGGGCTCTTGAGGTCTTAACTATCGTGAAGCATAAGCTATCACTTTTCCTTCTTGCATCGGGACCATTCTTAGTCCACTCTTTTATGCATCGATATACTGAGTATACCCTTTTTCTGATTCTGGTATTGCCAAAACTGGCGTGGTAGTCAATCTGTTCTTTAACTCTTGACTACTTTCCTCATATTCTTGGGTTCGTTGGGACATAATTCCTTTTTGAAGGTATTGAGTCATTGTTCTCGCAATCTTGGAGAATCCTTCTATGAACCTTCGGTAATGTCTTGCTAAACCCAAGAAACTTTGAGTCTCTATCTGTGTCGTCGGTGATTTCCAATCGCGTACCGCTTGAACTATAGCGGGGTCGATTCTGATTCCATCTGTTGTGATATGTCCAAGGAAATTCACTTACCTTGGTCAAAACTCAGATTTGCTAATCTTAGCAAATAGTCGTTCTTTTCTCAACGCCTGTAGAACGGTTCTCAATTGCTCTTCGTGTTCTTGCGCATTCTTCGAGATAATTGTGGAAAACACAGTTTATCGAATTCATAAGCACAGCTGGTGCATTCATCAAGCCACATGGCATTACTACGGACTCGTAGTGGCCATACTGCGCTCGAAACGTAGTCTTGGCTATGTCCTTCTGACGAATCTTTGATTGATGATATCCTGACTTCAGGACAATCTTCAAGAAAACATTGGCACCTTTCAGCTGACTGAACAAGTCATCGATCATGAGTAAGGATACATATTCTTCAAGGTTAACTTGTTTAACATTCTGTAATCAATACATATCCTTAGAGTTTCATCCTTCTTTTTGACAAATAGAACTGGCACTCCCCAAGGAGATACACTAGGTCGAGAAAACCTAGGTCCAAAAGCTCTTACAATTGGATCTTTAACTCCTGAAATTCTTTTGGGGCCATTCTATAAGGTGCTTTTGAAACAGGTGCTGATCCTGGTTCAAACTCAATGGAGAAACTCTAATTGTCTGTCCGGAGGTAGCCCTGGTAATGTTTCAGGAAAACATCTTGAAACTCTCTAACCACGGGTACATCTCCTACCTTATTCTCGGACTTGACATCGACATTCAGATATACAAGGTAAGCACAATCTTCCTCGTTATTCATCAGCTTTTCGGTTTGTAAGGCTGAGATCATAGGAACATGGCTTCTTCTCTTCTTAATACCATAAAACAGGTAGGTTCTCTTTCTGGTGGCTGAAACGCTATTTCTCTTTGCTTACATCATATCGTTGCATAATGCGCTGTCAACCAGTATATTCCTATATAAGATCCACGTCCTTTGTGTGCAACAGCTGTAGCGATCTCGCTCTAAGCTTAAGGGATTCTAGTTCAAAATCTAGGTTAGAACATACGTGCATGTTAACGATAGCTCCATCCAACGGGGTAAGCACGTTTAAATCTTGTGCAGCACGTTCGTTGTTGAGCTTAAGAACATCTGTCAAGTTGCTTGGCATTCTTCTCAGGTTGTTTTTAAGAGAGGGCGTATGCTATTTGATATAGAGGTTGGTGCGGTCGAGGCGTCGGTGATTGCGGTTACGGCGACGAAGACGGTTGTGGCGACGGTTGCGGTTGATGTAAGCGCATCTCGATCGATGAAACGGTCGCTTTTAATATCCACTTACGGTTTTCATTGGTTGCATCTGTCTCGGACGGTTCTGCTTTCCTCCATCACTAGTTGTTTCTCTGACAGTTCAGATATTGACTTGCATAGTGGCCTACTTGTCCATATGCATAACAACTGCTACTTCCCAATGTGCAAACTCCAGAATGTACTCTGTTACATCTGGGCACATCTGCATTCTGGACTGACTTGGGAAAGATTTTCTCTGCGTAGACTGATTCGGCTTCTGCTATCGTCTCTTTTTGGGAGGGTCTTATTCTCCTAATTCTTTTTCCTTTTTGACTTCTGATCTGGAAGAAGAAATCTTGGTGAGGCTTGCCAAAATGATTCTGATCTCTTGGCGTAATCTAGCTCAAAACAATTCTGCCATTTTCTCATCTGTCTCAACTTTAAAAGAAGCATAACGAGTTAGACTGCAGAATTTACGATCATATTCTGCCACAGTCTTTTTGCCTTGCTTCTGATTCGCAAATTCAATCTCTTTCTGTTGCTGTAACTTTGAGGTATACTTCTCAAACAATTCTCTCTTGAATTGTTCCCACATAAAATTCTCCAATTGCTCAGGAGCAAGAACTTTCTGATGCAGAAAAAGCTTTGCAATTCTACGATCTATTTGAGGATGAGAAAGTATAGGTAAATCTTAAGAAGAATTTGCACTCTCTGGTTCTTCCTCTTCAGAATATTTACAAAAGCTAGGAAGACTTTGCAAATTGAAGTTCCAAGCATATAAATGCTTTGGTATCTCGGCAAAACATATTCGGTACGGCTTCTCAAGCACACCACCGCATCATAAGATATCTATAGGCATCACTAGTCTGTATATACACATATATACATATGTGCATCCATACTATCTACAAACTGCCAGCTTCCACTCTTGCTGCTACTAGCTTCGTTCTGCTCGCGAAGTCTGTCATTGCTGACATCATTTCCTTCTTCCATCTCTACTACTCCATGCTCACTGCCCTTAACGGCTTCATTGAAGTCTGGTATCTCTACATCTTTCTCAATCTCAGGAGATGGCGGATCAATAGCACACTCGAAAAATGAGTACAAGGGAATTACTCCAGGATAAAGGATATCAAGATCAGTCACAAAAGACATTTGACTGATATCTTGGGGCTGTAGTTGTGCTGTGCCAACAACTGGTAAAAACTCAGGTTCATACATGAAGAATCTTGAGACACCTGAAGGTCTCGATGAACTAGCTTAAGTCTCTTCTGGGACCTTTAAGGAAGAAGTCTCAGGAACATGAGAAAAAGAAATAGACTCAATCAATGTAGGGATCTCAGGAGATGCGAAAGACTGACCATCTCAATCTAGATCAATAGGAAACATCTCAGTACCGAGATAAGAATAATCAAACTATGTAGGGGCTATATCAGACTCGGGTATAAACAACTGAGTATCTGGTAGAGATGACTCTATCTCTAGAGTATAGACACTAACGTCATACTCAGGAATAGAAGAATCAACATTAATGGATTCAAGATCCTCATCATCATTATCTTTAAAAGGAAAGAAGAACACGACCATCCGAATCGATGAACAAATTGAAATAAAATCAACAATGAGGAATTTGAACGGTGGGAAGACTCAAGTATACATAATCGAGAACTAATGGTAGCTAGAGTGCGGGAAGATTTGCTTGCTCAAGCTATAAAACTAGGCTCAATGTAATTAATTGCAACAGCAATGGCCAATCTTGCCACTTCTTTGACAATAAACAAATTAATCGGAGTATTCCATCTAATCCCGATATGCCATGATCAAATGCCTCATTTCTCCACATCTGCTATACTTTACTATCACACAGGATCTACTACTAATGACTACTGCTTGGATCAGACTTTTCACTCCTAGTGATGTTCATCTCTATCGCAGCTTCACTAATTGTTGCTTCTTCTTCAAAGAATCGCCGATCTCATCTTCCCATAGAATTTCTTTGTGTGCTGGATCTTGCAACTACAAAGGCTCCATCTCTTCTTCATTGTAGTCTCGCACTGGTGGTTTAGGAGCATTGGGGTTGTTGTCATGCAAAATTACTTTAAACTCAAGATGTAGAATGTATGGGTCAATAACGAAAGACATTTTACTGATTGGGAGGTACTCAAGCTTGCACTTGCCAACGGATTAAATATGTTCAGGTTCATAACGATAAGATCTGGAAAGACCTGATGGTCTAGAAGAACTGGCCCCCTCATCTACAGGAGGAGGTGACTCTTGAAATGTATGAATCTCATATAAACAACTAGAAATATCAACTGAAATTGACTGAGACTCGGGAGTTATAACGAGAGTGTCAGGAGAACTGTGTGAATTAGGTAAGAGCCAGGAATTACTTCAGAAACAAAACTGCTGGGGCCGCTCTGAGAAGACACTGGATTAGCAAAATAAATCGAATAAAAAGGCGAGTAAAAAACAAACGGCTGCTCTAATAGATCCGCATCAATTTCCGGTATCACTGGATCCGGATAAGGAAAAGGAATATTTTCAGTGGAATGCTTATCAACAAACCACGGATCTAAGGCAGGGGTAAATACCAATCATCAGGACCCTGATGGATATCTGAGTCCATCAATAGAGGAGAATCAACTGGCTTAACAATGTCGGGAGCTAAAGGAGTACGATCAATCAACATAGACTCATCAAATCTCGGAGCAAGGATTTCAAGAGGTAGTACATCAATGGCGGTGGGAGAAAGATCATCCTACTCACATAATGCTCGAAAGAGTCGACGATCATGAGAATGAAAATGATCGAGAGGAATAGTCACCGGGATGGACCTTGATGTTCCCGATTCTATGCTCGAGCGAGCATGGAATCCAAAAATTCCCGACTTTAGGATTTCTAGAAAAATCGATATAATCAAAACCTTTGGAAGAAGCCCATCCTTGCGGTGTCCGGCAAGACTGAATCAACCGGCATCGCGATCGAATTCATTAACCCCATGCCGCCTAATCGAAACCGGTTCAGTAGGACACTCGAGAAATTCGAGAAGTTTGCATCTTGTTCGGCCTAAGCTCATAGAATATGTGCAGACGTCCAATCAAGAACGATCTAACTCTAGTAATATTAAGCGGCAGTGATCGCATCCTAATTGTCGTAACTTAAACATCGGGACAATCATATCGATATGTCCCATTTCCATCTTAGGATACTAATCAAATTGTATGCATAATCATCTTATGTATCATACAATACTAAACATATAAAGATTACACAAAGCCATAAGCAATACAGAAAGAATTTTGAACTCTTTATAAAGAATCAACTACTTGTACCTGGTTGTGCTGGAGATGACGGACTTGATATGCTGAGCTCACATGATTTAAGACAACTGGATTAGACACAAGAAAGACTCACAGGACCAGAGCGAACAATTGCTCTGATACCATTCTGTCACACCCCGACTTATCTAATCTTGTATTAACTAACTAATCGGAGTGCGACGGCGAAAGGAAAAGAAATGACTAACTATTTCAAGAGACTCATGAGATATAAGCAAATATCATTTTAATGAAAGACGAGTCATTAGACACGTGATTAAACCAATGATCAAAGTTTGATATTTATCAATCATCGTTTCACAAACCGATACCATGATCTATGACATGAATTCATACTTGTTTATCAAATGTCTAACCCATCAAAACTCGGATCATGCAATATTTTCTGATCAGAAATGAGTTGGCGACAAAAGAGTAGGCGAGTTTATGTTTGAAGACATAAACTCGTGGCAAAACATAGGACTTTACAAAATAGGTCTTCGCCAAGATTCAATCTCCATTGTCATCTCTCGCACTACCGCACATTTAGAAATACATGGGCGTGAGTACTTGATGCACTCGGTTGGGCGGTTGCGAAAACAATCAAACATGCTCTTAGAGCTATATAATCGACTTGACACTTTCTTAGATTCACAGGGGTTTTAAGAAATAGCCTATGAATCATACTTTCTGAAATCACTTACTTCATGATCAATGCACGTGCTAACAATTCTAATCATAACATGTCTGCAGACAATCATAAATAAACACCATATCTACGCACTCTTGTGTTGAGAAGTAGGCCTCCTTCTCAAACACCTTGGCCAAAGGCCACCTGTGTACACAAACCCTTACTAGCAGCTCGTCTAGCATAGGGCCGATATCGTCATTCTCTCGTAGATAGGCAATATGCAATATGCTCAAAAACAGGCAAGTCAATTAACTTTATAAAATTCACATGCTCATTTTCATAAACTTGCACATAAACATATTTTAGTTTAGAAAGCCCATCCGAAATCGAACACTCGAGACTTCTGTCTTTCCTTTCTTGATGTCTATTCTGCTTCCACTTGTTCCTGAATAAGGAAATAAGAAGAATAAATACGAGAAAGGGGAACTAAGAGTTTCTAACTCTTGAGCCTCTACTAAAGCTCTCTCGATACTCTATGATTAAGCTAAAGTCGCTAGGTCAATGCATCCAAAACTAAAACTGTTTAACTTATTAAGAATGTAGTTTATGAGAACTTAAATCTTTTCAACTCCATACATATATATATATAACGATAATATATATATATATATATATATATATATATATATATGAAAATCTTTAGCTTTCTAATCTTCCGTTTGGAAACTTGATCAAGTAAGTCTTGATCAAGTTATATACTCACATGAATCTATGTTTTGAAATCAAATTCCAAATATCAAGTTAATATCACAACATCTTTTGCAAATTAGCAAACTAACGAAATCTAAGTTTTTCACAATAGTCTAGAAAATCCCAATAATTCAAAATAAGCTATTTTCATATACTAGATCATACTTATGAAATTAAACAACTCAAATAAAATCAAATCCATAATTTCTCAAGACTCCATAAGTATAATAAATTAGGGGTTTTCACTTGAGTCGATTTAATTCAAATTTCTTTTGCCAGACAAGATCATGTACATATAATTACATAGCTACAAGCTTATTGTAAACAAATCAAAGACAAAACATCTTAAAATCATGGCCATAGTTTTCGGTCAACATAAGTAAAATGGAGGGTTCGATTTTTGTTTTCGAAATCGACTCTAAACATGTTTAATCATCTCTAATTTCATAGATCTAAGCTTGATTCAAGAAATCATCAACAATTCCTCAACATAAGAATTAGGGTTCTTTACTAAAGTTTAGGTTTTTCATGAAACTTGATACATGAACCCACAATTCAAGTATAATCACTAGATCTAGCATCAATTGAAGCATAAAATAAAAGATCAACGTTTTTCCCCAAATTTGTTCAAGGGGCCCGAAACCTATGAGGTTTAAAGAAAAGATTTTTCTTTGTTTTCTCCACATAACAACACTTCTAATAGGTAGATCTATGCATGTATAAACTAAAAATCGAAGAACAAAACTTGAACAAAACTTGTAGAAGCATATATATATATATATATATATATATATATATATAATGTCTTAGGTACTATTGCAATCTTTCATGAGAAGCTATTAAATGGCTTCTTTGATAAGCTAATCTTTTAGCTTCTTTAGTAAGCTACATTTGTTCTAGAATTTTCCTTAGGTATACTATAAGCTCAAAATAATGAGATAATGTATCTTTTGAAATTAATAACTCAATATAAATCAAATAGAAATATAGAAATTTTAGCAAATCGAAACTTTCATAAATCATTCTTTTTAAAACAAATGTTGAAATGAAACAATAAATTGAAATTTATTGTTAAATCCATCAACTTTAGAATTCTAAAATAAATCTTCGAGTTAAAACTTTATAAAATCTTATCTGAGGATGCATTGTCCCTAATCACTCACGTAATTAATTTATAATTAATTACATACTTAGCGCTTAATCAGAGCTATGAGAATCTGGGGTATTACAAGAACCGAGAGAGAGAGTGTTGTATGTATTAATTCACTTTCTTGTATTACATAAGTGATTAGTCTTGAAAAATACATCACTTTACATTTTCTCTTCCAAACTCACACAATAGCCGAGAGTTTTCTCCTCCAAAAACCTTGAGTTCATTTCATTTCCTCCTCCAAAAACCTTGAGCATAAATCATCCTACAACAAATCAATACCGTTAAAATGGTTAGATATCGAACGAGATTCGATTATACCCTAAGTTTTTAAATTTCTAATGGGTAAATTTAAATGTTAAGCATGTGATCTTAAGTAGGAAAGTATGCTAGCATGATAGCTTGTTAATTAATAATGTGTAGTATGATGTTGTAGATGTATATACCATGTTTAATATTTAATAAAACATGTTATGAAATTATGTCATGTGTACCGAAAATTTTCTTGATCATTTAAGAACGGATTGATGATATATGATGTAGTAGGAGCTTATAGTAATTATTGTGAAATTTATAAAAATCTTATGCTAATTATTTCACTATTACCGAAAATCATGAAGTATGCTAAGTTATTGTATAATTTTTATTTGAATGATATAATAGCATATTGTTGATCTAGGGTATTGATTATGTACTACATGAATTAACTAGAATTTTTAAAGATGAAATACCCAAATTATTTGAAAGGACCGTGAGCTTCAATGTGGGTTTAAGGCATGATTTAGTTGATTTTAGTTAATGTTATGATGTATTAGTGCTATATGATAGCATATAAGCAAAGTGTAATTTTATAGGATTTTATAAAAATTGTTTGGTATTTTTGCACAAAGTAGCCGTGAGCTACCTTGGACCATTCTTGGTGTATGGTTTAATTTTATTGAACCTTAGGTTATAATTATGTTATATATTGATATTGGAGCCTTGTGTATAATTATTTGAATTTTTGGAAAATTATTGTGTCACGCCCCAATTCCCGAGGGAAGGCACGGATGCCGGGGTGTGATTAGGGGTGGGGGTTAAGAAGCGGGGAAGAAGGAGGAATACATATAAAATATATGATGAGAAGATGTGACCATGAAATCGGGCAGCATCTCCTCTATAACTAGGACATATCCCGAAGGGAGGGTGCAAACAATCCACCAATGAATAATATCGATATCATAACCTCGAAACATGATCTTGGTTTATAACAAGTAATGCAAGAAAGCAAAATAGCATTACACCCCATTGACTAGACCGGTCAACCACATAGCATGCTCAGTCGAGACTCACAAACATAATACAACATAACAAATCTTGTTCCCAATCGAGAAAGCAAAATAAGGGACAAGAATACATCAATATCGTAGTGCGTATATAACACAACATCGTGGAAGCATAGCATGAAGAACCCCAGCTCCACCCCTCGCCGTCCTGATCCGCCCTCCTCCATACGTGAAAAGATTTGAAAAAGAGTTTGGGGTGAGTACTAGCGCACTCACCGGGTTTTATCATAAATCAAAAGAATCATGATGTCGTGTTGAGCACTTACCTTAGAAGGTTTTAAAGCGTAAATCCACTTCTAAGTAAGCAAAATAGATTTTCATTTTCGATACCGATCCGTTATTATTGTTATGCTCATCATAGAACCATGAACCACGGCTTGGGCGTATCCCGCTTGACCCATCACATCTCATTCATTCGCCCGGAACATATCCGATCGGCCCATGCGGGAACGTATCCGGTAGGCTAACTCGGTGTGGACTTTGGTCAAATCCCCATCGTAACCATAACCACCTCATTACCATTTCGTGTGGACTTAGGGTGTATCCCTTCGGAACCATAACCACGTGTTCGGGTCTATCCCTTCGATCAATACTCAAGATGGTGATCAACCCACGAATAGAGATCCGTGCACAACCATGATAGAACCATATCTCGGATCGAGAACGAGAATAACTTCACCAAACATTTTACTGGCGCACATGTTTTATTTTGAAATATTAGAGTAAATAACTCAAAATAAGATATATAACCCAACCTCGAGCAGACAAAAACATTAACCGGGAGGTATCTACGGATCCGATGACTTCACCGATCGCACTGGTAGGTACCTGGTAATATGACGGAACAACTTTTGGGGTCACATCCCACAAGCAAAGCAACAACGTGATCCAAACGAAGATCGTAGCAAAATTAGGGTTTTCGACTTTCTGAACCCACATTTGGCACTCTCCGGGTTTTCAAATCAACTCGATGCGAAGGAAATATATTCGAGGCATCAAGACCTATAATAGGGTACTTTCAAAATATGCGTGCATGCAAGTTGACTCAAATCTTAGCAAGAAGTTTCAAAAATCGATGCTATCCTCGGATCTAGGATAAACCATCCAAAATCGATGCATGAAAATGGAAACATAAGCAATATGCATAACGGCGAACATGGAATGACAAACTACGCTGAAAATGGATAACCGGGCATGTACTTCCTTTAGAAAACTCAAGCAACGGAAAAATCCCGACATGCGTAAACGCTAAAATGTAAAAGCGGAATCGGTACTTTAGTAGAATGCATAGCCCGGAACTCAAAACCTAAAGGACCCGTAGCCAAAAGGTGGCTCGGTGGCCACCAAATCGGCGGCCACAAGCTCACGGCGGCGTGAGTGGGGGCGGCGGCGGTCTTGGCCAAATCGGCCGGCCTCCGGCCGTTTTCCCGCCTCGTCCCTTTAGAATCCCGAGTTCTATGCTATACGATCTACTAAAAGGCGGAATCAAAACAAGAAAAGGACAAAACAGTAAAAGCAGGGCTGTCGGGAGAGGTTGATCGACGGTGGTGGCTCGGCGGAACGCAATGGCGCATGGTGAGCCTCCAGCTCGATCCCCACTCCTCCAGCTGGCTCCGCGCAGCACTGAGCTGCTCGGCTCTTCCAGTAAACACAGAGAGCGAAGGAAATGAGCGTTGAAAATGAAGGCCCTAGCCTCCTATTTATATGAAAAAGGGGGCATTGTCATTGCTGCGCAAGTAGTGCCCTTTTTCGAAAATGCAAAAGCGATGCAACTTTTGCAAACGGACTCAAATTTTGCAAACTTAGTACCCATGGACACGAAATAAAATACCGGACACAACGGCTATAAACAAGATATGCTTTTAAAGACCAATGAAAAGTCCGGTTTTCGATAACATCCCGAGTGCCAAACCTTCATGGGTGGTCGAAAACACTGATACTTAGTGTCTATGAATTAGTCATAAGACACTCTTCACAACGCCTCGAGGTTTCGTGATTGGTCGCATCACCGAAACAAAAGTTAACCTTTTTGACCTTTTCTCGAAAAATATGCCATGCAAAACTGAAGCTTAGAAAAGACGTGGTATTACATCCCTTCCTCCTTAGAAAAATTTCGTCCCCGAAATTTCAAACACGTGGAGAAAACAACTGTGGTCGAGCCTCGAACTTGTCTTCCAACTCCCACGTAGCTTCCTCCCTCCGTGGTGATTCCACAACACCTTTACCAACGGAATCTGCTTGTTCCTCAACTCCTTGACTTCTCGTTCCAAGACAGCCACTGGTCTTTCCTCGTAACTCAGATCCTGAGCAAGAACCACTTGGTCATGCTTGATCACGTGTTTTGGGTCGAACAAGTACTTTCTCAGCTGAGAAACGTGAAACACGTCATGAACATCTCCGATGCTAGGTGGCAAAGCTAACCTATAGGCAGCGGGCCTATTCTCTCAAGAACTTGAAGGTCCAGCGAACCTCGGTCGTCTCACCTCGCTTCCCAAAACGAACGACTCCTTCGTTGGGGAAACCTTAAGAAAACGCGATCTCCGATCATGGGCGAAGATCCGCACGACGCTTGTCCGCATAGGATTTCTGACTGTCCTGAGCTTCCTTGATCCTTCACTTGATCTGATCGATAACCTCGACCGTTTGCTGAACCATCTCTGGTCCTAACATCTTCCTCTCGCCCACTTCTTCCCAATAAAGTGGCGATCGACACTTCCTTCCGTACAACGCTTCATAGGGAGTCATTCCTATGGTGGCCTGATAACTGTTGTTATAGGCAAACTCTACCAAAGGTAGTATCTCTTCCCAATTTCCTCCTCTATCGGCCACGATCGCCGCATGAGATGTCTTCCAAAACCTCGAATCGTCCTTCAGATCGACCGTCCGTTTGAGGATGGAATGTTGTACTAAGATTCAGCTTGGTCCCCATGGCTTCCTGCAGACTCCTCCAAAACCTTGATGTGAACCTCGGGTCACGATCTGACGTAATCGATATCGGTACACCATGTAACCGTACGATTTCTTTGACGTAAAGCTGAGCAAGCTTATCTAACCCGTCGTCGTCGAATCGGTAAGAAATGAGTCGACTTCGATCGGTCTATCGACGACAACCCATATAGCGGTATTTCTCTCACGACCTTGGAAAACTCACCACAAAATCCATACCGATATGATCCCATTTCCACTGCGGGATTGGTAGCGGTTGCAACAAACCGACGGACGTTGATGTACGACTTTCACTTGGCGACAAGCCAAACAACGTTCCACAAACGCTGCTACATCCTTTTTCATCCCTTCCCACCAAAAGTTCCTTTAAGGTCTCTGTACATTTTGGTGCTTCACGGATGAGTCAGATATGGTGCCTCATGAGCTTCACTCATGATCTTATCTCTCAATTCCCTATTGAGTGGCACACATAACCTTCCTCGGAATAGTAGCGCGTTGTCCTTCGCTTCTGTGAAACCCTTACTATCTTCTAGCCTTGCTTTCAAGCGCATCCTTTCCAAGAACTCGTCTCCTCACTGCGCGCTCACGATGGCTTCTCTCAGGTTCGGTTCGGCTGTCAAAGCTGCGACGAATCCTTGCACTGATTCCGGCAGGTGAATCACTTCCAGGCTAAGCTTCTCAAAATCTTGAATAAGCTCTTTCTCTTGCGTAAGAAGATATCCCAACTTCGCTCTCGACTTGCGACTAAGAGCATCTGCTACAACATTGGCTTTCCCCGGGTGATAGCTGATAGAGCAATCATAATCCTTCACCAACTCCAGCCATCTCCTTTGCATCATGTTCAACTCCTTCTGATCAAAGAAATACTTGAGGCTCTTGTGATCCGTGAAGATCTCACACTTAACTCCATAGAGATAGTGCCTCCAAATCTTGACGCATGAGCATTGCCGCTAACTCCGGATCGTGAGTTGGGTAGTTCAACTCGTGCGGTTTCAACCGGCGAGACGCGTAGCTATAACCTTCCGTTACGCATAAGAACGCAACCTAAACCAAGCTTGATGCATCGGTGTAGACCACAAACCCATCGTTTCCTTCCCGCACGGCTAACTTTGGAGGTTGTTAGCTTTTCTTTAACTCTTGAAACTTGCTTCACAAGCTTGGACCATGAAAACTTGATTCATGTCACGAGAACCTCATTGGCATTAGTCGTCATCGACCTTGCCAACTTTGAAAACCCTTCGGATGAAACGCATTCTATAATATCCGCAGACATCGATGGAAGCCTAGAAAGCTTGAACCTCATTGGCATTAGTGGAACCTTCCGATGGTTCTTCGCTCAACCTTCATGGGTCAATGACTTTGATTCCTTCGAGACACGATATGTCCAAGGAACATCACTTCTTTGAGCCAAAATGTCACTTACTATACTGGCATACAACCTCTCTGCCGTAACGTTTCCGAGCAGTGCGGAGGTGTTCTCTATGCAACTCGCATTCTTGGAATAGATGAGAATATCATCGACAAAAAACCAAGCGAAACTATCCAAATCGTTCGGGAGGTTCTGCCTCAAAATCGTTCGGGTCCGCTCTTTCACACTCTTGTCCAATCTCTCTCGCAGGGAGGTTCACGCCTCAAAATCGTTCGGGTCGAAGAGGATCGTAGATGGAGGTGTAGTGGTGGTGTATCTGATGCTGCTTGGTGATCGTCTAGCGATGGATGCTCTCCCAAAGGCTCTTGGAGGCGAACATCATCCCTATCATCAATCGGATTGGTCCTCGAACATGAGTAAGGATCGTAGATGAGGTGTAGTGGTTGGTGTATCTCGATGCCTCCGTCTAGCGATGGATGGTATACATCTCGATGATTGGTCCTTGCTATCACATCCTCCTCGGATGGTATACCTCGATGATCGGTCAAAATTGTCTCCATACTCGAGCGGCGAACTCGGTGAAATCAAGGTAAGGTGTGCGGTGATAGGATCCGTCGTGATAGATCCCGCTCGAACATCACGTATCCTTACTTTCTCGCCCACGGTTGCCAACTTTGTTGGTAGCCTCTCTGTCAACCGATAGTAAGCCTCATATTACGATACTTTCCCAGCATCTCGGATCTTTCTCCATAATCCAATAAATCTCCCGAAATACTCCCAACGGCTCATGGACATTCTGGTACATTCCACGAACTTACGGATCGCTCATCCATCTGTGGGATCTTAACTAACGTTGTGCGGGCCTTTGAATATCCATAAACCTACATGTTGGTTTATCAACATAACAACAAATATTCACGTTTCCTTTTCTTTTGATCATCTAGGTAATCATGTCTCAAACACATGTTCATTTCAACACATATCAATATCAATATCGATATTTATCATAATAATCACGTAAGCAAATACAGGATCTATTTACAAGCACTCGTTTATCAAAATAAACAAGATTTTCAATCAACAACGCATTGCTATGTAAACACATAGACTTACATCAACCATACGTGACCACATTAATCACATCATATCATATAAACGATTTTCACATCACAGTCGCATAGGCCATTCCGTCCCATCGACAAATCATTTCCACATCCACATCAACACCCAACCATACCACATCCATCTCACCTCAACATCCACATCACGTTTACATCACGTAAACTCTTACCAGGCCAAAACACATGAAACCAAGATCACATCAAGCATCACGTAACCACATAAAGCATCAGCAAATAAACACATACCTCATCCCCTTTTTAAAGGAGGCGGACTGACGGTGGTGAGGTAGTGTGCACGATGAGCAGTTTAGAAGGACAAGTTCTAAACACTCAATTTCAAAACGCACAAGATATAAAGCAAATGACCGCTTTGATATCAAACAATATGAACACATACCCAAAGCAAGAAAAACCTCGCTCGATACCAGTCATCACGCCCAATTCACGAGGAAAGGCACGGATGCGGGGTGTGATTAGGGGTGAGGGTTTAGGAGGCGGGAACAAGGGGAATACATATAACATACATGATGAGAAGATGTGACCATGAAATCGGGCAGCATCTCCTCTATAACTAGGACATATCCTGAAGGGGAGGGGTGCGCAAACAATCCACCAACAGAATAATATCGATATCATAACCTCAGAAACATGATCTTGGTTTATAACAAGTAATGCAAGAAAGCAAAATAGCATTACACCCTGTTGACTAGACCGGTCAACCACATAGCATGCTCGTATCGAGACTCACAGCATAATACAACATAACAAATCTTGTTCCCAATCAGAAAGCAAAATAAGGGACAAGAATACATCAATATCAGAGTACGTATATAACACAACATCGTGGAAGCATAGCATGAAGAACCCCCAACTCCACCCCTCGGCGTCGCCCGTCTAGCCTCCTCCATCTATGAAAAGATTTGAAAAAGAGTTTGGGGTGAGTACTAGCGACTCGGTTGGGGTTTTATCATAAATCAAAAGAATCATGATGCGTGTTCGGAGCACTTACCTTAGAAGGTTTTAAAGCGTAAATCCACTTCTAAGTAAGTAAAACAGATTTTCATTTTCGATACCGATCCGTTATTCTTGTTATTCTCATCATAGAACCATGAACCACGGCTCGAACGTATCCCGAAGCCCATCACATCTCATTCATTCGCCGGAACATATCAATCGGCCCATGCCCTAACGTATCCGGCCGGCTAACTCGGTGTGGACTCGGGTCAAATCCCCATCGAATCATAACCATCTCATTACCATTTCGTGTGGACTTAGGGTGTATCCCCTTCGGAACCATAACCACGTGTTCGGGTCTATCCCTTACGATCAATACTCAAGATGGTGATCAACCCATCGAATAAAGATCCGTGCACAACCATGATAGAACCATATCTCGGATCGTAGAGCGAGAATAACTTCACCAAAATATTTTATGGCGCACATGTTTTATTTTGAAATATCGAGTAAATAACTCAAAATAAGCATATATAACCCAAACGAGCAGGAAAGCGTTAACCGGGAGGTATCTACGGATCCGATGACTTCACCGATCGCCTTTGGTAGGTGCACGGTAACAAGGCGGAACAACTTTTGGGTCACGTCCCACAAGCAAAGCAACAACGTGATCCAAGCGAAGATCGTAGCAAAATTAGGGTTTCGACTTTACGAACCCACATTTGGCACTCTCGGGTTTTCAAATCAACTCGATTCAGAAGGGAAATATATTCAGGGCATCAAGACCTATAATAGGGTACTTTCAAAATATGCATGCATGCAAGTTGACTCAAATCTTAGCAGCGAAAAAGCTTCAAAAATCGATGCCTATCCTCAGATCTAGGATAAACCATCCAAAATCGATGCATGAAAATGGAAACATAAGCAATATGCATAACGACGAATATGGAATGACAAACTACGTTGAAAATGGATAACCCGGGCATGTACTTCCTTTAGAAAACTCAAAGCAACGGAAAACATCCCGACATGCAGAAACGCGAAAAACAGAAAAACGGAATCGGTACTTTAGTAGAATGCATTGCCCGGAACTTAAAACCTAAAGGACCCGTAGCCAAAAGGTGGCTCGGTGGCCACCAAATCGGCGGCCACAAGCTCACGGCTGCGGCGGTCTTGGCCAAATCGGTCGGCCTCCGGCCGTTTTCCCGCCTCGTCCCTTTAGAATCCCGAGTTCTATGCTATACGATCTACTAAAAGGCGGAATCAAAACTAGAAAAGGACAAAAATAAAAAGCGGGCTGCCGGAAGAGGTTGATCGACGGTGGTGGCTCGGCGGCGGTAATAATGGCGCCGCGTGAGCCTCCCGGCTCGATCCCCACTCCTCCAGCTCACAGCGTGCTTGAGCTGCTCGGCTCTTCCATAAACACAGAGAGCGAAGGAAATGAGCGTTGAAAATGAAGGCCCTAGCCTCCTATTTATAGGAAAAGCGGTCACAGATTTGCTTTCAAGCTACTTTTCAAAACGCAAAGCGACGCAACTTTTGCAAACGGACTCAAATTTAGCAAACTTAGTACCCATGGACACGAAATAAAATACCGGACACAACGACTATAAACAAGATATGCTTTTAAAAACCAATGAAAAGTCCGGTTTTCGATAACTTCCCGAGTGCAAACCTTCATGGGTGGTCGAAAACACATACTTAGTGTCTATGAATTCGTCATAAGACACTCTTCACAACGCCACGAGGTTTCGTGACGGTCGATCATCGAAACAAAAAGTCAACCTTTTTACCTTTTCTCGAAAAACATGCCATGCAAAACAGAAGCTTAGAAAAGACGGGGTATTACATATTGGATTATTTTTATAAAAACCGTGGCCTATGTTATGTGTATAGGTGAGTTCCAAAATTTGCTATAGTGATATTAATACATATTAATGATCATAGTGTAAAATAATACACTATATGAATTTAGAGGAATTTTTGGAACAAAGTTGAGAAATTAGTGTTATAGCCGTGTGCTATAGTGTTGAGAATAAGGAATTTTTAATTCCTTTTTAATCAAGAATAATAATACATTATATGTCTAAAGAATTATTTTAGACATAACTGAATTTTTGAGAATTATTAAACATAGTATATTATGTTTATGACGAAACGTTATATTAATAACGTTAGGAGCATAAAATAATGCTTAAAGTATTAAAAGATTAATATTGAAAGAAAATATTAATCAAGTTTATCGATTCGCGTGAAAAATCGAGAATTAAATCTTTATGAAAAGAAATCGATTAAAAATCGATTTATATTGAATTTATTCATTAAAAATGTGTTTAATTAAAGAATTATTAAGAAAAGTCAACATGGTTGACTTTCGAAATTAACGTACGAAATACCTTCGTTAAATATTCTAATACGTGAAAAACGTATTACTTTTATCTGAATATCTCAATTGTGAGAAAAGATTTAATAATTGAAATCATTTTATTGAATAACGTTATTATACGTTAAATATTTAACCTAAAAGGTTAAAATGAGACTGTAGATCATATTACGTCTCTCTCGATATACGAGAATTATTTTTATTGAAAAACTTCGTTTCAACGTATTAAGATTTATCCAAACGTCGAATTATTATTTTATTTATCAAAGTTGAATGAACTTTGAAAATCTCGAAAAGCGTGCCAACGTGCTAAACATAAATTTTTGCGTAAAGGTAGGACGTGAAGGCTCACACGCAACCAGAAAAGATCACGCATACCGAGGATCAACGTTTAAAAGTCAAGGTGGGCTTTACTATACTCAAATTGATAGAACTTATCAAATGATTTATTTATGATGCTTTATTGCAAACAAATATTTATGAACTGATTTATTTAATTACTTGCCCAAAATATTTATGTTTTGTGTATGTATCAATCCATGATTATTGATGCATAATGTTGGGTAGCTCCCACTTTATGACATGCTTGAATTCAGTATCCTTGTAAGTACCCACAAGGATGATGGAGAATCGTATCTGTCTTTGAGATGGCTTGGATTTTGTGCACCGATTATTTGTATTTGTGTCTTTGAAAGGGTGCTCGGCGGTCATGGCGTCTGTGAGAGAGGCTCTCTCCAACAAGGAAATTGTGTTGGATGAATTGTTGTGGTGGATGTGGATCATACATCGTGGAAAAATGCTTGCCAAGCGATATTTATGGAAAAATGACAGAAAATATTTAGTAAACACGAGTATTTCAAATTAAAACCCGTGTGTTCTTGTGATGGGCGAGTAATTCAAAATGATAAATTATTTTGGCATGAGCCACTGAGTGCATTATTTGTACTCAGCCTTGCATATTTGGTTTTAAATGTGCAGATTGAGCTGGTGATGATGATGGAGCAGAGATGTTGAGTAGTCAGAATCTTTTGGTATTTTATGTTTGAAAGAAAGAACCATTGAGTGCATATCGTCATATATGCATTCACATGCTTTCATTGCATATTTTGAATATTATTGTATGTTGATGTTGTGACCTTTTTCGTGTCAAACTATCGAACCTACATTAAAGGAACTTGTAGCCTTTACATCTGTAAATAACTTTTGCCTTGTAAATAAGGTTTGAATTGCTTTTGCCTTGTAAATAAGGTTTGATTATCGAAGTTTGATAAATGTTATTTTGAAATCTTTCGATTATTCTTATTAATTGTTTTGTAATCACTGTTCCAAGCTCCAGTTCTCTCTAATCTGTCCTTTGGATTAGAGGGGCTGTGACAGAGTGGTATCAGAGCAGTTTGCTCTTGAACCCTAAACTTTCTTTCAAAAGTTAAGTCTAGATTGAGTCACTAGACTTCTAGAAATCATCTGACTACGCTCAACACTCCATCACATCCAGCTCAACCGGGAAAAAAGTAAATTATTTTCTCATCTTTGAAAAGAAAAGTTTGAGATTTATGAATTTGATTTGTTGCCGATAGAACATTATCGACAAATGATTTATGAATTTGATTTGTTGCCGATAGAACATTATCGACAAATGATTTATGAATTTGAATTGTTGTCAATAGAACATTATCGACAAATGATTTATGAATTTGATTTGTTGTCGATAGAACATTATCGACAAATGAAATGAGAAAGGTTGTAAATAACCATGATTAATTGATTGATTGAAAATTTTTCGCAGGAAATGCGTATGTTTAAAACGAACTATGTTCGTCATAATTGAAATTCTATTCTCAATATGATTTTGATTAATGTTTATGTCATCCCAAATGGAACATAGACGAAATAAGAAGCATGTTCACGAGTTATGAAAGAACATAGAAATGCAGATGTGCAATTTCATCCCATTGCGAGAACGAAAGCAAAATGGATTTGAAGAACTTCATTCCATTATGGGATTAGAAGGTTAAAAGCTAAAAAAAAAAAATCGAAGTGCCGACCTCAGAAGTGCCGACTTCAAAATGCCGACCTCGGGAAGCATGACAACCTCAGAATATCATGTAAAATAAAAGCTAAGACATTTGAGCTAGACGGAGAGCTCAAAATAAAAGCTAAGGCATTTGAGCTAGGCGGAGAGCTCAAAATAAAAACTAAGGCATTTGACCTCGTCAGCTCACCTCGGCGAGCTCACCTCGTCACACCTCGGCGAGCTCACCTCGTCACACCTCGGCGAGCTCACCTCGTCAGCTCGTCAGCTCACTTCGTCAAGCTCACCTCGTCAGCTCACTTCGGCAAGCTCACATCGTCAGCTCTTCATCTCACTTCGGCAAACTCACATCACCTCGGACAGTTCACCTCGGCAAAGGCGAACTGCTTCGCGCAGTGATTTTGTTTTGGTCCGTTCTCCTTTGTTCGGACTCCGATTTGCGTAAGATTTTCACCTACATACTCCTAACACACTGTACTATATTTCTTGTGAAGGACCGAACCCATGATTCCTTCTCCAGAATTCACGAGAGTCAGTACAGTTCACCTCAGACAGTTCACCTCGGCAAAGGCGAACTGCTTCGCGCAGTGATTTTGTTTTGGTCCTTTCTCCTTCGTGCGGACTCCGATTTACGTACGGTTTTCTCCTACATACTCCTAACAAACTGTAATATATTTCTTGTGAAGGACCAAAGCCCTGATTCATTCTCCAGAATTCACGAGAGTTAGTAAAGTTCACCTCGGACAGTTCACCTCGGTAAAGGCGAACTGCTCTGAGCAGTGCTTTTGTTTTGATCCGTTCTCTTTCATTCGGACTCCGATTTGCGCATGGTTTTCGCCTACATACTCCTAACAGACTGTACTACATTTATTATGAAGGATCTAACCCCTTATTCCTTCTCCGGAATTCAAGAGAGTCAGTGCAGTCCACCTCGGCAAAGGCGAACTGCTTTGCGCAGTATTTTTGTTTGGATCCGTTCTCTTTCATTCGGACTCCGATTTGCGTACGGTTTTCACCTACGTACTCCTAACGGACTGTACTACATTTCTTATCAAGGGAAGATCCCCTGTTTCCTTCTCAAAAATTCACGAGAGCCAGTGGAAGCTAGCTTATAGTTTTATAGAACTAGAATTTAGTTATGTGATAAGATTTTTTTTATGCTGCTAGATAGCAAGTTTCCTAGTATGGTAGGAAAGCTACAACGTGCGTTGTATATGAGAACAACTTCCGTATAACATTTATCTGTTTATCAGAGGTGTTTGGATTGTTTATCCGCTTTATAGACCTATCCAGTTTATCCTTTTGCTTTATAGATGCGTTAAGTTTAGTTTTATCTGTGTAACGGATATCTTATTTAGTTATCTTTTGCTCGTTTGTCTGTGGCAGATGGCCAGGACTCGACACACTACTAGAAGGAGGCTAGGACCGAGGGCCACCCCAGCGGAGATTATTCATGAGTACCGTGATTACCAGATGTGCTCGGAAGATGATCTCGGAGAGTCTCTCATGCACTACCTTCATCATTGGAGGGAGGCGCACGAGCATGGAGTGACTGATTTCGATGGCGTTAGCGCCCGACACGATTACCGGTAGATTGGGAGGATTACGTTTGGAAGTGTCGGAGATTATATCTACCGTTTTGGGGTGACTACGATCGATGGCGGATCTACCGAGATTTGTAAGCCATTTGACGTCGTCTTGACATCACGGGTAGCACCGAGAGGACCGTACCTTCCTCCGAGGAGTATCGTGGCGTGACGAGTCACCGAGTGGCTTTACTTGGAGGTACCTCGTCGAGTGGACCCGTGAATGCCAGCATTCACGGAGGATAAGGGTAGGCTTGCAGAGGAGAGGCGTCTCGACCACGTGGCATTGGGGATGCCGGTGTTTCCCTATCTTGATTGGACACCCATACACCCACCGCTCCCGATCTTGCCGCTCATGAGCGCCAAGACCACCGGTGAGCCGCTCGGCTGACGGCCGGGATGAGAGTATCTGATGATCGTGATGACCTCAGTCCGATCCGCGACATTCCTATGGTTGGGGATGATGGCGCGGGACCGTCCAGAGTGCGCCGTCGTGAGGACGACTCTGATGACGACTCCGATGATGATTCAGACGATGAGGAGGATCAGTATGACGATGAGTGATACACCTGATGACCAGCCTAGCTAGAGTTTAGTCCGTATGTATATAGTCCAGTATGTGTGGTAGGTTGCTTTGTGTTTTAAAAAGGGAAGTGAACGTTTGTATTTTGTATTATCTTGCAATCCCGTATGTTGTTCGATACGGGTTAAGCTTTTGAAATGCCATCTATTGTACATTATCTCTTTTGTATCAACTGTTGTACAAAATAGTCCTCTTTGAGGCACAAATTTTCTGATGTATATATGATAACCCCGAAGCGGGCTTTTGCGGCAAAAATGATTATTGTGATAAAGATGAATGGCTTGGTTTAAAGCTACCTTACAAAAGAATTGTATGATGATATTATATATGTTATTTGTGAAAATGATTTTCAATAATTATGTTGTGTTTAAACAACAGAATGCCACCAAGAAGAGATCCTGCACAAAGAGGTAGGGGAAGGGGAAGAGGTAGGAGGAGGAAGAATTCACATGCGAACTGCGAATATACCCCAACCACCACCACCTCCACCCGATCGTGGGATCGAGGAATTATTTCTTAAGCGAATCCACCTTCTTTTGATGGGAAAGGAAGCCGGATAATGCCGAGCAATGGATAAGGGCTATGGAAATGATCTTTGATTTTCTTGATACAGTAGCAGAGCGGCGGTGTCTATATTACCTTTCAACCGACGGGACTGCCGACTTTGGTGGGAAGCCCGACGAAAGATTTTATGCAGGATCGGATGAATGAATTCACACAGGAAGAATTTAAAGGGGCTGTATGAAATCGTTCCAAAAGTTATCGGAAAAAGAAGGAACAAGAATTTTATAATCGAAGCAGGAAAAGATGTCGTGATAGATTACGATCGCATTTTCTGCGATATGTCCGAGATATGCTTACGATCGGTGAATATAGATATGAAAATGGCGAGAAAAATTGAGTGCAGGTTGAGATCGAGAGATACGAATGTCTCTAGCCCACCATGGAGATCGACTTACGAAGCTCTCGGACGAGCTTTGGGCATAAGCGACTATCTTGGGAAGAAATCGATCGATCACGAATACTGAATCTGAGGGATAAAGGGAAGAAAATGGGAAGGAAATTTTAGTAACAACAAGCGGGAAGTTTTGATAATACCAATAACAAACGGCCTTGGCAAGGAAACACGGTACCACAAGGGCAGGGATGGAAAAAGCCAGTCTTTTCCCTCGACGGGAGGACCACATGAGCAGGCGAGGACAACTCCTTGCCCTAAGTGCCAAAAGTTTCACAAAGGTTTACCATTTGGTTGTGGAATGAAGGGCATTACGCAAATAGTTGCCGGGGATACGCGGGGGCGGTGGGAAGGCCAAATCAGCCTAGCAATGCCCAACCCCTCGTGGCTATCGGCCATTGCCCCAACCGCGCAACAACCACCGCAACAACAAAGGGCAGCGGCCTTCAATGACAACAACAACGACAACCACCGCGGCGGCGTAATCGGCGAGAACGCCAACAGCGGCAGCCACAACAAAATCAGCGAGACAGGCACCGTCGGCCTTAGGCGGCTCGAGCGAGCATATGCTCGCGGAGGCAAAATGAACAAAACCGAGAAAAACACGGCGGTATGGGAACACTTTTCAGCGCACATTATACTTTTGTTCGACACGGGTGCATCACATTCTTTCATAGCAAGAACATGTGTAGATCTATTGGAACTTAGATCGAGAAAGCAAACGGGATATGAACATCTCTTCACCCATAGGAGGGGTTATGGCGATTACTCATACTTGCTCGAACCTAGAGTTGAACTTAGGATCACTTAAGGTTCGACAAATAACAAACATAATACCCATGGGTGATGTAGATATAATTTTGGGAATGGATTGGTTAGCGAGAAAATCATGCTACGATCTGTGTAAAGAAAGGAAAATTTCATTCCATTTTCCTGGGCAAGAACTACAAGCTTTTACGGAATCAGTATGGGAAAGAAAATTTCGATTATATCCGCGCTGAAGGCAAAAAGAATGATAAACAAGAAAGGAAGTCAGGCATTCCTTGTTTATCTGAAGGGGGAGGATAAATCGGAGATAATGATCGAAGATGTGGAAATGGTTCGGGAATTCCGGATGTCTTTCCGAAACTTTCAGGATTACCCCCGACGGTGGTTGGAATTCACCATCGACACGGGCGGGATCAGCTCCAACGTCGAGGGCACCGTCATGAATGGCTCCAAAGGAACTCGAAAATTGAAAATACAAATTCGGGAGCTGTTAGACCTAGGTTTTATCGGACCAAGCTTCTCACCGTGGGGCGCCGGTCTTATTCGTCAAAAGAAAGATGGTTCCTTAAGGATGTGTATCGATTATCGGGAACTAAATAAGTTAACGCTTAAGAACAAATATCCGTTGCCAAGGATTGATGATCATTCGACCCACTGCGAGGAGCAAGCGTATTTTCAAAGATTGATCTTAAATCGGGATACCATCGGCTCAAAGTGCGACCGAGGATATATCGAGGCGGCATTCGAACTAGATCACGGGCACTATGAGTTTGTAGTTGTGCCGTTTGGACTAACAATGCGCTGCGGTATTCATGGATCTCATGAATAGGGTGTTCCATCCATACCGGATAAATTTGTCCTTGTCTTCATAGGCGACATTCTCATCTATTCGAAAATGAAGGCGAACACAAGGAACACCTCGGGACGGTCTTTGCAAACTTTGAGAGATGAACAACTTTTGCTAAGTTTAGCAAATGTGAATTTTAGCTAAAAAGTAATGTTCTTTGGACACATTGTGTCGTAGAAGGATTAAAGTTGATCGGCCAAAGTAGAAGCGGTCAAGAATGGAAATCGCCAAAAACAAAAATGAGATTAGAAGTTTCTTAGGATTAGCGAGTTACTATCGGAGATTCCTTGAAGGATTCTCAAAGATAGCAAGACCAATAACCCAACTACTCGTAAAAGGAATTAAATTCACTTGGTGATGAATGTGGAGGCTAATTTCAGACGCTCATGGAAAAGTTAACTCGCCTGTGTTAGCGAGTTCGAGCGGATAAAGAATCGTGGTCTATCTGAGATGCTTCCAAAAATGGATTAGGGCGTGTGTTAATGCAAAGTGGAAAAGTGATAGGCTCGCATCTCGACAAGCGAGACCGCATGAATTGAATTACCCAACACATGATCGGAACTAGCGTGATGGTGCATGCCCTAAAGATATGGAGACATCATCTCTACGGAGTAAGATGTGAAATCTTTACCGATCACAAAAGTTTGAAATACCTTTTCGAGCGAGAGATTTGAACATGAGACAAAGAGATGGCTCGAATTGGTAAAGACTACGATTGTGGTATAAACTATCACCGAGCAAGGCGAGCGTTGTAGCCGATGCCTTGAGTCGTAAAGTCAAAGCAATTGGGATGTCTCTTCACAAATGAAGAAAAACTCATTGAAGAGTTTGAAAGAATGAAGATCGAATTGATTGAACAACGAGAGGCGATCACGAGTTGTATTGCTACACTCACTTTGACGTCGACTTAAGGAAAAGAATCCTTGAAGGACAAAGGATGGAGGAAAAGTTAGAAAAGCAAGAGCTAAGGTAAGGACGGAAGGATGAAAAATTTTCAAAAGCACCCGATAATGCTTTATTATTTGAAGGAAGGTTGTGTATCCTGACAACAACAATCTTGAATGAAATCATGAGTGAAGCTCATGACACATATATCTGACCCGTCGAGGCGATACAAAATGTACCAAGATTTGAAGAAAAAGTTACGGTGGGAAGGTATGAAAAGAGACATAGCCTCGCTTTGTAGAAGCTGTCTTGCTTGTCGACAAGTAAAAGCATTACACCAGCGTCCTTACGAAAGCTCTGACCTTTGGCAATACCAGTGGAAATGGGAAGATATAGCTATGGATTTTGTTACGGGTTTACCAAAGTCTAAGAGAGGAACAACTGCTATATGGGTAGTAGTGGATAGACTTACCAAATGTGCACATTTACGCCAATTCAGATTACACACGGATCGATAAGCTAGCCCAATGTATGTAAAAGAAATTGTACGCCTACATGGAGTACCGAAAACTATCACATCTGATAGAGATTCAAAATTTACTTCAAGATTCTGGACTAGCTTGCAAAAAGAATTGGGCACGAAATTAAATTTCAGCACAGCTTTCCACCCTCAGACCGATGGACAATCGGAAAGGACGATCCAAACACTCGAAGATATGTTGAGAACAGTAGTGTTGGATCGAGGTGCAAAATGGGAAGAGGTTTTACCTCTCATCGAATTTTCCTATAATAATAGTTATCAAGCAACGATCAATATGGCCCCGTATGAAGCTTTATATGGAAGAAAATGCGATCACCGCTTTCTTTGGGATGAAGTGGGTGAGAGAAAAATTTAGACTGATGCGATAAGTGAAATGATTGAGATCGTTAGCCAAATTAGGCAAAGAATAAAAGAAGCTTAAGATGAGGCGAAGTCTTCTGACGATACGCGTGAGATCGAGCTACATTTTGAAAATGGAGATAAAGTCTTTTGAAGTTCTCTCCATCTAAAGGGATAATAAGGTTTGGAGTAAAGGAAAGTTAAGACCCGTTTTATTGGACCTTATGAAATCTAGAAAGAATAGGCATAGTCGCCTATAGGTTGGCTCTTCCTTGAGTGCGGGAAGCGTACACAATGTTTTCACGTATCACAACTCGGAAAATGCGTGTGCGATCCGAGCATGTGATCCATCAAGGCGGCGTGATCCTCAATCCGGATATGAGCTATAATGAAGAACCTACGGCTATTCTAGACCACAAGGTTCGGCAATTGCGAAATAAGTCGATTCCACTAGTCAAGTCTTTGTGGAAACATCATGGACAAGAGGAAGCCACGTGGGAGCTTGAGGATGCGATGAAAGAAAAATACCCCGATCTTTTCTGAGGTATGTAAATTTCGGGATGAAATTTCTTTAAGGATGGTGGAATGTAATACCCCGATTATTTAAAAGCCTAATTACGATATTAATTTCGTAAATTAGAATATTATTATTATGATAAATTGATTAATAAATTATCGAATAATGATTTTGATTATTTTGGATTAATAAATTCCTATGTTTTATTCTGGCGAGTGTGAATTGAAATACTGAATATGTAACGTATTTGTGATATTATTTCTCGTCGATTACGTATCGATGATTAAATGCTCGTGATATTTTCTAAGTTTTTAAGCTTAGAATTTAATTCCATTATTATTGGAATAATTTAATAAAGCGATTACGACTTTATTACGACCATTTTGAGATGAGTCGATAATTAACGTTTTGAGACGTTTCAAACGTTAACATTTAGAGATGACTTGAGAATCAAGTCTAATGATCAAGGAATTATGATATTTAAATTCCTATGATTATTTTATGTAATTAGAATATTATTTAGCATTAAAATAATGCTAGAAAATTTGGGAATAATATTTTTGAACATATGTTGATTCTCGAAAACCCTAGAATTGAGAATTTGGGTTTTAGCACATGGATTAATTCAATAATTTTTCTATTATATAATTTATCATCTAAAACATATATTATGATATATATGTATAATTAGCATGAAAAATCAAATATTAACACTTAGGAATTAGAAATAATAGTGGCTATTTAAGAACAACATATTCACGTCAATTTGTGCTTGCTTTTGCTATGTTATGAATTAATTCATGCAAGTGGTATCTAATGTACACAATAACCAAGTAATGAACAAGTGGAATCAAATTTGTGAGAGAGCCGATTTCTTTGACTAAGGAAACACTTTGATGATGTATTGTAATATATTTGGGATAGAGTGTATAATTATACACATGCGAGATCACATTAAAATCTTAAATTCTCTCCTCTTCTCTCATTGTCGTGACTTTTGGCATGTGTGAGACAAAATAAATTTTGTTGGTTTCAAAACTTTATTCTTGCATTTACTTTGTGTAATGGATATTTTATATCATGACATATGCATTTGACTCTCAAAATAATTTTGTCTTGATTCTTTAGAAGGCAAGAGAGAGAGTGTTGTATGTATTAATTCACTTTCTTGTATTACATAAGTGATTAGTCTTGAAAATACATCACTTTACATTTTCTCTTCAAACTCACACAATAGTCGAGAGTTTTCTCCTCCAAAACCTTGAGTTCATTTCATTTCCTCCTCCAAAACCTTGAGCATAAATCATCCTACAACAAATCAATCTAGTTAAAATGGTTAGATATCGAACGAGATTCGATTATACCCTAAGTTTTTAAATACCTCATAACCGAAGAATACTAAGAAAATAGAGAGAAAGAAAAATAGAGAGTGTTCTCCGAAGTACTCTTCGACCATAGGTAGAAAAAACGTCGCCGACGTCCATCAAAATCAACTAGAAGGTTGGAAACCCTACAACTCTTATTATTTCATGCAAAAATATTAGAAATTCATATGTGATATGTTTTGTTACATGCTTTCGAAAATTATGTGACATACGTGAAATCTATGCTATATGTCGAAGTTATTAAATAAATATGTTTAGATGATGTTTATAAGCATGTATTATGATTCTAATACCAAGATAGACATGATATGAAATTATATACCATATTCGAAATTATGTAAGAACCATATGTTGATGTACATGAATTTTAATTGTTGTTTTGAACATGAAATAATGATAGTTATTAATGTTTAAAATTGTATGATTTTATGTGGAAATTTTGGGAAAATATGGAATAATATATGAAAACTTTCAAAAATAACCAAAAGTATGAAAATATTGATGAACAAGTTATGTATATATTATGTCATATCATTAATATATGATGAATATTATGTCATATCATTAATATATGATGACAATAATATATTATGTAATTAATTAAAATTTTCAAAAAATATATGGAAATTTTCGAAAATGGTGACATAAAGATTATGATGTCTCATGATATGTGATATATGGATCATATGATATGATACGTGAAACGTAGAGAATTATAAGGATGTGAGTGTGAATACGTAGAAATTTAGTATATATATGTAAGATGAAAAGTAAAGTTAGTACGTTTCGAAGTTAGCTATGAAATTAAGATTCGTACGTACCGCCGAATGATTTGAACTAAGGAAAAGAATATTATCTCTTCGAGACGCAACGAGTATATTAGTGGTTAAAGTATGAAAATAGGATCCTTGACGTTAAAAGGATTGATGTAGTAAGTCCGTTGTTTTCGGATCGATGATTATCGAAAAGTATAGCGATGTACTAAACCTCATTTCTCACGTTGAAAAGGGTTATGCTCAGAGGAGAAAGAAGACGACAATTAATTACTAGTGACATAAGAACTATAAGTTCTCGAGGTGGGCTTTCTTATTTAAAAAGAGCTTTCTTACAAAAATGATTTTACAAAAGTTTACTTACTGCTTTTCTTATTCTGCAAATGTTGAGAAACGATATTGTCTGCCAAAAATGTTTTATGTTTTGTATATGTCCATTCGGGTTGCACAGGGCGGCGGAGATTACGAATTCAGATCCTATGCTAGAGGGTAAGGAGAAATCTAGCTAGGGTTGTGTACCGTGTTGGGCCTCTGAACCATTGGGCGGTCATGCTCGAACATTTGGGCGGTTAGTTGCGTCCGGGTGAAGGGAGGCCTCCCTCCCGGTGCGTTATCCATAGCCGACTTGGAATATACGTTGTTGTTGTTGTGATATGAAAATGACTGGCCAGTCGACTTTAAGAAATGAGAAAATGTATTTTGTAAGAACAAGGCCTTTTCAATAAAACTCTTGTGTCTTACTGTGATGAGGGCAGTACAATATTTCGTAAAGTAAAATGTTTTCGGCATGTGTCCACTGAGTGCATCTTTGTACTCAGCCCTGCATATTTGTTTTTAAATGTGGAGGTTGAGCGGGTGATGGAACCGGGGCGGAATCTTTTGTCAAGTAATATGAAGTATTTTTGGTTCGCCTTGAGAATGCATCTCCATATGCATGTCTCACACGTTTTATTCCGCTGCCAAACTCTTGAACTCTGTTATAATTTGTTACTATGTTAAGTTCTTGATATTCCTGTTGAAAGCTTTGTAAGAGTTGCTGTTTTGTCCGAACCTTCGTATCAACTCTTTATATAAGTTATTTTGCTCTATCTTTGATCTCGTTCATACTTGGAAATTCATATTTCTTCATATATGAGATAAGTTGAAAACCCTATTCTATTAATATTTATTTAATCCAAACCCCAAGTTACGGTCCGGTAAGGATAAGCCAAAACCGGTTGTGACAGAACGTGAAAAGCTAAAACTTATTCACATATTCATGTTTGCATAAGATATGTTATGTGATTATATAGAATTGATTAATAAAACTAAGAGTATAATAGTAGTGAAAGTGATACCATTTAAGTGTGTTAATGACATAATATTCCATTGGTAATGAAAAAGTTTAAGTTAAGTGAAGATATGCTTAAATACTAAAGAAAAGAATGTGAATTTAATTCACTAAGTATAATAATTATCAAACGTTCCTTTGAAGTCGAAGTAGACTCGTGAAAGTCGAATAAGAGAAAATATGAAGAAAGTTTAAAGAATAGAAGGATGCAATGACCCGAAAGATTGAAATTCGTATAGGTAAAAGTTTAGACAAAAATGTCTAAACAAAACATAAGAAATGAAAAAGAATCAATAAGAAAAATTTATATGTGTTTAATAGATAAGAAATGCCCTTTATATGAGTACTAATATTATCAAATAATCTAAGGTATGTCGAAAAAGGGCAAGAAGATTAAAGAGGAAGAGGAAGAAGAAAAAGGAAAGTTTATTAAGCTTATCGAGTAACTCAACAGGTGGGCTTTCTAAAAACCTACAACACGTGCTAAATTTATATTATTTCATTATATGTTGCATGACATTCGAAATTATTGACTTGCCGAATGTTTGAGCATGAGCATGATGCATAACCTATCCACAGAAAAGAAAGAAAGAAAAGAAAGAAAGAATGAAAGAATGTTACCGACGTCGGGTATGGACCTTCGGGTCAAGGTGTGTTTGACAAGGAGGCCTACTTCTCAACACAGAGAAGTACGTGGATATGGGAAGAGAAAGATGTGTGCAGACAAATACCATGCATGTGCATTTGTTTTAAAATTATGAAAATGAAAGGAAGTTAGTGTTTATTGCGAAAAGTATGCACAGGTTTTTCACTAAAACCCCTGTGTATGGCAAAGTTATGGCAAGTCAATCTTATAGCTCTAAGAGCAAAGTTTTAAATATTTTCGGCATGTGTCCACTGAGTGCTTATGTACTCACGCCCTGCATGTTTTTCTAAACATGCAGGTTGAGCTGAAGTAGTGGAGATGGAATTAGAAAAGGAACACTGTGTTTGTCATGGTTTTGGGTTCTGTCATATATGTTCGAAACCTCTTTTGTTATTCTGTTGTTACGTATGCTTGATTGTGGTCGTTGAGAATTAACTCATTGATATCACTTGTTGTTGGAAACCATTTTGGTATTGGTTGGTAGTCGCAGATTGGAGTCGAACTCCTATATAACTTTTGTTATATGCAGTAGATTTGATTTGGTTGTTTACTATAATACTTGATTAAGAATGTTGGAGTTGGATTTGTTATGATGTTATTTTGTTAAAAGTCTATCTTGAATCATGTTGGTGCTTGTTGTGTCTTGTGGTTAAGTGAAAACTTTGAGGCTTGTTATTGTAAATTGTTGCCCAGAGTTATATGTCCTCATACGTATAACTCAACTACCCTTTCTGTTGCCACACTCTGACCTAAATGACCGTCATGTGATTCTTGAAATTGTGGGAGAAAGACCCCTTTTGGATAAAAATCGAATGTCATTGATTATCCCATCTCCAATATTCCTTTTATTCATTCTACTTATGGAAACAAATCAGGTTGTCCTATTCGAAATCAATACCTTATTTAATATCACTCATTATCTAGTCTTCATATATAATGTTGTCACATCCCTTATTGAATTATTTGTATCGTCATTAGTGCTAATAGTTCATGATGAGTCATTAGTCACAGTCTAATCTCTTGTTTAATTTATTTGAGGCCCATCTTTATTCCTTGCATTCGATCCCTGGGCTGGCCCATCAAGGCCTGGAGCTTAGAGAAATTCGAAAACTTCCTTAGAGTCCCACTGTGACTCTGTTTTGATCCTCTCTATCTAAAGAGATATTATTATATTTATTAGATATGCAGAAATTCTATCATGATAGGATTTAGGGTTGCATTATAAATATAAGGTGAGAGAAAATCGAACCCTAAGAAAAAGAGTGAAATTTTCAAAAATTAGACTTTTCAATGTTGGGATTTTGAAAACTTCAAGAAAAGGAAGAAGGCAAATTTCTGCATTACTCTCCATAGATTGTCCTCACTCGACATTGGAGTTTAGGCAATCGGGACAGAGTTCAGAAGATCAAAGCACGAGTCTTGATCCAATCCTTGCCTGACAAAGTTCGCAGGTAAACACGAGAAAACACCAACGTGTTACAATTAATTATATAGGTGCATGTTAGGAATATAATCAATGTTTGGTGAATTGAACATCCAAGATAGATCCTCGAGAGAGGGTTAAAATCAGTTTCGCTACACTAACTGTAGACACATCCGAGTGGGTTTAAGTTCACCTAATTCTAATTATTTGAAAATTGAATAAGGCATAGGATTAATCCCGGCCCCCCAAATCAAGCATGCCAGAAGCTTCCTTAGCATTATCCAAAGCAATTTTAATAATAAAACTACCGAGATCCCGGAGCTTGGGAGGCAACTGGTGTTGTAGGATGGAATTAGCTGCTCCAGAGACCACGACTTTCTCGTACTTTCAAACCTTCTCTTCTTTGAGACTAGCTCTTTGAAGAACTTGATGTCAGCCAGAAAATTTCTGATCATGTCCAACAGAGGTAAATTAACATTCACTTTGGATAGGAGTTTGTAGAACTCATTGAATCGTCGGTCCTGCTTCTCGTTCTTCAACCGATGTGGGAAGGGTATCAGTGGAATGTAAGGATTTGCTGCCTTATGCAGTCTGACCTCAGTCTCTTTCTTCTTTTCCACCTTCTGCGACTGCAGCTGCTTGCATTATATCTCTTTCACATTATCCTCAACAATTCGGCCTCTCCTTAGAATAGAGACCGCATGAGCCTGATGGGGTTGGCTTGGAAGTTTTCCCATTGCACCTTGCTGTAACAACTTATTGAGCTTGCTAGCAATCTGTCCTATTTGCGTCTCTAAACGCTTAATTGTGGAGTCTTGAGCATCCATGCTTTGGGTTAACGTATCCTCCCAAGATGGCCTTTGAGGTGGTGGTGGAGGTGCTCGTTGATATTGCTGTTGTTGTGGGAACTGCTGCTGTAGGGGCTCTTCTTTGTGGATAGTGCCTCTGCTGCTAAAACTGCTGCTGCTGTGGAGGTCTTTTGTATGGCGCATTCTGATTTGAACTCTACCCTTGGTTCTGATTCCTCCATCCCACGTTAAACTGTTGCTGATTATGCTCGAATTGCTGTTGGGGTTGAAATCCCTGTATAACATAAGCTTCAACTTCGCCTTCAAAGGTATGCTCTCCCATCCTAGGGCACGTATCAACATTATGCCCGGGTTCATTGCAGATTCCACAAGGTTCCATGAATTCCTTATGCTGGGCCGGTGGATCTGGCTTCCTTATCTTAAGCTCTTGTACCTCCCTCATTAGCTCAACCACTTGCTTATTCATGTCGAAAGAATGAGTGACGGCATGTGCTTTGGCTCTTCCACCTCGACTGGATTTTTGTTGTTAAGTAGCAGCCATAGCCTCAAAAATCTCAACAATATCTGCTGCGGTTCGAGAATCAATATCTCCACCTGCAGCATTGTCCACCATGTACTGAAAACTCTACGTCAACCCGTCATAGAAAAACTGATAAAGTATCTCTTCTCGCAAGGCATGGTGAGAGCACTTCTACAATAGATCCCTGAACCGTTCCCATGCTTGTTGTAATGGCTCATCTGACGTCTGATTAAAGGTCATGATCTGTAACCTCAACTCCTGACTCTTCTTATTTGGGTAGTATTTAGTCACAAACTTGTCTACCACGGCATTCCAGTTCTACAGAGAGTTGGCGGGGAGTGCCAGAAACCAAGACTTTGCCCTATCCTTCAGGGTATAAGGGAAACAATGCATCTTTAGCTGGTCTTCATTTATTCCTCCCAGCGGAAAGGACTGCAACACTGAACATAATTCCTTGAAGAATCCCAAAGCATCCTCACTAGCAAGCCCATGAAAAGTAGGCATGAGTGAGAAATGATTCGGCTTAAGCTCATAGTCACGGGATGCTGGGCTAAGAACAAATGTTTGTAGAAATCACGCAGAGCTCGTGCATTTTCACCCATTTCTCTCAACAGGGGTGTATTCTCAAAAGAAGGGTGATCTCTGATTATCAACTCTTACTATTCACCACTCACAGAAGTGGCACAATATTCCTCCAGTTCTGAAAGAAGCGATCTTTTAAGCTTACGAGTGCTGTCCAACGGGGTAGCAAGCGGTCTATTGAGACTATGATGAACTAGCATGCACAACACTCAAGCAAAACAGATCACACGCAACTAGAGTATAACAAAAAAAATGAAAAAAAAACACAGAAAATAATCAACACAAACAATACGCCTAAAGTTTTCCCCGGCAATGACGCCAAAATTTGTTTCAACTAAAAACACACTTTTAGTTGACTCATAATCAAATGAGGTAATCATAGAGGGAAAGTTAACCCAAGTCGTCTCTCAAGAAAAACTTAACAGGGCTTATTGTTCGTGTCGCACATAAAAATGGTAAATCCTAAACACTCTAATACCAAAGGAGATTTTGGAACAAACGAGAATTGAAATTCAGAAAAGTAAATATAAGGAAAAGAAAAGCTAGGGGTTGTCAATCCCTAGTTGATATCTAAAGAAATCACGAAAGTGGGTAGCTAAAAGCATCGAACAAAACTAAACTAAATTCATCAAGTGGAAAGCAATAAAATACGATGGAAAAAGATTCAACATAATAATAAATTTCAATATCAAATTGCGTGAAATGTAAATTATAGAATGCAAGGAAAAATAGTACCAATAGGAAAAGCAATAATCCATGAATAACCTTGAATCCGAATCCAACTGAGTTAACAATATGTGGTGCGTAAATCAAAAGTATCAAACGAAAAGCTCGAAAAGATAAATGAAGAATACGCAAATCTATCTCGTCTCTCTCTCGTGTTTGTGTCTCTAAAAAAAATCATACTTCGGAAGTGAAAAACTAGGTAACCTTAACTCAGCGTGCGCGGCATATATATATAATGAATGAGTGACCAGCGGTTGTACGCTGAGTGAGTGCGGTGAAAATGTAAAACTTAGGTTGAGCGCCGGTTGTGGGTGAGCGCTTACTGCACGGGCTATTCTATTTTAAAGGCAGCGCCAGTTGGAGACGAGCGCTCGCTGATCGTGTGCCTTTGTCTCAAAGATGAGCGCCGACTCGAAGTGAGCGGGTGCTCGGAGGGCGAGCAGGCACGCGAGGTTGAGTGGGCGCATGAAGGTGAGCATGCGGAGGGGTGAAGATGGCGCTGTGCGTGAGAGGGCACGTGGGTGAACGCCGGTTCAGTGGTGAATGCTCGCGAGGTGCGAGCCTGAGCGATGGAAAGATTGTGAGTGCGCGCGAGGTGTGAGCCTGAGCGCTGGATTGGTGCTGAACGTGCGTGGAGGTCGGGTGAGCCAGTCCTCGCCATTGAGCCGGCGCTCAATGTAGTGAACGCGCGAGAGGATGCGAGCGTCGGATGGGATACGGGTCGCACGTGTGCGACTTTGAAGAAATGCTCCGTTCTCCCTCGTCCAAACTCCGAATTACGATCCGTTTGAGCCTACGGACTCCTATCGAGATGCTCTGAAATATAATTCAGTTCTTGGTAAATCCATTTCATCCTATTTAATGCCGTTTTCAACAAAACATTGAAACAAACCAAATAATTCTTAACCGAAAAATACTAATCAAAACAACGGCATAAATAGGACAAACCACAGGAAATGACATGCATAAGAATGCCAAGAATAAGCACAAAATCATACTAAACAGTGAATACCCATGCACGGCACATGCCCGTATAATGTGCGTACGCCCGTGCAACGCCGCGTCGTACCTCGTGCGTTCACCATCAAACGGTGAGCCTGTCGGCTTGCACGCGTGCCCGTGCACCCGCTCGCACACCACTCCGTGTCCATTCGTGCATTTACAACCAAGCACCGGCTTGCCCGCACGCTCGCTCGCCGCCGAGCACCCGCTCACATACCGAGCGCTCGCATGCCACTTCGTGCCCGTTCGACGTCTAGTGCTCGCACGCCACTCCATACTTATTTGCCACTGAGCGCTTCATTCACCTGCCGAGTGCTTGCACGCCCCTTCGTTCCTGCTCGCTCATCCCCGCACGCTAGCTCACCCTACCATGCTCGCTCGCCTGTGCGTGCCCACTAGCCCGTTCATCCTTGCGTGCTAGCTCACCTCGATCCGGCGCTCACCTTTGAAACAGAAACACCCATGCATCGAGTGCTCTACCCCAACCAGCGCTCACCCTGATTTTTAACTTTGTATCACGCTCGCTCAGCGTGTAACTGGCCTTCACTCATTTGATATATTTAAACGCCACGCACGTTGAGTTAGGGTTAGTCAGAGTTTTATTTTTCGGATTCCAGTTTTGAGAATTGAGACAAGACAGAGAGAGACAGACGAAACACAAGATACTTTTTCTCATTTTTCTTCTTCTTTCGTTCCTTTCGATCTACGCATCATAATCTTAGATTGTTAGCTCGGTTGGATTCAGATTCAGAGTTTTTTACAGATTATTGCTTTTCCTATTGATATTTTCTTTCCCTTGCATTCTATCATTTACGATTCACGAAGTTTGATATTGGATTATTATTAATGTCTTGAAGCTTTCTCTATCGTATTTTGTTGTTTTTCGATTTATGAAGTTGGTCCCGAGTTATTGTTGAAGTGTGAATCGTTGATTACTTGATCCTTTAATCATTGTTAAGTTTTGTGTTTTGCTATTGGATTGGAGAATTATGTTTTAGAGTAATTAGCTTAGATTAATTTTGATTGTGATTGTTGGAATTAGTTTAGTTTGTTCGACGCATTTAGCTACTCGTATTCGTGATTGCTTTAGGTATCAACTAGGGATTGACAACCCCTAGCTAGGATTGCTTTTACTTATATTTACTTGTTCGTATTTCAATTCTCATTTGTTCCAAACCCCCCTTTCGTGTTAGAGTTAGGGCTGGCAATTCGTGCGTGTCGGGTTGTTATCGGGTCAACATGATAACGACACGACACGATAAGTTCAAACTAAGGATCTATCGGAGACGAACACGACACGAAATGAATTGACACGGACACGACACGAACATGAATATGACATGATTTTTTTCGTGTTGACACGACACGATAACGACACGACACGAAACGAAGCGATAAATTCAAATTAAAATCAGAAAATAAATTAATAGAAGAAAAAAAAATTAATATTAAATATTTATAAATATTATCAAATTATACGAAAATGACACGATCCGACACGAACACAAATGTAACACGAAAACTATCGTGTTACAAGAACACAACACTGATCCGACACGAACACGACACAAAATTATCGTGTCGACACGATAAGGACACGGACACGATAAGACTGAACACTAACCCGTTAATTTCGTGCTTGTTTGTGTCGTGTCAAAAATTGCCAGCCCTAGTTAGAGTGTTTAGGATTTACCGCTTTTTGTGTGTGACATGAACAATAAGCCCTGTTAAGTTTTCTTTGAGAGACGACTTAGGTTAACTTTCCCACTACGATTACCTCATTCGATTATGAGTTAATTAAGAGTACACTTTTAGTTGAAACAAATTTTGACACCGTTGCCGGGGAAAAATTTAGGCGTATTGTTTGTGTTGATTATTTTCTGTATTTCTTTTCATTATTTTGTGATACTCCAGTTACGTGTGATCTGTTTTGTTTGAGTGTTGTGTATGCTAGGTCACCGCAGTCTCAATAGATTGCTTGCTACCCCGTTGGACATCACTCGTAAGCTTAAGAGATCGCTTCTCCCGGAACTGGAGGAATATTGTGCCACTACTGAGAGTGGTGAACAGTCAGAGTTGGCAATCAGAGATAATCTTTCCATTGAGAAGACACCCCCGCTGAGATAAATGGATGAAAATGCATGAGCTCTGCGTGATTGCTACAGACCGGTGATTGGGGCTACTACTTCCCCCATTGTACTTGGACCAGCAGCCCATGATTATGAGTTCAAGCCGAATCACTTCTCACTCATGCCTACATTTCATGGGCTTGGATGCTTTGGGCTTCATCAGGGAATTTTGTTCAGTGTTGCGATCCTTTCATTGGGAAGACTAGCGAAGACCAAGCGAAGATGTTGCTTCCGTATACTTGAAGGATAGGCAAAGTCACGGTTTACAGCTCTCCCGCCAACTCTACGTAAGCGGAATGCCGTGGTAGACAAGTTTATGACTAAATACTACCCAAATAAGAAAATTCAGGACTTGAGGTCACAGATCATGACCTTTAATCAGACGTCAGACGAGCCATTCCAAGGAGCTTGGGAACGGTTCAAGGACTTATTGCAGAAGTGCCCTTACCATGCCTTGCCAGATGAGATACTTTATCAGTTTTTCTATGACGGGTTGACGTAGAGTTTTTAGTACATGATGGACAATGCTACAGGTGGAGATATTGGTTCTCGAATGGCAGCAGATATTGCTGATATTTTTGAGGCTATGGCTGCTACTTCACAGCAGAAATCCAATCGAGATGGACGAGCCAAAGCACATGTCATCACTCATTCATTCGACATGAATAGGAAAGTGGTTGAGCTAATGAGGGAGGTGTAAGAGCTTAAGATGAGGAAGCCAGAGCCACCAGCCCAACACGAGAAAATCATGGAACCTTGTGGAATCTGCAATGAACCCGGACATAATGTTGATATGTACCCCAGGATGGGAGAGCATACCATCGAAGGCGAAGCCGAAGCTTATGCTATGCAAGGATTTCAACCCCGATAGCAGTTCGAGCCTAATCAGCAACAATTTAACATTGGATGGAGGAATCAGAATCAAAGGCAAAGTTCAAATCAGAATGCCACATACCGAAGACCTCCATAGCAGCAGCAGTTTCAGTAGCAGAGGCACTATTCACCACAGCAGTAGTTCCCACACCAGTAGTTCCCACAATAGCAGAAGTATCAGCGAGCACCTCCACCACCACCTCAGAGGCAATCTTGGGAGGATACGTTTGACCAAAGAATGGATGCTCAAGACTCCACAGTTAAGCATCTAGAGACGCAAATGGGACAGATTGCTAGCAAGCTTAATGAGTTGTTGCAGCAAAGTACAGTGGGGAAACTTCCAAGCCATCCCTATCAGGCTTATGCGGTCAGTGTTCTAAGGAGTGGCGAATTATAGAGAATAAGGTGAGAGAGACATCAGGCAAGCAGCTGTAGTCATAGGAGATGGAAAAATGAGAAAGAGACTGAGGTCAGACTGCATAAGGCAACAAATCCTTACATTCCACCGATACCCTTCCCACACCGGTTGAAGAATGAGAAGCAGAACCAGCAATTCAATGAGTTCTACAAACTTCTGTCCAAGGTGAATGCTAATTTGCCTCTGTTGGACATGATCAGAAATGTGCCGGCCTACATCAAGTTCTTCAAAGAGCTAGCCTCAAAGAAGAGAAGGTTTGGAGAGTACGAGAAAGTCGTGGTCTCCGAAGTAACTAATTCTATTCTATAGCACCAGTTGCTTCCCAAGCTTCAGGATCCAGGTAGTTTTATTATTAAAATTTCTTTGGGTAATGGTAAGGAAGCTTCTTGCATGCTTGATTTGGGGGCCGAAATTAATCTTATGCTTTATTCAATTTTTAAACAATTAGAATTAGGTGAACTTAAACCCACTCGGATATGTCTACTATTAGCTGACGTGAGATATCCCAAGGGTATTATTGAGGATATATTAGTAAAGGTGGGTGGGTTGATAGTACCTATTGGCTTTGTTATTTTGGATATTGGTGATGTTAGGGAAAATAGGAAGGAACACACACTATTATTGGGGAGGCCATTCATGGCCACAACCAACACACTTATAGACGTTAAGAGTGGCACATTAAAAATGACTGTACTTGGTGAATCTGTGTCTTTCTCTGTACGTGATAGTTTGATTTTTCCCTCTGCTAATTTTATTGATAATCGTGCTTTCATAGATACTATTGATCCCTTGGCCGAGAATGTGTTGTTGCAGGATGATAATGCCCGTATTTACAAGGATAAAGTGACATAGATTCATAATCGGCGGATAGTTCGCAAGGATTTAAAGTCGGAAATGAAAGTTTTACTTCTACAATCCCGTTTGAAACTCTTCCTCGAAAAGCTCAACTCCCGGTGGAGTGGTCCTTACAACATTGAGAAGGTGTTTCCTTATAGAGCAGTTTTACTTCACAATCCTAATATAAACGGATCATTTACTGTGAATGGACAGCGAGTGAAGCCTTACTTTGATCTAGAGGTTCTGGAAGAAGTGGAGAACACCATGCTCATTGATCCTATCTATCTCTGACTTGCTTACGTCGTGCTCATGACGTTAAACTGAGTACTACGTGGGAGTTTACCCATAGATTTCTCTGTTTTTTTTTTCTTTATTTTTCTGCTTGGTTCTATTATCTCTTTGGTCTATTTGACTTTCTTTGTTTTTATTTTGTTCGATGTTGGGTGAAAAGTATTACGTATTGTCGTCGAGCAATTAGGTGTAAGTGTGTCGAATTTTATATTGAAATCAGTTGAACCGGCATTCAGTGACACTCCGGTGTTCAAAATCTATCCAGTGACCATACCTCAAATGGAGCTCACGGAGAATCAGTGCTCAGCATTAGTACAGAAGCTATCTACAACCGGCACACCTTCGTGAACTGGCGCTCATCTTCTGTACAGAACATGCCTCTGAACCGGCGCTCATAATTGGTATAGAAGCTCCCCCCAAACCGACGCTCAACTATAACCGACTCTCCAAATTGGACAGAAGCTCACCCAAACCGGCTCTCAACTATGAGGCGGTGCTCACTCGCTCTCGCTCGGCCCACATATAGTTGGCGTTCACACCACGTACAGCCGACGCTCACCCTTCACCCACTCACCTCGCCCGTTGCTCTCCAAGCGCCAGCTCTCCAGCGCCCTTCGCTCATCTCGGCCTCACCTGCACCCGCTCGTCCACACACCAAACCGGCGCTCGTCCATTGTTCGGCCGATACTCTGCCTCTGCAGTGAACGCTCACATTGCAGCCCTATTTTTGCTGTTTGGTTTAATTTTGTGCTTATTCTTGGTTTCATTTTGCATGTCGTTTCCAGTTATTTGTCTTACTTATGCCGTTATTTTGATTAGAATTTTTTATTTCGGACTTATTTGATTTATTTCGATATTTTGTAGGAAAACGGTATTAATTAGGATGAAAGGGATCTGCCAAGAGTTAACATATATTGAAGAGCATCTTGATAGGAGTCCGTAGGTGCAAACGGATCGTAATTCGAAATTCAGACGAGGGAGAACGGAACACATTGTCAAAGTCGCGCACGTGTACCCGCTGACCGTCGCGCCTTCTCCCACCGCGCAACGCCGCCCGCGTCCGTACGCCCAGCAAGCGCCCACAGTGCCCGCATGCCCGATGAGCACCCGCTCACCCGCTGCGCCCGCGACCTCCACGCACGTTTACCATCGAACGCCGGCTCACCGCTGCACGCACGTTTACCATCGAGCGTTGGCTCAGCAAGCTCTCCTCGCACGCGCTCGCTCGCCAACCCGTGCTCGCTCTCCTCGTGCGCAATCGCTCGCCAACCCATGCTCGCTCATCGCTCGCGCTCGCCCGCTCGCCCGCCCACGCCCACTCGCCTCGTGTCCTCATTCATCTCGCGCGCCCGTTCACCTCCTCGTGCGCCCGCTCACTTTGAGTCGGCGTTCGCTTCTGAGATAGAAGCACCCTGTGAGCGAGTGCTCAGTCTAAGCCGACGCTCACTTATGAGATAGAAGCTCTCCATCAGCGAGTGTTCATCTACAGCCAGCGCTCACTTTGAAATAGAAGTCTCCGCTCCGCGCTCGCTCAGCGTGCAACCAGCGCTCACTCACTTTATATATATAAATGTGCACGTTAAGTTAGGTGATATTCAGTTTTATATTTTTACGTAGCCGTTGTTCTTCAGTTCATTTTCAGGGAGCTTTCCGACCAGGACAGAGATAGATACAAAACATTATAGTATTAATTCTTGCTTTTCAATCCTTCGATTTATGCATTTCGTTTTATGATATCTGTTGGATTACATTCCTTCGATTTAAGTATTCTTGCCTTGTGATTTCTGTTGGATTCAATTACATAGTAGGTATTGGATTATTGGTTTTTCCATTGATTCTATTTCTTCTGGCATTTGATAAATTTACATTCTAGGTAATTGAGATTGGAATTTAGTAGTATGTTTAATCTTTCTCCATTGAATTTTATTTCTTTCTGTTTGATGATCTAGTTTTGTTTCTTCTAGCTTTAGCTTCCCGCATTCGTGTTTTCCGTAGGTTCTCAACTAGGGATTTACAACTCCTAGTTAGATTGCTTTTATTTATTTTTTCTTTCCCCATTTCAATTTCTGTTTGTTTCAAAACCGCCGTTGGTATTAGAGTGTTTAGAATTTACCGTTTTTATGTGTGACATGAACAATAAGCCCTGTTAAGTTTTCCTTGAGAGACGACTTGGGTTAACTTTCCCTCTACAATCACCTCATTCGATTATGAGTCAATTAAGAGAGTACTTTTAGTTGAAATAAATTTTTGCGCCGTTGCCGAGGAAAACTTTAGGTGTATTGCTTGTGTTGATTATTTTCTGTGTTTCTTTTTATTTTTATTTTGTTATTCTCCAGTTGCGTGTGATTTGTTCTTGTTTGTGTGTTGTGTATGCTAGGTCGTCGCAGTCTCAATAGACCGCTTGCTACCCCATTGGACAGCACTCGAAGGTCTAAAAGATCGCTCTTCCGGAACTAGAGGAGTATTTTACCACTTCTGTGAGTGGTGAACAGTCAATATTGATAACCAGAGATCATCCTTCTTTTGAGAATGCACCCTCGCTGAGAGAAATGGGTGAAAATGCACGAGCACTGCGTGATCTCTACAGACCTGTAATTGGGCCCGCTACCTCCCCCATTTTTCTTGGACCAGCAACCCATGACTACGAGCTTAAGCCGAATCATTTCTCACTCATGCTCACTTTTCATGGGCTTGCTAGTGAGGATGGTTTGGGATTCATCAGAGAATTCTGTTCAGTGTTGCAGTCCTTCCCGCCGGTAGGACTAAATGAAGACCAACTGAAGATGCGTTGTTTCCCGTATACCCTGAATGATAGGGAAAGTCGTGGTTTCTAGCTCTTCCCGCCAATTCTTTGTAGAATTGGAATGTCGTGGCAGATAAGTTTATGACTAAATACTACCCAGACAAGAAGAGTCAGGAGTTGAGGTCACAGATAATGAGCTTTAATCAGACGTCCGACGAGCCATTCCATGAAGCTTGGGAATAGTTCAAGGACTTATTGAATAAGTGCCCTCACCATGCCTTGCCAGATGAAATTCTCTATCAGTTCTTCTATGACGGGTTGACTCAGAGTTTTCAGTACATGGTGGACAATGCTGCAGATGGAGATATTGGTTCTCGAATGGCAGAAGATATTGTTAACATTTTTGAGGCTATGGCTGCTACTTCACAGCAGAAGTCCAGTCGAGGTGGAAGAGCCAAAGCACATGCCGTCACCTCTTATTTCGACATGAATAAACAAGTGGCTGAATTGATGAGGGAGGTGCAAGAGCTTAAGATGAGAAAACCAGATCCAACAGCCTAGCACGAGGAATTCATGGAACCTTGTGGAATCGGCAACGAACCCGGGTGGCGATCGCCTAAAACCCGTCGTCAAAGGTCCTCGGTGCACCAAGATACTATTTGTAATCTTCTTTAAGTTGAACACATAATTCCGTAATGGCAAGTTAAGGGGTCGAACCCAAGAGAGCTGGTTGTGTTGTTACTCGAGTTGTCATAGTTTGAGTAGGAGGTTTCCCAGAGGGCAAGGTGTCGGTCGGTGGCGGTCTCGATGAAATATCTTGAGAGATAGATCTTGAGCGAAAAAGCGAAAACTAAACACATGGTAAAACTCGAATAACAAGCAGTTGGGCGAGGTTCCACGTTGAGATCTTGGTCGAGATGTTGGTCATAGGTTCAAAGGTTTTACCATGAGTGTATGTCGTTGGTTAAAGGTACCAGGGTGGCGCCCTTCTTGGTAAATCATGTACACTAGGCCCCCACCCCAACATACCCTTAGGTTTTAGGGCGAAATCAGAGACCCCTGCCTTACCCCTTGCGAGGCGCTCTCCTAGGAAGACACTTCACTAAGGTATCCCCAACGGCTTAACTCACTAGGCAGCCCAACTAGCTACGGCCGGTCGAGGGTGGCTCACGGCCCTTTCCCAAGGCCGGCGGCTACAATCACCCACTCGGCCCGTGCTTCCGGGATAAAGAGACACTCGATGTATTACTCGGCTATTGCTTGTAGCTATCCTTGCCCTCAAGGCTACCGACCGAGTTGACGCTCAAGGAAAGGAATAACATGGGTATCAAGGCCTAGAGCTTTGGGAACAACCACTCAAGGTTCGAAGGACATTTAGACCTCACGACTCTCACGACCTCGACTCAATGTGCTCCACCCCGAGCTCAACGAAACCATACTTGAATATAAAATCAAATGGAAAAAAAGCGGTCTCGGCAGCGGTTGCTCGGCGAGAGATAACAAAATACATGAACATAAAGGTTTGCCGTGGGACTTGTTTATCTTCCTCACGAATCACTCATGAAAACCAAAGGAAAATAAAAAGGAAAAGTGCAGAGAAAAACTAAGGACTCGATGCTTCCCCTCTAAAAATCGATATATGTGAAGTGGTTGTTGGGAGCCTAAGTATAATCCTCTTTGGCTTGATCTGCGCGTGCATCTCGAAGTGGTAGGTGGTGAGGTCAACAGCTAGCTCGGGTTTTGAACCACCGATGGAGACTCCTCTGGCTTTAGTTGGACGGATTTGTCTCATCTCAACCACCACAGCTTGACCTTTCCATTTTCGGCAAAAATCAACCCTACGGCAGAGGAGGACCTTGCCCATAATCTTTCCTTTTGCGTGTAAATCTGCCAGAGTTCTTATCTTCGCCTCCCAACTGTATTCTGAGTTTACCCTCTGTCCCCTACGTAATTCCTCGTCCTTTTTCCCGCTCTTCATTGACTCGATCATCCTCTTGGCTTCATGTCAGCTCATTGGTCAGGCTCAGCTCCCACGCGGTACCGTGTCTTGGCAAGATGTCAAAATGCCTTGCCAAGGTACGTCTTGGGATTTTACCGTTCTCACAGGAGGTGGCCTGATCTTGCCCAAGGTCCGTCTCAACCTGCAGCACCCCAAAGCGTGTCCTCCTAGACACAGACAAACACAAAGAACACAACAAAAATGCACTCTTTTTAGGGCAATGAATAGCCCAAAAAGAGCATGAAAAGCGGGCTCGTCACACTCACACACTTCTCAAGCGTGCAAGCATTCCTTGCCCAAAAGAAAAACAAAACACACAAACAACACACGCAAAAACCAGCAAGGATAAGATGAAACATAACAAAGATAATCCGGCATAGGCGATTAATACAGCTATGTGTCAAGGCAATCAAGATCGGGGAAAAGCAATTTTGTGGAAGTTCCTCTCAAGCACTCAAACACTCTGTGTTTAGGGTCTCACGCTCAGTGATGACTTGATCAAGGAAGTGCCATAGGCTTGCCTGCCGTCTACTATCTCTGTCCTATAGCTTGGTCTAAGTTCTCAATCCTTAGGTCTTTTAGGGTTGTATCGAGTGGCTTCTTGGCAAAGTAGGAAGTATTTAAGCTTTGGGTAAGTTTGTCTTGACTTAGGTCTTAGGCAGAATGTTTTCTCATTTCCCTTGGCAAGATACTTACGGGCCTGAGCACACTTTATATTTTGGGAAAACTTTTTTTTTTCTTCCATCACATGTTTCCCTACCTTTTTCTTTTCTACACATTTTGAATTGGGATACATTTACCCAATTTTCTCAATTTAAGCTAATTATGCCCGGCCGAAGGTCAAGGCATCTAGTGTTTGTGTTTTTCCCAGAATGATGCCCAAGACATACATATCTCTCCCCTATTCTTCCTCTCTCAATCCCCAGGTCCAGGAAGAGTACAAGGTAATTCAAAAGAAAATGAATAGCTCAAAGGGGGCTAGCAAAGGATACATATATCTTGGTTTATGTTCATTGTTGACCATGACTACGAAAAGAAAGCCTAAATCATCTAGAGCACTTAGACCTACAGCAGTTGGGCTTTGATCAAGACGGCAGGCAAATTCTAGCACAACCTAGTCAACCATCCGAATAACACACAAAATAGAAATCATGCTTGCAATGATAAAGCATATAGGCTCAATTTCTCACAGGTTTGCATGCTATGCCCCTTTTCCGTCATACTAACCTCATTGAAACATAGTTAAACATGTATTACAAAGCCTATGCCAAGATCATAATCATCATGCTCATCTCAAACGTGTTGGTCAACACAACAACAAGAAATAGGGGGCCCTCCCCACTCACACACTTTGCTCGTGGCAAAGTGTTAGATTAATTAGGGTCCCCGAAAAACACAAACACACAAACATAAAACAAACAAACACAAAAAAGAAAAAAGAAAACAAAACACAAAAACAAAAGACACAAACACAAGGGAGGAAAAGCTTAGGGGGATGCAGACGGACACCTGAATCCTTGATGGGCGAAAATCGCGAGCTGTGTAGTCTTGATCTCATTCAAGGTCTCTTACAATCTGGCGAGGGCTGCTTTAGTGTCATCTTGGGCAGGCTCCGGTGTTACTAAAGGTCCTGCCCTTGCCATGGCCTTTGAGCGTGCTGGCTTGGCAACTGGCTTCTCAAGCTCCTGCAATATGGTGAGCTTGTCGTCCTCGTCTTCCACGATCTTGAGCATCTTCTTGAGCGCCTTCAGGTCAAAGGTGTCCTCTCTCTCGGGGGTCATGGCAAAGTCGGGGCCGAGCAGATCGTTCTCCTTGGCGAAGTTGGTCGGCAAGTGGCACAAGGATAGTCTCTGCTGCTCCCTGCCCATGATGCTCTTCATGTGCGAAATTGCAAAGGCTGCGAAGTTGAGCCTTGTCTTCTCGTGCATCGCCCAGAGAATGTACAATTCATTTTTTGATATTGTCGCGCTGCTGTCCTTCTTGCCAAAGAGGTTGTATGAGAGAATCCGGTGGCACACCTGCATGGCTGGGTCATTTAGGGCGGTTCCTTTGGCGTCACAAGATTTGAATTGTGCGCCATCTTTTCCTATCAGCTTTGCCCAGATCCCCGACCATTTTCCATCAGTGTAGTTGGGCACCATTTGACTGCTCTTTTGTAGCTTGCGCCCTTGGCCTCCATCAACATCACCATCTTCAGAGCCTGGTTGATCTCGTCAACCGTGAATTCTCTCAGCTCCCCGAGGAGTGTGAATTGTATGACCTCTGGCACTCTCTTGTCATGGTCGATGTCAAGATCACCGTAGAATTCCTTCACCAATGGCGCGTAGAATGTGGTATCCCACTCAAGAAACTTTCCCCATCCGATTCCTTTGAACAGTCGCCCGACGTCCTCCTTGACACGCAGTCGCTCGAGGAGTGCAGGCTCCAATCGCTTGGGCACCACCATCTCCTTGTTCTTAGCGAGCTTCTTGGCGTTGACAGTGTAAGCCTTCCCCCTTTTCGACGAGCATGTCACGATTTTAGCTTTTTTCGCCGGCCGTTCTTTGATGAAAAGGACGTCCTCTTCCTCCTCCCCTTCCACTTGGTCGTTCACCTCGTCTTCATCTTCACCGAGCGAGTCGTCGGAGCTTCCTTCCTCAGAGACCTCATTCTCCTCTGCTGCCTTGGTTTCCATGCCCATGGACTTAGTGTGAGAGGAGTTCACCGGCGTCTTTTTCGAGGAGGAGATGGTAGGAGTTTCCTTGGTCTTTTTCTTTCCGGTGGAGGAGGGCCCTACTTTCTTCTTCTCTGGAGTTTTCTCCGGCGTCTTCTCAGTCAGGGGCTGCACCTCTTTGTCGGCGTCCACCTCCATGTGGATGTCGTGGAGGGAGAGCGCTCCTTCTGCTACGACGGTGAAGTCAACGAGGAGGGATCCGTAGAAGGACGATGGGCTCCCCTTGGAGGTGGGCTTGGCTGGCGATTTCTCTATCTTCGTGCGGCGGGCGACGGTTTTCTTCGAAGCTTTTTCCGGTGTGAGGTCGATGCCGTCGAGAATTTTACCGAGTTTGTTCTTTGGTCGCGTATGAACCATGGATGGAAGGTTAGGGTTTTGTGCTTGGGTTTGGGAAAGTTTTGGGGGTTTGAATGTGGGAAAGTGGGTAGGCGAAATGAGGCGTTAGTTGGAACGTGGGTTGAGGCGGTTATAGGATATTAGGCTGATTGATGGGACGTCTCCTGCGTCAGCCATAGAGATTCAAGTCGTTGCCTCGTGCCCCGTGTCTTGGCCAAGGCTGTCGTCTTGCCAGCTTCAGCGCCTCCATTTCGTCTCGTCTTGAGTTCTTTCCGGACACTGTAGTTAAGAAAATCGCTCCTCGAGAAAAGCGGTCCTCTCGAGGGCGGTCGAAATAACGGTGGGTTTCCACACACACTTTCTTGAGGCAAAGTGTTAAAATGGTCAAGACCACCCATTGACAAAAGGGAATAAAAGGTAGCGATTAAAATCATACCACAGGGTTGCCTCCGGAAGCTGTTGTTTAACGTCGTTAGCTCGGCGTATTTCTCCGGCTTAGGCGTCTTGAGGATCCTCTTGAGGACCTCGTGAAGCTCATCTTGCTCGGCGTCACATTCTCGACCCTTGATCGTACCCATAGTAGGTCTTGAGCCTACTTCCGTTCTATGAACACTTTCTTCTTGTACACCACGAAAGATAGAGCAAAGTCTTGGTTTACGGCTCTCGCCAACTCTGCAGAGCTGGCATGCGTGGTAGACAAGTTCATGACAGTACTACCCAAACAAGAAAAGTCGAGAGTTGAGGTCTCAAATCATGACTTTCAATCGACGTCGACGAGCCATTCCATGAAGCTTAGGAGCGGTTCGAGGGATTTATTATGTAACTTATCTCCCTGTCATCCACATCTCCTGACTCCATTCGGATGTTGGGCGTGCCGCGATGTAAGGTCCCGACTACTTGGTGGTCGACTTGCGGAGGCGCATAACGGACATTGGATATCGTTGAAATTTTTGAAGCCATGGCTGCTACTTCACGGAAGTCGATCGAGGTGGAAGAACCAAAGCACATGCCGTCACCCTTCCTTCGACATGAATAAGCAAGTGGTTGAGCTTATGAGGGAGGTGCGAGAACTTCAGTTAAAGAAGCCGGACCCATGAAGCTCTACACGAGGAATTAAGGGAACCACCATGGAATGCAATGAACTTGGGCACAATGTTGTCGTGCCCTAGGATGGGAGATCATAACTCGAAGGTTATAAGCATATGCTATGCAAGGATTTCAACCTAAGCAGTTTGAGCCTAATCGGCAACAATTCAACGGGGATGGAGGAACCAACATCAAGGCGAGTTCGAACGAATCGTCATATCAAAAACCTCCACAGCGGTTTCAGCGGCAAAGACATTATTCAGTGGCGGTTCTCGGCGGCGGTTCCCTCGGCAGCGACAATATCGTGGCAGCCGCCGCCGCCTCGGAGGATGGCTTTTGAGGATATGATCACCCAGGATGGATGCTCGCCCAAAGATTGGATGCTCAAGACTCCACAAACAAGCGTTTAGAGGCATAAATGGGACGACTGCCGGCCTGCTTGAATGAGCTCTTGCAGCAAGGAGCAGCGGGGAAGCTCTCGAGGCCACCTCATCGACCTCGTGCGATCATTGTTCTGGGGTGATCGAATTTTTCAAATAAAGTGGGAGAGTCATCAAGCAAGCATCGAAATCACGGAGGTTCGAAATAAAGCGGCCGGGTTCGGTCGCATAAGTCGACAAACCCTTATACCCTCCGATACCCTTCCCACACGCGAAGCGGGATCGGCAATTGATGAGATCTATGAGCTCTGTCCCAGGTGAATGTAAACCTCTCTCGACTCATCAAAATGTGCCGGCCTACGTCGAGTTCTTCAAAGAGCTAGCTTGAAGAAGAAGATTTGGAGAAAATGAGAAGGTGATGTCTATATGCGCTTATCTCCTGACTCCACCTCCCAAACTCGGGACCCGGTAGTTTTGTTATTAAGATTGCTTTGGGTAGCGGAAAGAAATTTCGGCATGCTAGATTTGAAATTGGGATTAATCTCCTGCTCCATTCGGATGTTGGGCGTGCGATGTAAGGTCAACTTAAACCCACTAGAATGTGTCTACAATTGGCCGATAGGTCCGTGAGATACCCTTTGGTGAGTCGACTGTAAGCTTATCTCCCGGCTCCATTCGGATGTTGGGCGTGCATTCGGATGTTGGGCGTGCACGATGTAAGGTCCCACTACTTGGTGAGTCGACTTGCGGTCAGCTTATGATCCTAGCTCCATTCGGATGTTGGTGGTCGACGATGTAGGAGCGCCGCGGAACTACTTGGTGAGCTTACCCACGAATTTTCGATGTTTTTCGTTTTTTTCTTTTTCCTTTGATTTGTGCGGTTTGGTTATCTGATTTTTTTCTGTACGATAATGCAGGTTTTAAAGTGGAGGCGTTTAAAGAGTATAGAAACCATTCATTGGAGCTCAATCGAACCGGTTGATATCTGAGAAGGCGTTCTCATTTGGCTCAATCGAACAGGCTGTTAATGTCTGACGTTGATCACGGTGGCGCTCAATCGAACCAGCGTTCGGAAGAATCTGATAGCTTTTCGGTGGCGCTCAATATGATCCGGCGTTCAAAATTTGGGCGATAACTATTTACCCGGCGTTCATATGGTGGCGTTCGGATGTTAGGCGTGCCGCGATGTAAGGTCCCAACCTGGCCGCGCAGTTGTTTTAAAAAAAAAAAAAAAAGGAAAGGAAGAAGCGCTCGTTGAACCGGCCATATATTAGGGCTTTGCCCTATTTTGATTCATTCAATTCCTCCTCGGTAGGCGCCTCGTCGTCTCTTTCTTCCGAAAGCTCCCGTGCCCGTCCGTCCGTCTCTTGCGAGGCGCAGTTTCAATCCAGCTAGCCGGCTCGCTGCAGTGCTCGGCCTCGCTCCGGGCAGCGCCCGCGCCATCGCGCCCTCTGGCGCACGCCTCTCCAGACAGCATGACGCACGCCGCCCCGCCCCTCTACCGCACACCCACCTGCTCGCTGGCTCAGAAGCTCGGCCCGGGCATTTCAAGCATGGTTCGCACAAAAACCTCTGCCCTCTTTGGCGAAACGAGCAAGCGACGAAGGTGCTTCGGGATCGAGTGAACAACCCGAAGATCTCAGGCGAACTACAATGCCCGTTCGCGATTTTCGCCCAAGAAGGTATCTTTTACTCCGTTATTATTCGAAAGATATCGAGTCACCCAACGTTCGTTTGATTGGAATATTTTAGCTTCATTGGGCGTGCACGATGTAAGGTCCCACTACTTGGTGGTCGACTTGCGAGGCATAAGCGGACCCGAAGATGGTTTTAAGCCTTTGCTTAGGGAATTTTGTGTGTCACTCGAGACCGGTGAAGATTTAGTCTGCGTTACGTCGGTTGGGAGAGAATAGATTTGCCGTTACACCTAAGGTTCTGGCGTGAGGTCTTGGGTTTTCATAGTAGTGGTTTTCCGATGTACGCGGAACCTATTTTGATAGCGTATTTTTATGTGAGATTGTTGAAATGGAGGATGGGATTACGCCCTCTTTCTACGTAAATTGAGAAATGGGCATGGGAAACCACGATAGGAGACTCGAGTTCATCGAAATTCACCTTTGACCATTGTTCCAAAAATTAAGACTTTCCATGTTTATTGTTGAGATTATATAAATGGAGGATGGAATTACGCCCTCTTTCTCGTAAATTGAGAAATGGGCATGGGAAACCACGATAGGAGACTAGAGTTTATCGAGACTTCACCTTTGAACTTTGTTCCAAAATCATTAATATTTTCTTTGTGTTCTCAAAAGAAACTTGTTGCTAAAGGTAACCATTTAGTTAATTCACCCCGACGGAGAGTTGGAGTGCGAGCAAAAATGATCCTATTGTTTATTTGACTTTCTCACAATCTTAGATTTGTTCCGCATTAACTTGATTACGTATTCATCATGTTGGGGGAATTTCAAATAGAGGTTTGATTGATTGGATTAAGAGTTAAAGTTGCATGAGTTATTTTTCTACTCTTGTTATTATAGACTTTGCTTGAGGACAAGCAAATGGATAAGTGTGGGGAGTTGTTTGGTATGAATCGTGCTGATTCTTGGTATTGTTTTGCATGTTGTCTTCATTAGTTTATCACATTTATGCCGTTAGTTCAATTATTATTTATCGTTTCGGACTTACTTGGTTCGTTTCAATGTTTTGCAGAAAATCGGCATTAAATAGGATGAAATCTATCTTCCAAGGATCAGGTATAATGAAGAGCATCGCGGAGGCATAGCGCCGCGGAACCTATTTTGATGTCGGCACGATGGCAAGGTCCCAACTACTTGGTCACTTGCCGAGGCATAACGGAACATCCGCGCGCACGCCCGCACGCGACGCCCGCTTGCAAGACGCCTTGCCGCGCCCGCGCCACGCCCACACGCCCGCGCCACGCCCTCGCTTCAGCAGCGCTTTGCGGATCAACGCCCGCTCACTCCGAGCGTCGTTCTCAATTTCCCTTCGGGTGAACGCCTGCTCACCTGCAGCGCACGCCCGCCGCTTCGCCCGCCGCCTGCGCTCGCCCGCGCCTCGCCCGCCTCCACCTCCGATCGACGCCGGCTCACTCCGCGCGTTCCCAATTTTACTCGGCGCTCGGGTGGCGCTCACGCCCAGCGCCCGCATTTTGATAGAGTAGCACCACTTGCCCATTTTAAAACTTCTTTTCCTTGATCAAAGATCATGGGCTCTCTTGAGCCTATCCTTGTATATGGCGGCATTGTCATAAGCTTCGAGGCGAATCACCTCGAGCTCTTGTATGTCAAGCTTGCGCTTTCTCTCGCCTCGTCCCGGTCAAAGTTGAGCTTGCGGATTGCCCAAGTATGCCTTGTGTTCGGCTCGGCAGACGGGTGACACATCTTGCCAAACACCATCCGGTGAGAGACATTCAAATGGCATTTTGAAGGCTGTCAGGTATGCCCATAGTGCATCGTCGAGGTGAGTGCTCCCTCCTTCTTGCTCTCTCCCAAGGCCTTCCTCAAGATAGACTTCACAATGTGGTTTGAGAGCTCGGCTTGGCCATTGGCTTGAGGATGGTGGCGGTGGACATCGATGATGCACCCCATACTTCTTGAGTAAAGCGCCAATGGTGGCATTGTAGAAGTGGGTGCCCGTTCGCGATTATGGCTCTTGGCACACCGAACCCAAGCTAAAGATGTTTGATTTGAGAAAATGGCTACGGTCCTTGCATCCGCCGCGTTGTGGCCTCGCTTCTACCCATTTTGACACGTAGTCCTTCGCTAGGAGCATGTATTGATTTCCTTAGAGTTTGGCAAGGGCCCGTGAAATCCATGCCCCATCGTCGAATACTTCCTTTGGCAAGATAGGTACCAAGGCATCTCATTCCTCCTTGAGACATTGCCTCGCGTTGACACTTATCGCAGATCTCGGCACTTCCGTAGCTATCCTTGAAGATAGTGGGCCAGTAGAACCCACAGTCAAGGATCTTCCTTGCCGTTCTCTTGTACCCAAAATGTCCTCCGCACTCCTTCTCATGGCAGTGCTCAAGGATGCTTGTCTGCTCACCTTCCAGAACGCATCTCCTCAAGATCAAGTCGAGCATTGCTTCCATAAGTATGGGTCATACCATACATATTGTCGACTCTCCTTCTTGAGTTTGTTCCTCTGGTGTGTTGGCATCCCCACGGGCAACACTTCGGTCACGATGTAGTTCACCAAGTCCACGTACCACGGTTCCTTGGTGTAGATCTCGAGTAGCTCCTCGTGCGGAAGCGTTTCTCGGGTTGGATCTCCTTCATCCTTTCTCAAATTCCGCTCAAGTGGTCGGCCACTTGATTTTGAATCCTCTTGTCTTTGATCTCAGCGTCGAACTCACGGAGGAGGAGTATCAACCGTATGAGTCTTGGCTTTGTATCCTTCTTTGCGAGATATTTTAAAGCGGCGTGGTCGGTGTAAACCACGGTCTTGCTCCCAAAGAGGTAGGAGCGAAATTTCTCGAAGGCAAACACCACGGCAAAGGCTCGCTTCTCCGTGGTTGTGTAGTTGATCTGACCCGGTGAGGTCTTGATGCATAGTAGATGGCGAAGCTTTCCTTGCCAATTTTATGCCCAAACACCGCGCTAATGATGTATCCGCTAGCATCGTACATCGGCTCAAAGGGCATGCCCCATTCGGTGGCCTTATGACGGGCGCCGTGACGAGTGCTCCTTCAATATCTGGAAGGCTTCTTTACACGCGTCGTCGAACTCCCGGTACATCGTTCTGGAGAAGGCGGTGCATCGGTTGTGCTATCTTGGCGAAGTCCTTGACAAATCGCCGATAGAATCCAGCGTGGCCAAGAAATCCCCACAGCTGCTTGATGTTGGTGGGATAAGGCAGCTTGGCTATGATCTCCACTTTTGCTTTGTCTACCTTAATGCCCTTCTCAGAGATAACATGCCCAAGGACAATTCCCTCCTTGACCATGAAGTGGCATTTCTCATAATTCAGCATAAGTTCCTTTTCATGCACCTCTGCAGAACTAACTCAAGATACTCTATGCACTGGTTAAACGTCTTGCCATAAACAGTAAAATCATCCATGAACACCTTAATGCATTGCTCAAGCAAATGGTATACAAAGATATGCAAATGTGGCAAACGGGCAAGTGAATGTGGTCTTATCTTGATCTTCTAATGCCACACAAATTTGCATATATCCAGAGTAGCCGTCAAGGAAACAAAATACACATTCGGTGAGTCTCTCAAGCATCCGGTCGATGAGCAGTGAGGGAAGTGGTCCTTCACGGTCACCTTGTTGATCTTTCGTAGTCGATGCAAACACTCCACTGTCACGAGTCTCATCATCCTGATTCCTTGCCTTCATTCTCGACCACTGTGCCGGTTTCTTTGGCTGGCGTGGATCGGGCTGACCACCGGCTGTCCGGGGCAGGGGTAAATGAGGCCCAACTCAAGGAGTTTGAGTATTTCCGCCTTGACAACTTCTTTCATCACCGGGTTGAGCTTCTTCTGGGGGTCTCTGGTCCTCGAGCAAGATATAGTGTTGGTAAACAGTAGGACTGATGCCCTTGAGGTCGGCTAAGGTCCAGCCGATGGCCTCCTTGTACTTGCTCAAGACGGTCTCGTCTCTTATTCTTCTTTGATCGTCAGCTCGGAGCTTATGATTACTGGCAACGTCTTGTTGGCTCCGAGGTAGATGTACTTCAAGTGCTTCGGTAGGCGTTTGAGCTCTAGCTTAGGGGCTTTCTTCAAGGAAGGTTGCATCCTCTCCTTGCCATGCACTAGCTGTGATCGATAGCTTGGTTGATCATCCCCGCTTTGGTCAGCTTCTACCTCAAGCACTTTGGTTGCCTCGATCTCCTCCTTGTAGAGATACTCTAGGTCTTCAGTGTGTCCTTGGATGACTCTGTCGTACACGTCCTTGATCACCACGTTGGCAGAGTATCTCTCAACATCATTCTCAGTGAGACTGATGAAGTCCACCATCTCGGTGTCGATCGTAAATTGCTCGACTTTGTAGATGTCAAAGGTGACCGTCTCCCCAGCGAATTGGCATGTGAGCTTCCTCGTATTGCAGTCGATTAACGTCCGGGCCATCTTGAGAAGCGGCACGCCTAGCGGCATGAGTCGCTTCTTGCTCGGTCTTGCCCGTATTTAGAACATAAGAAGTTTGGGAAAATAAGGTCCTGCACCTCGGCGAGCACATCCTCAACTATCCGCCGGGATAGACACACGACTTGTCGCGGTTGAATCTCAACACAAGGCGATCGAGTGGTCCGAGTTTCAACTCTTGATAGATAGATAGGGGCATCACATTGATTGATGCCCTGAGATCAAGCATAGCTTGGTCTATCCTCGTTGTCCCGATCACACAAGGTATATAGAACATCCCGGGATCGATACACTTGATTGGGAGGTCTCGCTTAAGCATGGTTGAGACATTCTCCCCCCGTTTGGAACTTGGCATCGTCTGTGTACATGACTCTCTTGGTACACAACTCTTTGAGGAACTTGGCACACCTCGGTATCGAGGTCAAAGCAGTGATCAAAGGTATGTTGATCTCTACCTTCTTAAAGATCTTGATCATCTCATTCATCTCTTCAGCTTCTTTGTTCCTTGCCAACCTTCCTGGGAAGGGAGGTCTGATCTTGATCTCTATCTTGTCTGCTACCTTGGGCAAGGAGGCCTTCACCTCGAGTTCAGGTTCCTTGACCAAGTCCTCGATTTCCTCGGTTATGCCTTCTATCTCGACTGTCTCCTTGACTGGGGCTCCCTCACTGCTTGGTAAGTTCTTGCCGTTCCTCAAGTTGATTGCGTTGACGTGCGTATTGGGTTGGATTCGCACTTGAGCAGGAAGTGTCCCTTGCCTTTGGTTGATCTTTGAGATCTCTTGCGTCTAGGTGTTCAGCTGGGTCAGCACAGATTGCAGGACTCCTCTTATCTCTGTTTTGAACTTGTCGAGGTCTTGCACTATCCTCTCTTGTGTAGCTCATTGACTGTGCACTATCTCGGCTAAAGATGGCCGAGCTTGAGGTGGGTTCTGCCCAGGAGGTGCTTGATAGTGTGTGCCTCTGTACCTCAAGTTCTCGTTATTCTTCTACGATGGGTTGGACGGGTCGAAGCGGGGCTTCTGACCTTGAGCGTTTCCTCCACCACTGTTGTTGACATGCCCAAAGGCATTCACATCTTCTTCTTCGGCTACTTGTAGACATTTGTCCGTGTTGTGGGTGGTGGCAAAGCAAAGCTGACATGCTTTGACATTCTTCTTGGCCATAGTGGGCCTCAACAGGTCCATCATTTGTTTCATCATGGCCTTCATATCCTTCATGTCGGATCAATCTGAGGTGGTAGCTTCTGGGCTGGGCATCGTCTTGACCATTGCGTTGGCATCATCTCGAGACTCTTTAGCCAAGTCTGCAAGTAGTTTGAATGCCTCACTAGGTTGTTTGTTGAGGATGGAACCTCCGCACGTAGCACTCACGAGCTGCCTTTGAGTCGGCCTCAAGCCGAATATATAGTATTGAATCAAATCTTGATCAGAGATTTGATGGTTGGGACATTTTGCCAAGATGGACTTGAAATGACACCAATAGTCGTACACCGTCTCACCATTCCCCATCTGGAGGGAACTCATCATTTTCCTTACGCTTTGTATCCTTGAGATGGGATAGTATCTCTCAAGGAACTTCCGTTGAAGCCCTGCCCAAGTAGTGACACTACCCGTAGGCAAAGTGTACAGCCACTCTCGAGCACCGTCGTGGAGAATGAATGAAAAGGATATGAGTCGGATGTACTCATTCTTGACTTCATCCGCACACTTTATGGTACTACACACCATTTTGAAGTCCTGGAGATGGCGTTGGGGGTCCTCTCCCGGCATATCGCTGAAGTTTGGCAAGATCTGCATGAAAGAGTGCCTCAGCTCCCAGTTGTCCTCGATCTCGGGCAAAGTGATGCTAAAGGCGGAGACTGTTGTTGTTCGGGAACATCATCTCCCGCAGCGTCTGCTCTTCTGGAGGTGGTGGGTTTTGTGGATTCCTCTCCTCCATGTTGTCTTGCTTTGGTCCGTGCCTCCTCAATACAGGAGCGTTTCTCCTCAGCTTGCCTCTCCTTCTCCGAATGGTTCTCTCAATCTCTGGGTCAAACAAGAGCTCTTCGTCCTCGCCTGCAAGGTTAGGTCGGAGCATGCAAAAACCAAACAAAAAATTAAAAAAGTGAGTAACAACACTAGAATAGCGTAGCTCCCCGGCAACGGCGCCAATCTGGCGACCGCCTAAAACCCGTCGTCAAAGGTCCTCGGTGCGCCAATATATTTCTTGTAATCTCCTTTAACTTGAACATATAGTTCCGTATATGACAAGTTAAGGGGTCGAACCCAAGAGAACCGGTTGTGTTGTTACTCGAGTTATCCACGATTTGATGGGAGGTTGATCGGAGGCAAGGTTTGGTCGGTGTGGTCTCGATGAAATATACAGAGATAGATCTTGAGCAGAAAGTAAAACTAAAAACTCAACACATGGTAAAACTCAAAATAACAAGCAGTTGGGCCAAGGGTTCCACACGTTGAGATACTGGTCAAGATGTTGGTCATAGGTTCAAAGGTTTTCACCACGAGTGTATATCGTTGGTTAAAGGTACCAAGGGTGGCGCCCTTTTGGTAAATCACGTACACGGGCCCCCACCCAGCTTGCCCTTAGGTTTTAGGAGGAATGCGAGACACCGCCTGCCTTGCGCGAGGCGCTCTCCCAGGAAGACACTTCACTAGGGTATCCCGTCCCAACACTTGACTCACTAGACAGCCCAACTAGCCACAGCCGGTCCAAGGGAGTGGCTCGCAGCCCTTTACCCAAGGCCGATAGCTACAATCACCCACTCCAGCCGTACTTCCTAAGATAAAGAGACAATCGATGTCTTACTCCGGCTATTTCTTGTAGCTACCCCTCCCATCAAGGCTACCGACCGAGTTAACGCTCAAGGAAAGGAATAACATGGGTATCAAAGCCTAGAGCTTCGAGAACACCCACTCAAGGTTCTAAGAACGTTTAGACCTCTCGATTCTCATGACCTCGACTCAACGTACTTCACCCCGAGCCCAACCAAACCGACTAATCACGCATAATCGACATAAACACAAAAGCAATAAACAAGAACATAAACGAAACCATCTTGAATATAAAATCAAATGAAAAGAAAGCGGGTCTACGGCAGCGGTAGCTCGGCGAGAGATAACAAAATACATGAACATAAAGGTTTGCCCGTAGGACTTGTTTATCTTCCTCTCGAATCACTCATGAAAACAAAAGGAAAATGAAAGAGAAAAGTGCAGAGAAAAACTAAGGACTCGATGCTTCTCCTCTAAAAATCGATATATGTGAAGGGGTTGTTGGGAGCCTAAGTATATTCCTCTTTGGCTTGGTCTGCGCACGTATCTCGAGATGGTAGGTGGTGAGGTCAGCAGCTAGCTCGGGTTTTGAACCACCGATGGAGACTCCTCTGGCTTCAGCTGGACGGATTTATCTCATCTCAACCACCATAGCTTGACCTTTCCCTTTTCGGCAAAAATCAACCCTGCGGCAGAGGAGAACCTTGCTTAGAATCTTACCTTTTGCATGCAAGTCTGCCAGAGTTCTTGTTTTCGCCTCCCAGCTGCATTCTGAGTTTACCCTATGTCCCCTACGTAATTCCTCGTCCTTTTTCCCGCTCTTCCTTGACTCGATCATCCTCTTGGCTTCATGTCAGCTCATTGATCAAGCTCAGCTCCCGCTCGGTACCGTGTCTTGGCAAGATGTCAAAATGCCTTGCCAAGGTACTTCTCGGGATTTTACCTCTCTCACAGGAGGTGGCCTGTTCTTGCCCAAGGTTCGTCTCAACCTGCAGCACCCCAAAGCGTGTCCTCCCAGACAGAGACACACACAAAGAGCACACAAAAATGCACTCTTTCTAGGGTAAGGACTACCCCAAAAAGAGCACGAAAAATGGGCTCGTCACTGGGCATAATGTTGATACGTGCCCCAGGATGGGATAGCTTACTTTCGAAGGCAAAGCCGAAGCTTATGCTATGCAAGGATTCCAATCCCGACTGCAGTTCGAGTCTAATCAGCAACAGTTTGGCTCGGGGTGGAGGAATCAACCTAATATGGGATGGAGGAATCAGAGTCAAGGGTAGAATTCAAATCAGAGTACTCCATACCAAAGACCTCCACGGCACCGGCGGTTTGATGAGAGAGGCACTATCTGCGAAGAATTTCATCGCAGTTCCTACAACAACGGAAGGTGTCGGTGCACCTCCACCACCATCTCAGAGGCCAGCTTTGGAGGATATGTTCGCCCAAATAATGGATGCTCAAGACTCCACAATGAAGCATTTAGAGACGCAAATGGGACAGATTGCTAGCAAGCTTAATGAGCTATTGCTAGCAAGCTTAATGGCTTGGAAGTGGGGAAACTTCCAAGCCAACCCCATTAGGCTCAGGCGGTCATTGTTCTAAGGAATTGTCAGGTAGTTGAGAATAAGGTGGGAGAGACATCAGAGAAACTGATGAAATCGCAGGAGGTGGAAAATGAGAAAGAGACCGAGGTCAAATTGAGGCAGCAAAGCTTTATACTCCACCGATACCTTTCCCACATCGACTGAAGAATGAGAAGCAGGACCAACAATTCAACGAGTTCTACAAACTTCTGTCCAAGGTGAATGTTAATTTGCCTCTGTTGGACGTGATCAGAAATATGTCGGCCTACGCCAAGTTTTTCAAGGATCTAGCCTCAAAGAAAAGAAGGTTTGGAGAGTACGAGAAAGTTGTGGTCTCCGAGGCAGCTAATTCCATCCAACAGCACCAGTTGTCTCCAAGCTCCGGGATCCAGGTAGTTTTATTTTTAAAATTTCTTTAGGTAATGGTAAGGAAGCTTCTGGCATGTGGGCGCCGGGATTAATCTTATGCCTTATTCAATTTTCAAACAATTAGAATTAGGTGAACTTAAACCCACTCGGATGTGTCTACAATTAGCTGATAGGTCCGTCAGATATCCAAAGGGTATTATTGAGGACATTTTAGTAAAGGTGGGTGGGTGGATAGTACCTGTTGACTTCGTTGTTTTGGAAATTGGTTAGGTTAGGGAAGATCTTTAAAAATGACCGTGCTTGGTGGCTGCGTGGTCTTTTACATGCGTGTGGTGTGATGTTTCCCTATGTTAATTCTATTGATGATTGTGCTTTCATCGATACTATTGATCCCTTGGCCGAGAATGTGTTGTTGCAGGAGCATAGCCTCGAGGAAGTTTTTGCAGGGTCGGCTGACGAGTAAGAGTGGGCACTTGAAGTTGCAAGCATGCCAAAGCCCACTCTTGAAATGAAGGAACTTCCACAACACTTGAAGTACGTATTCTTGGAGGATGGGAATGAGAAGCCGGTGATTATCTCCGCTGAACTGTCAAATGTTGAAGAAGAAGAAGAAGAAGAAGAAGAAGAACTATTTTCGATTCTGAGAAAGAATAAGCTTGCTTTTGGGTGGAGTCTAGCCGACATCAAGGGAATCAGCCCAGCGACATGCATGCATCGTATCCTACTCGAGGATGGAGCGAAGCCTGTTATTGATGCCCAGAGGAGATTGAACCCGATCCTCAGTGAAGTGGTGAAGAAGGAGATTTTGAAGCTGCTTATGGAGGGGCTTATCTACCCTATCTCGGACAGCGAGTGGGTTAGCCCAGTACACATGGTGCCCAAGAAGGGAGGCATCACAGTGGTAAAGAGTGAGAAAGGAGAGATGGTGCCTATAAGGGCTACTACCGGTTGGCGCATGTGCATCGACTACCGGAAGTTGAACGCCGCGACGAAAAAATACCATTTTTCTCTCCCTTTTATTGATCAAATGCTTGATAGGTTAGTCGGACATGAATATTTTTATTTTCTTGATGGTTTATCTGGTTACTATCAGGTTGCTATTGCTCTAGAGGATCAGGCGATCGGCGTTTACCGATACTTTCGTCTTGTATGCGCCCCGTTCTTGTAATGAGACATTACTAAAATCTTTATATCTTTAGTAACTATGGAATAATAATAATAATATTAAACTAGCAGCGGGGATTTAAAAGAAATTAAACGAACAGACAGCATATACCCTATAAATATATATACCTACCTGAAACATCAACAAAGCAGCAAAGCAACATCAACTAGGGACACAGCCCCCAACAAATATATACATATAAATCAAAATATTATATATATAATTTCAAAAACATTTATCATAACCAAAAACCACTTTAAGTTTATACTTATTCACAAATATAAAGAGCGATGCTTTTGAGAAAATGGGAATGTGGGGCTCTCTTCCAACTGCATCAACCATCGACCTCCTTAGCCTGCAAAATATATCATTGAAAAGGGGTTTGTGAGCATGCGAACATACTCGATGGGGATACACCGCAGCGATTATAACCAATTGCGTAATGCACAAAACATAATGAACTCTTCTTTAACAGTTTCCCTTGCGGGTACTCATTATTTATCGCATTGGCAGTTACCCTTGCGGGTACTTGTTTAGTATGATTTTGTGATGATTCTTGGTATTGTTTTACATGTCATTTTTTATGGTTTGTCCTATTTATGCCGTTGGTTCGATTAATATTTATCGATTCGGACTTACTTCGTTCGTTTCGATGTTTTGTAGGAAAAGCGCAGAAAATATAATAATTGGATCCGCCAAGAATAAAATATATTGAAAAGCATTTGACGGGAGTTCGAGGCAAAAGCAATGCGTCGTCGGAGTTCAAACGAAGGAGAGCGGGTCGAGCGACCAAAGTCGCGCCACGGCACCCGTCACATGGCGCGCGCCTCGCCCGCACCCGCGCGCCACGTCCGCACGCCTCGCACTACTCGGCCACCCAGCGCGCTTCGCTCGGCGTCGTTCGTCAATTTCCTCACGCTCACCAGCCAGCGCGCCGCCTCGCCACACGCGCTCGCCCGGCGCGCATGCGCCTCGGCGCGCTCGCCCGTAGCGTCCATCCGGCCGAGTATCTGCGCCCCTCCACCTTCCGGCCTCGGCCGGTGCTCGTTGACGCGCTCATTCCAATTCCAGTAGCGCGTTCTTCCTCACCCGGCGCTCAACTCGTCGCCGACCTCCCGTCTCCATCGCCTCCAACCGACAGCCGAACCCCGGCGCCCAGCGTCAGACGCCCCGGCGCCTCGACGTAGCGCGATGCCCAGCGCCCGCGGAGGTCGCGCCCACTACGTGCCTTCCTCGCCCATCTCGCGCGGCGGCCTTGCCTCGTCGGTGCTAAGGAACCAGCGCCTTCCAAGCGCGCGATGTCAATCCTTCGCGGCGTTCGCCTCGGCTCGATGCCTCTCGGCGTTGTTGGCGCCCATTCACCGGCGCTCATGCCTTTCACCTCAACGGCGTTCATTCCCAGCCAGCGTTCAAGTTTAATCTGAATGTTTTACGAGCGTGAGCTGATTATGAACCGGCGCTCGTTCTTACTTATTATATATAAGCGCTAGGTCACGAATTAGAGGTTGTTCTCGGTTTATAATTCCCTTCACCGTGGCGTCTGGCGGTCGTTCTTCAAGCTTCTTCCTCGATTTTGGGAACTCTTGAGCAACTTATCGGATACAATCTATGTTTTAATTTGGTTTAATTCCTTTCAATTTATGCAATTCGTTTCTTAATTCTTGTTGAACATTTACATGCTTTGTTTGGAGATTTTAATGGAATCAACTTCATGGTTTATTGTTTAATGATTTTTATTGTAATCAATTCCATAGTGACAGTGGATTGGATTTTCATGTTCGTTGATTTAATATGCTTAATGATTTCTTGCTTTCGATTAATTCTTGTTCTTGGAGATGGATTGATGATTATGTTTTTATTTGCAATTAGATTTAGATTAGGATTGACAAACCCTATGAATAATATGATTGCATATGCTTTATTTACCGCTTTGATTTATCGCTTTCATAGTTCAACTAGGGATTGACAACCTCTAGTTTAGATTTCTTGCTTTATTAGTATAGCTCGGGATTGACAACCCTAGCTTAGGCTTGCCATTTATTTCTCGTATTTCAATTCTTGCATGTTCAGCCCCGTTGATGTTAGAATGTTTAGGATTTAATTGCTTTACATGCAACACACGAACAATGGCCTGTTAAGTTTTCCTTGAGAGACAACTCGTCGCGTGACCTCCGTCTCCATGCATGCGCTCCGTCGGCGCTGAGCCCCGGCCAGCGTCTCAAGACCCCAGCGCCTCGCAGATGCAAAGCGGCGCCCAACGCCCGCTGGAGGTCAGCGCCCACTGCCGCGCCCTTCCTCGCCCATCTCCCGCGACGCTGGCCTTGCCTCGTCCGGTGCTAAGGACCCAGCGCCCTTCCAAGCGCGCGATGTCAATCCTTCGCGCGCGCGCGTTCCTTCTCCAGCTCTGATGCCTCTCCCGGCGTTCAGCCCCAGCGCCCATTCACCGCGCGCGCTCATGCCTTTTCACCTCAACCGGCGTTCATTCCCAGCCAGCGTTCAAGTTTAATACAGAATGTTTTCTGAGCGTGAGCTCATTATGAACCGGCGCTCGTTCTTATTTATTATATATAAGCGCTAGGTCACGAATTAGAGGGTTGTTCTCAGTTTTATAATTCCCTTCAGCCGTGGCGCTGTGCGGCTGTTCTTCAAGCTTCTTCCTCAGATTTTGGGAACTCTTCAGGCAACTTATCAGATACAATCTATGTTTTAATTTCAGTTTAATTCCTTTCAATTTATGCAATTCGTTTCTTAATTCTTGTTGAACATTTACATGCTTTGTTTGGAGATTTTTAATGGAATCAACTTCATGGTTTATTGTTTGATGATTTTTATTGTAATCAATTCCATAGTGACAGTGGATTGGATTTTCATGTTCCGTTGATTTAATATGCTTAATGATTTCTCGCTTTCGATTAATTCTGTTCTTGGAGATGGATTGATGATTATGTTTTTATTTGCAATTAGATTTAGATTAGGGATTGACAAACCCTATGAATAATATGATTGCATATGCTTTTATTTACCGCTTTGATTTATCGCTTTCATAGTTCAACTAGGGATTGACAACCTCTAGTTTAGATTTATTGCTTTATTAGTATAGCTCGGGATTGACAACCCCTAGCTTAGGCTCGCCGTTTATTTCTCGTATTTCAATTCTTGCATGTTCAGCCCCCGTTGATGTTAGAATGTTTAGGATTTAATCGCTTTCTGTGCGCAACACGAACAATGGCCCTGTTAAGTTTTCCTTGAGAGACGACTTGGGTTAACTTATCACGCTACAATTACCTCGTACGATTGCGAGTAATTTTAGTGTGTTTTTAGCTCGATCAGTACTCATTATTTATCGCGTTGGGTAGCCCCTTGTGGGCCTCCTCGAGGGTAAATCTTTAACATTGAGCCCTGGTGGGCCTCCTCGAGTGTAGATCGCTACACTAGGTCCGGCCTCCTCGAGTGTAGATCGCTACACTAGACCCCTTGTGGGCCTCCTCGAGGGTAGATCGCTATACTAGGCTCGGCCTCCTCGAGGGTACTTCTTTAACATTCTAACTCACATGCATGCACAAAACACAACAATGATTATAACCATACAACGTACTTACAGATAGAGTAAACCCCACCTCGTGTAGATGTTTCAAAAATACTTTTTGGCTTTTGCTTGGTTGTCCGTCCTCGAGCTTCGGATGTCACGCCACCTAGCACCTTTAACATTACTCTTAACTAAGTTTCATATGTCCCATAAGTAAATAAGAATCATCAACATGTACAAATGGTCTAGTCTTAACTAAAAATCAACATTAGTTTATGTACATAACTTATGTCTATCGTGAAAATTTGCACAAGACATCGTCTATCTTAAACGAACCTTTATATATGCTTAATTATCATCAAAGATTATCAATCAATCACCAAAATCCAAAGATCAAAGCATTAGCATTGAAAACCCAATTTGACGTCAAACTAAAAATTTTCATCTTTAAAATACGTCGGCCGAAAAATCCGAATAAATCATTTTAAGCTCTATTCATATCATAGAATCCAAATATGAAGTCAAAATGATCAAATAAAATCAAAAATCCAACATTATATAAGCTAGGGTTTTCGGTCAAAAAGGAAATTTTGCACAAGTTTGATTTGAAACGTTTTTCTTGTTCAAAACATGTTTATATCAACTGAACAACACATATATGAACAAATATCAAGTATGTAAACAACATAAATTCAAGTTCAAGACCTTCAAGAATTTCGAAAATCACAAGACTTCCAAGAATGAACATATGCTCAAAAATTCAACATTAAACAACTCATAGGCGATAGATCTAACATAATGTCAAGAGATAATGGAACAAAACATGCTCCTTCAAACAAAATCAAGAAGACCGAAAATTTGGAGCTTCAAAATTTCATGATTTTGAATTTTGAAACCATAAATATGTTCTAGAGGTGAAGATTTACCTTTATCCGAAGACGGATCATGAATCCAACGGTTAGATCTTCCTAGAAATTAGCTTGAATGATTTGAAAATGGAGGTGTGTGTTAGTGTGTGTATTTCGAAATTTGAGAGAGAGAATGATGAAGTTGTGAATAATGGGTGCTTTGGAAGCATATATATATATATATAAAGTCTCATGTCACTATTCAAATCTTCCGAGAGAAGCTATCGGTTTTCTAGAAAATTCCATGGCTTATTCTATAAGCTTATTCCTAGCTTATATCAGAAGCTTTCTCTAGCTTATCTCATAAGCTTATTCTTAGCTTATCTCATAAGCTTTGATTTTAATTTGCTAAAACATTAAAACTTATAAAATCAAACTTTACATTTTTAGCTAGGGCGCATCCTCGCCTAAGCCGAAGAACTCAGTAAAACATTGAAACTCAATCTTCATTAGTTCATAAATCATTTGAAAATAATTTATTTTTCAAAACATATATCATTTTACTTTAAGAAAAGTTTCGGGGTATTACAATCTACACCCTTGAATAATTTCGTCCTCGAAATTTGAACTTCATAAAAACTTTCATCATTGAACTATATAAAACATGTCGTCGAAAGCGTATAAATCCTCAATCGTATCAAAACATGACAAGTCAATATACTTTGTCCCTTGTGGACAACTTCTTAACTTTTAATAAAGCCTCATGATACGAAAATCTTTTAAACCTCATCCCGACACAAGTTTTCTTTTCATGCTCACACCTTTAACTTTTAAAACCATAAAATATTTTCATAAACATAAATTACCTGAGAGTCGACGTTGAGCAGCGGTCATGTCCCACACATTCTCCCATTTCCATTAAAAGTTTTAAACATCTTTAAACACTTATGCTATTTTCATACTAAGAATTCATTATCCTTCAAGCACATTTGTTCATACTTTAAACAAGTCTACAGAAACGTAATGCTCCGATACCATTCTGTAACGCCCCCATTCTTGTAATAGAGACATTACTAAAATCTTTCTATCTTTAGTAACTATGGAATAATAATAATATTAAATTAGCGTGAGGATTTAAAAGAAATTAAACAAAGCAGAAACATATACCCTATAAATATATATACCCACGAAACATCAACAAAGCGAAAAAGAACAAAGAACTAGGGACACTGACCCCAACAAATATATACATATAAATCAAAATATTATATATATAATTTCAAAAACATTTATCATAACCAAAACCACTTTAGGTTTATACTTATTCACAAATATAAAGAGCGATGCTTTTGAGAAAATGGGAATGTGGGGCTCTCTTCCATCGCATCAACCATCGACCTCCTTAGCTCGCAAAATATATCATTGAAAAGGGGTTTGTGAGCATGCGAACATACTCAGTGGGGGATACACTGCAAGCAGTTATAACCAATTGCGTAATGCACACAACATAATGAACTATTCTTTAACAGTTACCCTTGCGGGTACTCATTATTTATCGCATTGGCAGTTACCCTTGCGGGTACTCATTATTTATCGCGTTGGGTAGCCCCTTGTGGGCCTCCTCGAGGGTAAATCTTTAACATTGAGCCCTGGTGGGCCTCCTCGAGTGTAGATCGCTAAACTAGGTCCGGCCTCCTCGAGTGTAGATCGCTACACTAGACCCCTTGTGGGCCTCCTCGAGGGTAGATCGCTACACTAGGCTCGGCCTCCTCGAGGTAATTCTTTAACATTCTAGCTCACATGCATGCACAAAACACAACAATGATTATAACCATACAACGTACTTACAGATAGAGTAAACCCCACCTCGTGTAGACGTTTCAAAAATACTTTTTGGCTTTTGCTTGGTTGTCCGTCCTCGAGCTTCGGATGTCACGCCACCTAGAACCTTTAACATTACTCTTAACTAAGTTTCATATGTCCCATAAGTAAATAAGACTCATCAACATGTACAAATGGTCTAGTCTTAACTAAAAATCAACATTAGCTTATGTACATAACTTAGGTCTATCGTGAAAATTTGCACAATACGTCGTCGATCTTAGACGAACCTTTATATATGCTTAATTAACATAAAATATTATCAATCAATCATCAAAATCCAAAGATCAAAGCTTTAGCATTGAAAACCCAATTTGACGTCAAACTAAAATTTTTCATCTTTAAAATACGTCGGCCGAAAAATCCGAATAAATCATTTTAAGCTCTATTCATATCATAGAATCCAAATATGAAGTCAAAATGATCAAATAAAATCAAAAATCCAACATTATATAAGCTAGGGTTTTCGGTCAAAAAGGAAATTTTGCACAAGTTTGATTTGAAACGTTTTTCTTGTTCAAAACATGTTTATATCAACTGAACAACACATATATGAACAAATATCAAGTATGTAAACAACATAAATTCAAGTTCAAGACCTTCAAGAATTTCGAAAATCACAAGACTTCCAAGAATGAACATATGCTCAAAAATTCAACATTAAACAACTCATAGGCGATAGATCTAACATAATGTCAAGAGATAATGGAACAAAACATGCTCCTTCAAACAAAATCAAGAAGACCGAAAATTTGGAGCTTCAAAAGTTCATGATTTTCGAATTTTGAAACCATAAATATGTTCTAGAGGTGAAGATTTACCTTTATCCGAAGACGGATGATAAATCCAACGGTTAGATCTTCCTAGAAATTAGCTTGAATGATTTGAAAATGGAGGTGTGTGTTAGTGTGTGTATTTCGAAATTTGAGAGAGAGAATGATGAAGTTGTGAATACTGGGTGCTTTGGAAGCATATATATATATAAAATCTCATGTCACTATTTAAATCTTCCGAGAGAAGCTATCGGTTTTCTAGAAAATTCCATGGCTTATTCTATAAGCTTATTCCTAGCTTATATCATAAGCTTTCTCTAGCTTATCTCATAAGCTTATTCTTAGCTTATCTCATAACCTTTGATTTTAATTTGCTAAAACATTAAAACTTATAAAATCAAACTTTACATTTTTAGCTAGGGCGCATCCTCGCTCTAAGCCGAACAACCTGTAAAAACATTCGAAACTCAATCTTCATTAGTTCATAAATCATTTGAAAATAATTTATTTTTCAAAACATATATCATTTTACTTTAAGAAAAGTTTCGGGGTATTACAGGTACATATGCTTACCGACGGATACCTTTTGGCCTTTGTAATGCACCAGGCACCTTTCAGCGATGCATGACGTCAATTTTCTCCGACATGATTGGAGATTTTCTTAAGGTATTCATTGATGACTTTTCAGTATTTGGATCTTCTTTTCATGATTGTCTAGACAAGATTGATCGTGTCCTCAAACGTTGTGTGGAGAGCAATCTCACTGTAAGTTGGGAAAAGAGTCACTTTATGGTAAAGAGTGGAATTGTCTTAGGGCATATTGTGTCTAGAAATGGCATTGAGGTTGACAAGGCTAAAGTGGATGTAATTGAAAAGTTGCCTCCACCCATTGATGTTAAGGGTATTAGGATTTTTTAGGACATGCGGGTTTTTACCGTAGGTTTATAAAAGATTTTTCTAAGATAAGCCAACCTTTGTGCCATCTACTTGCTCAAGATGTTCTTTTCAATTTTGATGATAAATGTTTGCATGATTTCAATTTGCTCAAGGAGAAATTGACTACTGCCCAGGTTGTTGTTGCTCCAAATTGGTCACTACCTTTCGAAATAATGTGTGATGCTAGCAATGTGGTTGTGGGAGCTGTTTTGGGTCAACGTGTGGATAAAATATTGCGTGTGATTTATTATGCTAGCTTAACTTTAAGTTCTACTCAAGTTAATTACATAACTACGGAAAAATAGTCGTTATCTTTGCTTTAGGTAAGTTTCGTTCTTATATCATTGGCTCTAAAGTAATTGTTCACAGTGATCATGCTGCCTTGAGATATATGTTGACTAAATCCCAGGCCAAACCTAGATTGATTCGTTGGGTTCTACTTCTGCAAGAGTTTGATCTAGAAAATGTAGACAGGAAAGGTAGTGACAATGGCGTAGCTGACCATTTGTCTCATCTCGAGTCCCATTTATTTTACCTGCACATAAGAGTCTTGCCGAGTCTTGTCCTTTTGGGCATGCTTTGGAAATTAATTCATCGCCTTGGTATGCTATATTGTTAATTACTTGGCTTGTGGCTCCTTGAGACCTGATTTGACTTCTCAAGAAAGGAAGAGATTTCTTAGTGTGTGCAGGAATTATTTTTGGGATGACCCATATCTTTTCAAGCTCGAGAATGACGAGGTGGTTAGAAGAAGCATTCCTGATGAGGAGCAATGTCAAGTTTTAAGGTTGTGTCATGAGGCCCACTGTGGAGGGCATTTTGGTGGGTGCAAGACATCTTTTACGGTGCTGCAGAGTGGTCTCTTTTCGTCAACACTTTTTAAGGATGCCCACGCCTTCTACCTCTCATGTGACACATGCCAACGAGTGGGAAATGTGGGGAGAAGAAATGACATGCCACTTAACAATATCCTTGTCGTTGAGATTTTTGACGTATGGGGTATTGATTTTATGGGGCCTTTCCCAAAATCTAACGGATTTGAATACATTTTGCTTGCTGTTGATTATGTGTCTAAGTGGGTTGAAGCAATTCCCACGCGGACTAGTGATGCTAATGTTATCTTGAAGTTTGTGCATGAGAACATTCTTTGCAGGTTTAGTTTCCCCAAAGCGATCATTAGTGATGGGGGGCACATTTCTGTAATAAATTGTTCAAGAAGCTCATGGAGAAAAATGGCATCACCCACAAGGTGGCCACTCCATATCATCCACAAACTTCGGGACAGGCTGAGACAAGCAACAAGCAGATCAAAGATGTGCTCGAGAAGACGGTCCAACCATCCAGGAAGGATTGGTCAATGAAGTTGAATGCTGCACTTTGGGTATACCGTACTGCGTTTAAGAGCATTTTGGGAATGAGTCTGTATAAGCTTGTGTATGGAAAGGTGTAATATCCCTAACTTTTTAATTAGTAATTAATCGACGATTAAAGACTAAACAGGGCATTGCATCCTTAATAAAAATGAAATTATATATGCTTAAGATCAAATTATTTAATTTTACTTAGCAAAATGAAATGTGATCGACAATTGAATTCTAAAATTTTGATTAAAAGATTTTGTTTAGAAATCATAAACAAAATCCTAATGATCGAATAAAATCCTATAAACTATAGGAAAGTTTAAATTTTTCTATTATATGTATTATATTTTCATGTTATATGGTAAACATTATTTCATAAATGTAAGATTTTAGTGTGAGTATTTTATTTCATAGAAGTCATGAAAATAAGAAAGTAAGTTATAGTATAAAGTTAGTAGTATTAAATTTAATATTTACACATAGTATATTATTAAAAATTAAAATGGAAATATATGAATAAATGAGCATTGAAGTAAGAAAGCTCTAGAAAAGCATGACTAAGCATACATATTTATTATCCTTGGTGACCAAGCAATAGCATTTAATAAAATTTGATGAATAATCATGCATTTAAATAAAGTAAAAATAAAATAACATTTAATACTTATTCAAATCATCTTTTAACTATAGGAATACTTCCAAAACTCACCATTTTCTCTTCCAAACTCACGCATACACACACAAACACACACTAAGATAAAAAATTTAATTAAGCTATTTTTTTTGTAATTCCTACCTCCAAGTTTGATCTCAAAGGTGAAAGAAGGTATAATTATAATCTTTCTTGAATATTGAAGTTTAATTATTGTGGTGTATATATTTGTGAAAATATTGAAAATGTTGGTTGAAGAATTGTGTGGATTATGTGATAATTGTTGGTGAATATTGATGATATTGATGGTTTGATGATGAAATAATGAATTAATTATGGTTTAGTTGTAAGATTAGTGTAGAAATTGAAAACCCTAGTTTATAAGCTTTATGTTAATATGATGAAATATTGAAATTATGTTGGAAATAAGTTGTAATTATGTGTTTAAAGCATGTTTAGGTTAATAGTTTGAAAGAAAATTTAATAAAATAAATTTAGATATATATATATATATATATATTATAAATATTTTGAAAATAATGGAGAAATGATATGTTGATTTTATTTTCTTCAATTAACTTGATATATGAGTTTAATATGAGGATTTAAGCATATTGTGAAATTATTTGAATTTTTTTAAGTTTATATGTTGAATATGAGGAATTTTAGTTTAGGTGTTTAGTTGACATATTTATGTTAAAGTTAAGATATTCTATTGTTATTGTTGTGAAAGGTTAATATATGATAATTAGATGTGAAATTGAAAGAAAGTTGAAAGAAAAATATAGTTTATGTATGTTGTAGAATTTTCGAAAATTTGGAAAGAAAAAGGAAATTTAAAAATTTATATAATTCTTCATAAATGATTAGATCATGAAATGATTATGCAAGTAAAGTTTAATAAAGCTTATTTGGGATCTATAAAGTTAAGAAAGTAGAAAATCCAAAGTTATGTATTTATTATGTTGATGTGAACTCATATGTTAAATAAGTTATCTTATGTGATTATAATTGATTAAAGATGATTTATGAATCTAAGAGTATGATAATAGTGAAATAAATGTCATTTAAGTGCATTGATGACATACTATTTCATTAGTAATGAAAAGTTTAAGAGATTAATTGACAAAGTTATGTGAATCTAGTTCACTAAGTATAATTATAAAATAATTATTAAACGTTTCTTTGATATCAAAGTAAACTCGTGAGAGTCAAATAAGATAAAATGTGAAAAAAGTTTAAAGAATAAAAGGATGCAATGACCCAAAAGATTTAAATTCGTATAGGTAATAGTTTAGACAAAAATGTCTAAACAGAACATAAGAACTGAAAAAGAATAAATAAGAGAAATTATAGATGTTTGATGGATAAGAAATATTGTTTATATGAATACTAATATTATCAAATAATTAAAGGTACATCGAGAAAAGGGAAGGCGATTAAGGAGGAAGAGGAAAAAGAAAAAGGAAAGTTTAGTAAGCTTACCGAGTAAAAGTAACAGGTGGGCTTTTGAACTAAACTATAGCACGTGCTAATTTATATTATTTCGTTATCTATTGCATGACATTCAAAATTATTGACTTGTCGAATGTTTGAGCATGAGCATAATGCACTATTTATCCACGGAAAAGAAAAGAAAGAAAGAAAGAATAAAAGAATGTTACCGACGTCGGGTATGGACCTTCGGGTCAAGGGTGTTTGAGAGGAGGCCTACTTCTCAACACAAAGAAAGTACGTGGATATGGGAAGAGAAAGATGTCTGCAGACAAAGATCATGCATGTGCATTTGTTTTAAATTTATGAAAATGAAAGCAAGTACGTGTTTATTACGAAAAGCATGCACAGGTTTTTCACTAAAACCCCTGTGTATGACAAAGTTATGGCAAGTCAATCTTATAGCTCTAAGAGCAAAGTGTTAAATGTTTTCGACACGTGTCCACTGAGTGCTTATGTACTCACGCCCTGCATGTATTTCTAAACATGCAGGTTGAGCTGAGATCGTGGAGATGGGATTCGAAGAACACTGTGGTTGTTATGGTTTATGTTTTCCATCATATATGTTAGAAATGTTTATCATAATCCCGTTGTTGCTTATGTTTGGTTTTGGTTGTTGATATCGAACTCTTGGATGTTACTTGTTTCTGAAAACACTTTGAATTGCTTAGTAATTGTGGTTTGGAGTTGAACTCTTTAATATCTTTTGTTACTCGAATGAGACTTGGTAGATTGTCTATTATAAGGTATATTTGAGAATATGGGAGTTAAACTTGTTATGGCATTATGTTGTCTAAATGCTTGTCTTGAACAAATGTTGATATTCCCTTCGAATTGCAAATACTTGAAAATGTCATACGAGTCGTAGTATTTTGCTGCCCAGAGTTATATGTCCTCATACATATAACTCAACTACCTTTCTGTTGCCACACTCTGACCTGAATGGTTGATATGTGATGGTTATACTTGTGGAAGTAAAACCCCTTTTGAACAAAGGTCTATTGTTAGGATCATCCTAATTCAATTATTCTCATTTATTCATTCGACTTCATGAAAACGAATCAATTCGTTATATTTGAAATCAATACATCATTTATGGTCACCCATTATTTTCTCTTCATAGATGTCGTTATGACATCTTATGAATTCTTTATATCATCATTAGTCCTAATCGTTCATGATGAGTCATTAGTCACAGCCTAATTGTAATATCCCGGAGAATTAGATGCATAATTACGGTATTTAAAACGCGTAAATTAGGAATTATTGAGATGATTCAATCGACAAGATATCGAATAATGATTTCGATTATTTACGAATGAATGAATTCTATTTTATATTCACCGAGAATCGTGAATTAAGGAATAGAAATTTATGAAGTGTATCGTGAGATTATTTTAACGTCGATCAGCGTATCGATAATTAAAATTTCATGAAATTTTCTAAGCAATTAAGCTTAGAATTAAATTCCATTATTAATGGAATAATTTAATAAAGTGATTACGACTTTATTACGACCATTTCGAGATGAGTCGATAATTAACGTTTCAAACGTTAACGTTTAGAGACGAAATGGAAAGTGAGTTTAATGATCAAGGAATTATAGTAATTAATTTCCTATGATTTTTATATGTAATTATTATATGTAATTCGGATTTCGGAAGACGAATTTATCTATGAATGGTTGTAAGTTTTCCTGATTTTGATTATGTCTATGTAATTGGGATTGGATTAATTTCTATCATGAGATGAATTATGATTTGTAGAGAAATATATGTTTATTCGTTCTTATCTTGAATTGTGATTGTTGGGTTGATGATTTGCGATTTCTTCATCCGTATAAATTGTTTATTTTACAATCTTCATGCATGGTGTTCGAAAGAATAGTGTAGGTTGATCAGATGCTTATGTTTGATTATAAAGATATGCGAGAGCGATTTATATTAAATATAAGTTTGACAATGAAAGTGATCGAGATTGGTTTGTTGTTGAATGAATGATATATGTGGTTAGGGTTTTTGCTATCGTGTGCCTTATGATAAAATATCCTTCGTAGTTGATGGTTGGTTGATTGAGATCCCTATCATTAAGTTCGAGTCTAACGTTACGTGTCGAGAGATTAGTTAGTGTTGACCGTTTGGTGAGGCGTGGGTGTTTTATACATTGTGTACGGTCCTTGATTTATTAAGTGTGAGGATAGATTCGAACCCCAGAACACATCTCCAATTCCGTATGTCTGTCGATTCCTATTGTTGTCCAAGTGCATCCGTTTTCCACGCCTGCATTTTATTTCACCTTTCATCCTTTCCGTGACAGCCCCCTTTATGTTAGGACGTTAGTATTTCTTTTCTGCTTCTGTGTTTGACATAAAACCGTAGCCCTGTTAAGTCTTCCTCGAGAGATTCGACTTGGGTCGACCTTACCGTTCTATAAGGACCTCGTACTATTGCGAGCGACTGAAAAGAACAATTTGGTCGGAACACATATCATGTGCACTATCACATACATTTTTCAGAAAATTTCTATCATCATTGGCTACATGGATTAACACATTTCACTTCAACTCGTTGATCGACCGACACAACAAAAACACAAAAGACACGACAAAAGCCCCAACATATAATAACTTAACAAAACAAAGCAAAAACATAAACAAGGACTCTCAACCACATCACACTCGACCACTCCCCCCCAAACTTATTGTCAACAGTGTGCAATGGAGACAATAATGTTTGCAGAAGAGAGTGATTGGGAGATATCTTACCTTAAATGTCTCGCTACTTCAGCGGTGGATAGAATCCTCGCCATTGATGATATACCTTGGGACTTAAAAATAAACAAACAAGACACAGCAAAACAAAGAAAACAAGAAAAACTAAACGAAAAACACAAAGCACGTAAAAACGTTGGGTTACCTCCCAACCAGTGCTGGATTTTCCGTCGCTAGCTCGACGTTACCTCTCATCAATCAGGCGATTTGACAACTGACAGATTTCCAAAATTGTTCTTGCCCTTGTACTTAGCGTTGACAACAGCCCACCAATTTGCATATGAATAGCTTCCACTGAACTTGAACGAATCACTCGGATTTTTAGACCGAGTCCACTTCTTCCTTGCAGCATGCTCGTCTGATGCTCTATTGAAATTCGAGCTCAAGAATGGACTGGCTGTGGTAGTCGTGATCGAATAGCACTATTCATATGTTGAGTTATCATCTCCCGTGATGGCATCATAAATCGAGATTGTTAACTCATCTTTGTTCACACGGAAGGTGAGATCACCCTCCTGCACGTCGATCAGAGCTCTGCCTGTGGCTAAGAATGGTCTCCCTAGAATGAGAGGCATATTCCCATCCTCTGGCATATCGAGGACTACGAAGTCCGCTGGGAAGATGAATCCTTGGACTTTGATCAGCACATCTTCCACTATCCCTTTTGGACTTGCGACAGATGTGTCCGCCATTTGGAGAGTAATCGTGGTAGGCTTCAACTCTCCAATCTCAATTTATTAAATATGGACAACGACATCAAATTGATGCTTGCCCCAAATCACACACACTTTGGAGAAGGTATGCCTCAATGACACACGGTATAGAGAAGGCGCCGATCTTTACGCTTGGTGGGCTTCTTTTGCGAGACAAAGATCGCACTCTTGAGACAGTTGACCGTCTCGAATTTCTGACTTCTTCTTATTAGTAACGGCATCTTCAAGAATTTCATATACCCCGGCACATCTTTGAGTGCATCTAGAAAAGGAATATTGATATTCACCTTCTCAAACATCTCCAGAAATCGAGTCAGCCTATCATCGTGCTTGGGCTTGGCCAAATGACTCGTGAACAGAATCGGAGATGTGTACGTCGGGAATTTTGGCTCTAGGTGTCCCTCGCGGCCTCCCTCGCGATCGCGAGGACGGTCGCTAGGGAAGCGCACTGCTTCGGCGTTCTTCCTCGTGTCTGTACGTGCGGGCGCGGGCTCGTCCCCCTGCATCTTTGCGTGGTCACTCACGGCCGGGCTCGCGGTCGCGTGCTCCTCGGGAATTCTCGCCGCATGATGGCTCGCGGCCGGGCTCGCGGTCGCAAGCTCGGTCGTGAGGTGCTCATTGTTGCTGCCGTCCTCGTCTTTTTGTCTCGGGTCATTCTGATAAGCTCATCCACTCCTCAACTAGATGGCAAACTGATTCTTAGGATTCACTTCCGTATTGCTCGGAAATTGGCCCGTCTTTGGCTGTGCATTCTGCTGTGCGGCCATCTGACTGATTTGATTTTCTAGCATCTTCAAATGCTTCCCCATAGCAGTCATATTGGATTCCAGATGTGCTACTTTCTGAGTAGTGCTATTGATGAACGAGTTACTCGCGTGCGGCCATCAATTCGATTGTCGTCATTTGTTGGTTGCTCACAACCAAGCTGCGCATCAACTCCTCTAAACCCCTTTTCGACTTTTGAATCATACCATTACGCACGGTGACTGCGGGAGGTTGTTGGAAGTTATTGGGGTTGGCATCGATGATTGAATGATTTCTGTTGTTCGGATGGTATGCCTGATTTCCCCCATGGTTCCTCTGATCGATATGATTGATCTCTTCTGTCTCGATCTGGCTCTTCAAAAGAGTGAACTTCTTCATGAGCTCGTCATACTTCGAATCACGCTCTACAGCAGCTGCTTTTGCCACAGGCGTTCTTTCCATTGGCCATTGGTAGCTGTTGGCAGCCATCTCTTCTAAAATTCGGCTAGCCTCCTCTACTCGGCGATTCAATAAGCATCCCCCTGTCGATGTATCTACAATGCTCCTCGTATGTAGCGTCGGCCCACTATAGAACTGCGTGATCTGTTGCTCTTTGGAGAATCCATGTTGTGGGCATCTTCTCAATAGGCCCCTAAATCTCTCCCATGCTTCGAACAACGACTCGTCTCCTTGTTGGCAAAAGTGAGAGATCTCAGATATGATCTTTTGTGCTTTGGCTGGAGGGAAATACTTTAAAATGAACTTCTCGCAAAGTTTCCCCCAGCTGTGTATCCCTGTTCGATCCAGGCTCTTGAACCAATCTTTAGCCTGGCTGCGCAGAGAGAATCTGAACATGCGCATCTGGATCGTATCTTGTGGCACCCCATTTTGCTTGATGGTGTCACATATATCGAGGAATGTCTCGGATGAGCATTCGGGTCCTCGATCCTCCTCCTCGAACCGCTTCTCCTTGCACCATACTGATCAGGGCCGGCTTTAATTTGAAATTGTTCGCTTCCACGTGCGGGCCCCATCCTCCTCCTTGGAATTGTTCAGTGGGAGGTCGGTACATGTAGTTCAGAGGTCTCGTCTCTGGGGTAGGGATAAGGAGTCCCATATTCGCCATCTCGCACTGCATCTCTGCGAAATCGGCTAGCATGCGTGCGGCTTGCTCGGGAGGAATGCCCTTACGTGGATTAGGCGCCATTGCAGCCCTTCTTCTATCTCGTCTCCTTCTCCTTTGGGAATTTTCGATCTCTGGGTCAAGATTTTGCTCAAGAGGTCCCTGGGACCTTGTGATCATAAACTACTTGGAGAAAAAGAGAGAGCTTAACTCTGACAAGAATAAATAATATAATATAATATATATAACTTGAATTAATAAATCCAAATCATCAAATTATTCCTATGTGATCTTAACAATCCCCGGCAACGGCGCCAAAATTTGATCGCTCACTTTTCTAACACGAAAAACGCGCAAGTATAAGGTAAGCAGAGTATCGTATCCACAGGGATTGCAATCCGAAAACACAGAAGCTAACTCTCTAATCCTTCATCATTATCCAAGCAACAGAATATGGTTTGAAAGGTTTTAAGGCTTCAGATATAAAATCCAAAGCAGAGGTAACAACTTGAAAATAAACAAATGCAATAAATACTCAAAGATGAATATAAGAGATAAAGACTAACCCTAGGGATGCACTAATCCTATACACAACGATGTTTATCCTGCTTATTATTAACTGTTTTAATCCAGACAAGATGGAAGATCACATATGTAGCCAACAACTTCAGTTACGACAATTGTGACGATTGATTACTAATTTTCCCTATTATCATTACGTCTCTAGAGGAAAATAAGCAACTCGAAAGGATCACAAAGAATATGCTTCCTACGAATGTTCCTATCTCGATTCGACTCGAGGCTTATCCGTATCATGCATTCAAGATCGGTGACAATTAAAGCATTACGTAATTAATCGGCAACTATGATATGCATCAAGATTGATCGATAATCAACACATATAATTAAGCACCAAGAATCATGAATCAAGGCACGGAAGGTAAATAACAATAGCGAGAATCACAACATATAGGATAGAATCATGCAAACCCTAGGATTAGAAAGTAAATTAGCTAGACATAAATAGCGAGATTAAATACGAAATAATCATAAAATACGAATTAAATAGATCAAACCCGTAGGAAAACGTACGAGAACAATGGTTGGGTTCAGATCCAAATCAATGGAAAGCAGGAAAACGATGGAATTTGTTCGGACAAAAGCGTTCGAGCGTTAACAATGCGTAGAACTAATCTAGATGAATCTAAATCAAAGTTAGAGTGCAAAAGAAGGAAAAATAATGAAAAACTAGACAAAAAACGTGTAAAAACAGGTCTGGGGAAGGTTCGGGGCGCGAGGGGGCGAAGCCCTATTTATAGATTTAGGGTGAAAACCCTAAATTTCGCGTCTGCCGCCTCTCTACGCGGCCGAGCTCATGATGCAAGCTCGGTCGTGAGGCATCTTCATCGTCTCGACCATCCTTCATTCTCTCGGCTGGGTGCGCACATCCACTTGCCTCGCGGCCACACCTCGCGGTCGCTAGGTGTGGTCGCGTCGTACATAATATCGTCGTGGGCATGTCTCGCGGCCGCTGGGACTCTCGCATGTGCTAGCGTTTCCTGGACACATTGTGTCTCCGGCCGCCGTGCGGGAATGAAATCACCTAAACCTGACAGCTTCCTAGTTATTTGGTTACTATAGGAGATTCATGAAGGATTCTCCAGATTGCCGATAACTTGACTACTCGGAAAGGAATCAAGTTTAATTGAATGATGAGTGCGAGACAAGTTTCCAAATACTCGAAGAAATTGACCCGTCAGATTCTAGCTCGTCTATCTGCGTAGCGTCTAAGGCTGGTGGGTTGTGTTTTGATGCAAGAAGGAAGGTGATAGCTTCGCGTCTAAAACTCGGACCCACAGTTTGAACTACCAACCCGCGATTTGGAATTAGCGGTATGGTTCATTACCTAAAAATTTGGAAGTGGGACGATATAGATGGTTTGTTACAAGCTTACCAAATCGAAGAGGAACACGACCGTATGGGTAATTGTGGATAGGCACCAAAGTGCTCACTTTTACCTATTCAAAGCAACAATCGATAAGTTGGGGGTATGTTAAGGAAATTGTGCACTACATGGGTGCGAAATCTATACCTCGATCGAGACTCCAGTTCACATCAGTTACGGATTGGCTTGCGAAGGCGGGTGATTAAACTTCTGACTTTCCACCCCAATGCGATGAATCGGAAAGAGCGATCAAGCAGCTTGAAGCATGGGAAGACATTTACTCACGATTGAATTTGCTTACAACAACGACTATCGTGACGATCGGCATGGCATCTGAAGCCTTGTGTGGCATGAATCACCACTTTATTGGGATGAAGTGGTGAGAGAGAAAGTCCTATGCGGTGGTGAAATGATCGAAATCGTTCGACAAATTAGGATGATAAAGAGGCTCGGGAAGGGACAAGAAATCTTCATGCGTGGATCGACTACTGATTTGAGGATGGAGACAAAGTATTTCTTGGTCTCTCCGTGAAAGGATTATCGGGTTTGGCTAAAGGAAAGCTTAGACCATTACATAGGACCTTATGAGATCTAGAAAGGAGGTCCGGTAGCTTATAGGTTGGCTCTTCAGCAAACCTAGGAAATGTCCATAATGTTTTCCGTCTCGATTAATCTCGTGATTCGTGAGCGGCGTGATCCTCGAGCGGACATGAGCTATAAGGAAGAACCATGACCATACCACAAAGTTCAACAACTGGAGCAAGTCGATTAGTTAGTAAAAGTCTTGGTGGAGCACGAATGAAGAAGCCACGTGGGAACTTGAAGAAGCAATGAGGGAAAATACCCGACTTATTTTTATAAGGTATACAAATTTGGACGAAATTTTTGTAGGGTGGAATGTAATATTCGATGAAAGCGCGAATCTTGTGATTTCGATACGATATCGTTATAACAAATTCCTTTTATAATTCACTAAGTTGTGAATTAAAGTTGAAATATTACGAAATGATTAAATCGACATTTTTGAGCGTCGAAGCAGTATCGACTTTTCATGAAATTTTCGGATGAAGCTTGGAATTAATTTCCATCTCTTTTAGTAAATGGAATATATTTCTTTGGTAAGTATGAACTTCTGCGACCATTTTGAGATGAGTCGATTTTGAGCGTTTTGAGCGTTAGCGTGTCGAGGCGTTTTGAAAAATGAGTTTAATGCATGTTATAAATAAGGTTTTATCACATGAAATGATACCATTAATTATCTAAACTTTATAATATGATATATATGAATAATAATTAAATCAGATTTTTATCCATAAAAATCGAAGGATGCAGTTTTATAAAATTTAATTTCAACCTTGCGAAATTAGGGTTTTATATGATTGAAATGTGTAATAATTTTATCCTATGCTATTATTTAATATCTAAACCATATATTATGATATATATGTGTATATTTGGAAAAATTACATGAGTATCAATAATAGGTGTAATTTATATTTTTAATCCTATTTTTGATATTTGGATCGGTAATGATTTTGCATATATTATGTTTTAATTATTTTATGCCAGATGAACTATACTATGATTAATACATGTATTAAAATTTTAAAATAAAATCAGCCCTTGACCCCGTGCTTGATTTGCTTGTCCATAAACAAATGATTCTATTTAAATTTTGCCCACATGGAGCTCTTTAAACACTCCATAATCATCATTTCCCTTCCCAAGTGCAGCAATTATTTCCCCTATGTGTGTGTGTGGTAGAGAGAGGTATAGGGAGAGGATCTCTTTCATTTTCTTACAATTACAAACTGAAAATCATCCATTTCTGTTTTACACTCCCAAAAGAGCAACCTCTCTAATTGAGAATTTTTGTTCTTCTTTTCTTCTCCATTTCTCCTCGAGCTTGATACCATATCTTTGTTCTTGTCATCTAGACATTCTTAAGGTAATACATGGTCTTTAGCTTTGATTTTATCCTTTAATCTGAAAATTAAGCCATATATGTATATAGGTTTGAAAGTTATATATATATGTGTGTGTGTATAAATGTTGAGCATGAGCCATTGTTTGTTTATATGTTCTTGAGGTTTTATTTTGAAAATGCTTGTGAATATTTGTTAAATGAGCATAGGGTTATCTGATAAGATTTTGGAATAGCCTAACACATATATGACATTTCGAACTATGGTATATATTGATATAAATTTTGAAAATGCTATGAAATGTTAAATGAAGGCGAATACTTCTTGATGTATTTTAAGCATATTATTGAAAAACCATAGCTTAAATTTTGAAAATGCGTGAGATATATATATGTATATCTTGATGTATAATTTTATTTCAAGCATGTAATGCTTTAGAACCTTGATTATATGTTCTATGAATTGATTAGAATTTTGGAAACCCGCTAATTTTCTTGTTATTCTAGTGAGCGAACATGCAATGTTGTATTAATGCTTTAGTATATTGTTTATACATTGTGTGAAATTATTAGAATTTTGAAAATCATTTACCTAATGGAATCAAATAAACCGAGAGCAATGAGCTCATATGGTGATGATTTAATTGGTTTTGATAAATATTATGATGTTATATTACTATACTATAGTGTATCGAAAATCAAATACCATTTTATTCAGCCGGAAGCTTGTAGCTCCATGGTGATGATTCAAATGGTTTTGGTTGATGTTATGATGCTACAATGTTATAATATAATGATTATTGATGTTGGAAATTATTTAGAATTTTTGAAATTGTTTACTATTTATTTGGTAATTATCTATAATTACCGTGTGAAATATTATTATATATATAAAATAAATAGTTATGATGAACTATGGGTTATGAAAATATTATATACTGATGTTGGGCATTATAATAGGTATATATCAATTTTGGAATTTTGGATGATTATTCCTATTTATTTAAATTAAAGTGAATATTTATATATGTATATATATAAATAAATAGAAAACAGTGTTATATGAATCTCATAAATTCATATTCTGGACCATAGTGCATCAAAGATCATTTAGTATTTTTAATCTAATTATCGAAATTATCGATAATTAATAAGGTTTAAAATCTTTTTTAAAACAGTTTATTTATGAAAAGAATCTAAATCAAAGCTAGAGTGCAAAAAAGGAAAATAATGAAAAACTAGACAAAAAACGTGTTAAAAGCAGTGCAGGGAAGGTTCGGGGCGCGAGGGGGTGAAGCCCTATTTATAGATTTAGGGTGAAAACCCTAAATTTCGCGTCTGCCGCCTCTCTACGTGGCCTAGCTCGCGGTCGCGAGCTCGGTCGCGAGGCATCTTCATCGTCTCGACCATCCTTCATTCTCTCGGCTGGGTGCGCACATCCACTTGCCTCACGGCCACACCTCGCGGTCGCTAGGTGTGGTCACGTCATACATAATATCGTCGTGGGCATGTCTCGCGGCCGCTGGGACTCCTCGCGTGTGCTAGCGTTTCCTCGCAGCCGACCTAGCGGTCGCTAGTCCGGTCGCGAGGCATCTCTTTCGTGCACATGCGCTCGCGCTCGCTGGGTGTTGGCTCGCGGCCTGGCTAGCGGCCGCGAAGGCGGTCGCTAGGCCCTCATTTCTCCCTCGTCTGCTCGTCCTCCGTTCCATGCTTCGGTTTTCAACTTATAAGCCTACAAAACACCAAAACGGAACCCAAGAGCAATATCTTCCAAAAATATGTAAAAGCATTGAGATCCAAGACATAAACGCACTTTATAGATCTAAAATCATCTTTAAATACCAACAATAAACGTGTATAATGCGCGTTTATCAGTTGGTAGTCTTGCGGAAGCTGAGGAATGGGTGCGAGTTATCGAGAGGATATTTAAGTTCTTAGAATGCAATGATCAAGAATATTTGTTATGCATATCCTTCCTGTTGAAAGGACCAGCAGATTTTTGGTGGGAGGCAAGACAGAAGACTCTTGCTTCTGATCAGTTAGCAAATTTTACGTGGGACCAATTTAAAGAGGAGTTGTATGCTAAGTTCATTCCCGAAGTTACCACAAACCGAAAGAAATTGAATTTATGAATTTGAAGCAAGGGAGTAGAAGTGTCGCAGAATATGATCGGGAATTCTGTACTTTATCTCGATACGCGCCTTATAAAGTTGAGACGGATGAAAAGATGGAGGAGATGTTTCGAGCTAGATTCCGTCCATAAATTCGTATCATTTTGGCTGCACAACCACCAATGTCGTATGCTGAAACCTTAAATCGTGCATTGGATATGGAAATGGAGATACAATTCGAGAAAGCCATCAGAATTAACTCCAAGTATACCACAAAATTTGTTGCTGTCAAGATCCTCACAACCAGAACCGAAGTTTAAAGGAAAAAGAAAATGGGAGAATAAAGGATTTCCGAATAAGAAATCCTTTCAGATGCAAGGACCAGTGGCATCAAGGTCGTTTCGACCATCGGCACCATCATATTTCCCTTCGAATCAGGTGAAACCACCAATATGCCCACAATGTAATCGGTCACACTTTGGTGTCTGTAGGAGTGGAAGTAATACTTGTTATACTTGCGGACAATTTGGTCATTCGATATCCGCTTGTCCGTATCGACCAAATGTGTCCGGAAGAGGAGAGAAATCAAAGTCTTTCCGGCCAGTTCAATCAGTAAAAGCTATGACTAGCTATTCACAACAACCACGATATCAACTCCCTCCTCCACAAGCGATCCAAAGTCCAGATACTTCTGTTCCACAGATGCAGCCTCAACATCCTCAACTTCAGTCTCAACATCAAAAAGCATATACACTTAAGCAAAAATCAGTCAGAGAAAAACCCAGGCAATTTGACAGGTATGGCCCAGTTAAAAGATGTGCCTATTATATTTTTGTTTGATACAGAAGCTTCACATTCTTTTATTTCTACCGCATGTGTGGAAAATCTTGAACTCCCTGTAGAACAAGCTGAAATGGGTTTTAAAGTGGTTACTCCGGTTGGTGGGGTGACAATAGTTGACCAAATATGTCCTAACTTAGAGTTTGAGTTGGGATCACTCAAGTTAAGAGCTGAATCATTACATCTTCTATGCATGTGGGATATAGATATTATTCTATGCATGGATTGGTTGACTAAGAATTTCGCAACAATTCGTTGTGAACAACGAGAGATCGCGTTTCAGCCACCAGGGAGGGAACCCACTTGTTTCTATGGGATTGATGAAAGGAAAAGACGTGTTCCTGTGATTTCAGCCTTGCAAGCAGATAGATTGTTGAGGTGTGATGAAAATCATGCTTATCTCGTGTGTTTGAGCAATAAAAGCAAGAAAGAAAGAAAGATTGAGGCGTGCCGATTGTACGAGAATACTCAGACGTATTCCCAAAAATGCTACCTGGTGTGCAGCCGGACCGACAGTTGGACTTTGTTATCGATCTAGAACGGGGTCAGCACCGATTTCTAAAGCACCGTACCGAATGGCCCCAAAAGAACTACAAGAGTTGAAGATTCAATTACAAGAACTCTTAGACTTGGATTTATCCGACCAAGTGCATCGCCCTGTGGAGCACCCGTATTGTTTGTCAAAAAGAAGGATGGTACTTTGAGAATGTGTATTGACTACCGAGAGCTGAATAAGGTGACATTAAAGAATAAGTACCCATTACCCCGGATAGATGATTTGTTTGACCAGTTAAAATGAGCAAGGGTATTTTCAAAGATTGATCTAAGATCGGGTCATCATCAAGTGAAAATTAAACCCGAAGATATACCCAAAACTTCTTTTCGGACTAGATACGGGCATTACGAATTTCTAGTGATGCCGTTTGGATTAACCAATGCTCCAACCGTGTTTATGGATCTTATGAACCGCGTTTTCCACGAATATCTTGATATCGATGATATTCTGATATATTCTGCAAGTGAACAAAAGCATGAAATACACTTGCGAGTTGTGTTAGAAAAGTTGAGGACACAAAGATTATATGCTAAATTTAGCAAGTGTGAATTCTGGTTGAAAGAAGTGAATTTTCTTGGACATATAGTTTCGGCAGAAGGGATAAAAGTTGATCCTGCAATGCAAAGGTCTGAGCTGTGCAAGACTGGAGATCACCCACAACTCCGAACGAGATTCGAAGTTTTCTAGGCTTAGCGGTTATTACAGGAGATTCATTGAAGGATTTTCTAAAATTGCTAGGCCAATGACACAATTGTTGAAAAAAGGGATAAAATTTCAATGGACTCAAGAATGCGAAGACAGTTTTCAAGAACTTAAAGATAGATTGACCACTGCACCTATCTTGATAATACCTGATCCAGAAAAAGAATACACCATTTATACTGATGCGTCTAGAAACGGAATAAGATGCGTTCTGATGCAAGAAGGGAAAGTCATCGCGTATGCTTCGCGACAATTAAAACCCCATGAACATAATTATCCTACCCATGACTTGGAGCTCGCAGCAGTGGTTCATGCGTTGAAAATATGGAGACATTATCTATATGGTTCAAGATGTGAAATTTTCACGGATCGCAAAAGTCTGAAGTATTTCTTCAAGAAGAAAGATTTAAATATACGACAAAGAAGATGGCTCGAATTAGTTAAGGACTATGATTGCAAGATAAAATATCACCCGGGAAAGGTTAATGTTGTCGCTGATGCCTTGAGCATAAAGAATCAGGAAAGATTAGGAATTCTTTTAACAGAACACGAAGAATTGCTGATAGAATTTGAAAGAATGAAACTGGAAGTGGTATTGCCTCCCCGGACTATTCAAGAAATTATAACGGCGTTAATTGTACTTCCAAATTTGAGAGCTGGAATAGTTGAAGCGCAACGTTGAGATGAACAACTCGAAACGTTGCGAGCGAAAATCAGAGCAGAGAATCTCTAGGGATATTGCGAAGCAGAGGATAATGCGATTATGTTCGGCAATCGTATATATGTGCCTAATGACGAAAAATTGAAGAACGAAATTATGAGTGAAGCTCATAATGTCCCATATGCCGCGTATCCTAGAAGCAATAATATGTACCAAGATCTTAAACAGAAATTCGTATGGATAGGAATGAAACAAGAAATTGCATCTTACGTCGAACGATGTTTAATGTGCCAACAAGTAAAAGCTTTACATCAAAGACCGTATGGAAAGTTGCAGCCCCTAGAAGTTCCGGAATGGAAATGGGACCACATACCAACGGATTTTATGATCGGGTTACCCAAGTCAAGACGAGAAAATACTGCTATTTGGGTGATCATCGACCGATTAACCAAAAGTGCCCATTTTATTCCAATTCCAGTGACGTACGGAGCAGATAAGTTGGCACAAATCTACGTTCGAGAAATAGTTCGCTTACATGGAGTACCAATGTCAATTATCTCTGATTGAGATGCCAAGTTTACCTCTCGATTTTGGATGAGTTTTCAAAAAGAACTGGGTGCTCGATTAAGCTTCAGTACTGCATTTCACCTACAAACAGATGGCCAAATCGAGAGAACTATACAAACGTTAGAAGACATGATTAGAACGGTGGTGCTAGACAGAGGAGATCAGTGGGAGAAGTTCTGCCATTGATCGAATTCGCTTATAATAATAGTTACCAAGCTACGATCAATATGGCTCCTTAAGAAGCATTTTATGGCAAAAAGTGTGGATCACCCCTTTACTGGGACGAAGTTGGGAAAAGGAAGAATCTTGGCCCTGAGGCAGTAGAAAAAATGGTCCAGATAGTATGACAAATAAAGAAGAAAATGAAAGAAGCCCAGGATAGGCAAAAATCTTACGCTGATAATCGTCGTACAGAATTGAATTTTGAATTAGGATTTGATTTAATTGAGTTTAGATATGTGTTATTAAGTGGGAATAAACATGATTTAATAAAAGAAATTGGAAGTAATTGAAAGTATGTATAATCCCTCATTTTGAAAATTATTGTTTCAATCAAAAGTGTTCTCTTAATTGACTCATAATCGAATAAGGTGTTGTAATAGGGAAAGTTAACCCAAGTCGTCTCTCAAAGAAAACTTAACAGAGCTTATTGTTCGTGTCATACACATAAAGCGGTAAATCCTAAACAATCTAACACCAAAGAGGGGTTTTTGAACATACGAGAATTTAAATAGCTGAAAACCAATATAAATGAAAGCAATCTAACTAGGGGTTGTCAATCCCTAGTGGAGAACCTAAGAAAGCACGAAAGCAGGAAGCTGAAACGTAGAACAAACTAAACTAAATATTCAAACAGAAAGCAATAAAATTCATCGAAGAAAGATTCAAAAATATAACTAAATTCCAATATCAAATGCATAGAATGTAAATTATCGAATGCTAGAAGAAATATAATCAAAGGAACATGGAAACAATCCACTCACTATGCAATTGAATCCAATAAAAATCACCAAACAATAATACTACGAAAATGATTTCGATAGAAGTGAGAAATCCAAAAGCATAAATTGATAAATCCAATAGATTAATTTGGTAAACAAATGTATTAATCAAAGAAAATTAAAGCAGGAGTAAATATCTGTAGTTTGTCTCTATCGTGTCTGGAAGCTCCGGAAGAGAATTTGAAGAACAGCAGCCGCGGCGTAAAGAAAATTAGAACTGAACTCTAAAAAATGACCTAACGCGTATATATATATTAAGTGAGTGAGCACCGGTTGTGGACGAGCGAGCGCGGAGCGGAGTGTTCTGTTCCCAAAGTGAATGCCGGCTTAGACCGAGCACTCACTCATAAGAGTGCATTAACTCAGAAACGAACGCCGACTCAAGGGCGAGCGTGCGCGCGGGTGGACGAGCGTCGGGTAAGGTGTGAGCACGCGAGGGAAATTGGGCGAGCGGGCGCTCGGATGGAGCGCCGGATGGGCGCTCGTGTTGAGCGTCGGATGGGCAGCGGGTGCTACGGGTGGAGTGAGCGTTAGGTGGAAAGCATGCTGCGGGCAAGCGCTGAGGCTGAGCGAGCGCTTGGTTGCACGTTGGTGAGCGGTGCACGGACGGTGGTGATCGAGCGTAGGATGAGGCGATGCGGGCGAGCGTGCACTATAGAGGAGCGGCGCTGGCGATGCGGGTTGAACGCGTCTTTGGGCGACTAGTCTTGGCGGCGGCGGCCTTGGAGCGGGCGGCCAGGTGGCCGGCGCATGAGGATGGGCGAGCGTCGGGTGGCCCGAGGCACACGAGAATGGGCGAGCACCGCGTGGCGTCGTGCGGGCGCTCGATGCAAGGTAATCGAGCGCGGGTGCTGTGTTCCCATCGCCGAACGGGTGTGCGATGGGGTGGCACGCGACGCGCAAGCGCTCAGGTGGAACGCCGAACTCGGGGTGAGCTGGATGCACGTACGCGACTTTGATTATTCGTCCCGTTCTCCCTCATCTGAACTCCGAATTAGGATCCGTTTTCGCCTACGAACTCCTGTCGAGATGCTCTTCAATATACTTGATCCTTGGAAGATCCATTTGTAGGGAAAACTGATTTTATCCCTCTCCCGATGATCTATCTTGGATGTTTAATTCACCATATATTGATTATATACCTAGCACGCACCTATATAATTAATTGCTACACGTTGGTGTCTTCTCGTGTTTACCTGTGAAATTCGTCGGGCAAGAATGGATCAAGACTCGTGCTTTGATCTTCTGGACTTTGTCCCGATTACCTAAACACCAATGTCGAGTGAGGACAGTCTATGGAGAGTGCTACAGAAATTCGCCTTCTTCCTTTCCCTAGAGATTTCGAAAATCCTAACTATGAATAGTAAATTTCAAAATTTTGCTTCTCTTGGATTGGGGTTTGATTTTCTCTAACCTTATATTTATAATGCAACCCTAAATCCTATATAGATAGAATTTCTGCATATCTAATAAATATAATAATATCTCTTAAGATAGAGATGATCAAAACAGAGTCCTAGTGGAACTCTATGGAGGGGGATGAAAATCCTCTTAGCAGAACTGGATGGGCCGGCCAGAGGATCAAATCACGAGGAATAAAGATGGGCCTCAAATAAATTAATTATATTATGTTCGGCCCGAACATAAATTAATTCATAAACATTTATTCATGCCACTAGAGAATAAATGTTGACTTACCCCTTTATTTTCGAAGTTGAGTCGGGCTCGCACTAGACTTCACGAATCCCGTATTTAAGATATCGTCGTCCATTAATTATTTACGTGTGATTCGATTGCTTAAAATAATTAATATCTTTAATTCATAAGTAGTACCACTCAACCTTATTATTGTACTTGAGATAACTCAACTGCATGGTTTAATACAATAAACCTTGAGCTCTCATAAGGGGCGTCATTATCTAGCGGATACGGTTACTCGACATAGGTAACTCGCATGACATACAAGCACTGCCACCACCCAAGATGCAGAGAAATCTTGGGTTATCTCATGTAACCCTCACCCATAACAAGTGATGGTCGACAACTCGTACTCACCTAATACCTTATCGAGGTTTAGATCAGCGTAAAGTCACCGAGATCTAGGTTCTTCACGACGGTCGGATAGAAGAACTCATCTCTTGTGATCCATCAATACGTCGAGGCGTGCCGGCATAGATAAGAAACCAAGTCAAGTCACTTCTTATCTATACGCAACCTATACCGACAACTCGTCCTCAAGTTGTCTCATTTGTGATTCTTTTTATATCTCATTAAGCGACCAATCACACGAGACTTCTATGATCTACAACACCTTTGTATGATCTAGCATATATGAGATAAAAGGGACATACATATGCAATCAAGTAAACAATTCGGATAGGAGATTGTAATAATGGTAGCGAGAACATTGTATACAAGCTCGACCAAAACTTCTTCGATTATCAAATCAAATAATCTCCCACTTATCTTTGTAATACTCCGCATTTTACGTAGTAAAGATTAGCTTACGATTAAGTGCTTTATAAGAAGGACATTGCATTCTTAAGAAATAGTTGTTTAAGTTAGAAGCTTTGACGTTAAGCTTCGAGTTGAGAAGATAGAATTGAGGCAGATTTGAGTCGAAATCCGAGATAAGATTCTTAGATCTTATTTAGAATAAGAAGACCTAGATTCCAAGGGTCTTGAGATGATAGATACATGCTCAACGAAGTCTTGATTTCAGAAAATTGGGAATTTCAAAATCTATGCTTTTGTGACGTCGGCGTTTGCCGATTAAGCTCGAATTAAGAGTAGAATATTTAAAATGATTTTCGGAGTCAAGAATATATTTTTATAATTAAATTTTTATGTTTATGATATATTATTGTGTTCAAAAGCATAGATTCAAGTAGAGATTATTTTATTAGATAATTAGTTTCGATTTCTTGCTATAGAAACGCTATGCATTATTTTATAATAATTATATTTAATTTCTAATGAAAATTTATTATTTTATCTATTACATAAAATGAGAAAATAAAAGAAAAGAAAAAGGTTTCTAGAAGTGGTGAATAATCACCACTTTAAGAAAATCAAAAAATAAATTTAATTATTTCATTATTACATACTTTAACTTTAGGAACACTATTCCTCTTCATTCTTCCTCATTTTTTTTCGTCCAACACACACACTCACACACGCAAAATTTCGAAAACCCTAAGCCCAAAATTGAAAGATCCAACCGTTAAATTTTTGATCCGTCTTCGAATCGAGGTATAATCTCGACTCTAGAACACATCTACGGTTTGAAATTTTTTAAAAATATGATCTTATGTGTATACTATATTTTCGGTCATTTGGAAGAATTTTGAAGGGTTATGTTTTGTTTGATTACTTATTGATATTATGATAGATTCGACGTCTACGTATTGTTTAACGTTGAATTTGTGGACAATATGTTTATTGTTTGGGATTTCGTGTAATTTTTGAAAAAAGGGGAAACTTTGATCTTGAATATATGATGTTGATATGTTTAAATTGCATTCATATATGTGTTATTGGATTGATATAAACATGTTTGGAACAAGAAAAACGTTTGAAATCGTAGCCGTTGGAAAATTCCTAAAATGGCCGAAACTCTAAGCCCTTATAATGTTGGATTTTTGATTTTATTAGATTATTTTGACTTCATATTTGGATTCTATGATATGAAAAATGCTTAAAATGATTTATTAGGATTTTTCGGCCGACGTATTCAAAAATTGTAAAATTTTAGTTTGTCGGCGAAAATGGGTTTTCAATGCTAAAGCTTTGATCGTTGTATTGTGTTGATTAATTGATGATCTTTGGTGATAGTTGAGCATGTATAGAGATTCATTGGTGTTAGATAACGCCTCTCGTGATTTTAACGTCGAACATAAGTTATGTCTTAAGGGGATTGTTGGTTTTGGCGAAGATTGCATAGTTGAAGTTGTTGTAGAGTTTTCTATACTCATTTAGACATATGGTGGTGATTTGGTGGAGTTTGGGATAAGTTTGGTTATTTTGGTATTGAAATGGCGATGCGTTTTATAAATGTTACTCTGCCGAATTTTCGATAGAATTGTTTGTTAATAAGATGTTAGATGATGCAATGACCTAAGTGTTGATAGACCATGCGTCTTGATATCGAGAATATAGTCGTAGCGACGACTAAGATAAGTTAAGTTCTTGTTTGGTTCTTGATAGGCTTGTATGCCGTTTTATGTGGATTGATAGACCAAATGGGAAGAAGAAAGAAGTGGAAGAAGAAAGTGCGGTCCGGTGGTATCGCCGGTGGTATAAACATATTTTCTATAATGATATGCTTATGCTTTTATATACTTTCAAATGATATGATATGCTTTTGCATAGAAAATGAAATGATATGAAATGCATTTAATTGCAAAATTTCAAAGTTGATTGACTTGCCAAAGTTTGAGCATGAGCATAAGCATAATGCACTACCTATCCACGGAAGAAAAAGAAAGAAAGAAAGAAATGACCGACGTCGGGTATGATCGTAGTTGGTAACCTTCGGGACCAACTCGGGTATGTGATGTTAAAGTATTTGAGAAGGAGGCCTACTTCTCAACACGCAGAATGAATTCGTGGATATGGGCAGGAAAAGAGAAAGTTGCATGCAGACATGAAACATGCATATGCATATGATATGAGCATGTATGAGCAAGTTCAAAATGTCTTTTGCAGGTAATTTAAATAAAACCCATGCATAAGTTTATTTTTATGGCAAGTTAAGTTTATAGCCCTAAGGGTAATGTTTTAATGTTTTCGGCGCATACCCACTGAGTGCATTTTTTTGTACTCATGCCCTGCATATATTTCTAAATATGCAAGTTGAGCTCGAGAGGATGCTGGAATCGAATGTTGCGCCAAGGAGCTTCTCTAGATTCTTTTAATTCATGATGAATTGTTATTCGTTGATGTTGTTCATTAATGTTATCAGGTTTGTTGCCCCGAGAGTTATGTCTTCATACATAACTCTCAGCCACACTTCTATCGCCGAATTTGATCTTCATCTGCTTTTATGTTTTGAAATGCCTATATGAACAAGGATTTACTAAAAGATTCAGAGATGTTATTATTGAAATCAATAAGATTTCATTGAATCATTGACAATCCATACTTCATAACGAAGATAAATCTTTATTGTTGACAAAACATATTTGGAAACCTATATTCTTTGCTGGTTATTCCGTTGTAATATCCGTCCTCAACCGTTGTTTTCTTTGTTTGATCCTTTAATATGGTTTGAGGACCTAAAACAAACCTATGGTAATCTATACTTCGCCTCTTTAAACTATAAAAGTTGATTCCTTTTGATGAAAGTTGACTCATATCTTATCTCTTGATATTTATTTGATCACATTTGCAGTTATCGAATATCAAAATTTCCTTCTTAACCCCACGTCACGGCCTAATTACCTGTTTAAGTAGTTGGGCGTGACGAATAATATCGAGCGGTTTGAATTACGAACACGTGAACCTTTGTAAATTTGTGCAGTTTGTGCACAGTTTTGAATTCTGAGCTTGTAATCCTTGTAAAGTTTTGCATAGCTGAGCACAGTTTTGAACTTTGAACATGTAAATCCTTGCGAATCCTTGTATAGCTTGTGCGTTGTCTTGAATTCTAAATTCATGAATCCATGTGAGTCTTGTGCAGTTTTGTGCACCTTGAACATATGAATTGTTTTAAGCTGACTCTATTTGAGAATTTGAGTTATGAAGTCAATTGTTTGACTCTATCTTAAGAATATGAGTTTATAGAATCAGTTGTTCTTAAGAGAAGCTCATCATTCGATCCCATCATCTCTAGCTCACCAGGTAAAAGCTTATGTTTATGAGTATGATGATTATGGTTATCTCAGATGAAATTTGAGTATAAGCCTTAATGAATGAATTGTTATATGAGAATGTTTGATTGAAATGAGCTATTGCTTTATGAGCTAATGTTGAAAAGAAGTTCTAAGAAGAAATAGCGGAACAATATGAATATGTTTTTCCGTAAGAGTTCGAGTATTGTTTTTATCTGCAATGACGAGGATCGTCTGGAAAGTCGGAAGAGTACGACTTGTTTGTCGTCGTCCTGTTGTTGTTATCTCATTGTCGTCATTACGTTTGTCGTTGTTTCGTTTATATTCATCAGCAAGGATCAAAGAGAATTTCTATCCATATGCATCAAACAAGTAGCTTATATTGGACGATTTTCTCGCTCGACTCCATCGTTTGTGGAAAGAGACGTTTGAGCAAGGCATATCGAGATTAGATGAAAAATTTTAGTTGATTCCTTTATTGCCTAAAGAGTGGCAAGATTGGGTTGTTGCTGTTGCCATTGATTATATTGAATCTGGTTTTGTTGCTTTTGAGCGAGCTGGTTTTTCTAGATTCCTAATTACCATCAAATTTCAATATTCTGAACACTCGAGCCCCCTCCTTTTGATTCATCTTTCCCTATAGGCTTGTATCATTTACGAAATATTTAGCTTTTGATTTTCGATATATGTAAGTTTTATTCTCTCTTCAATAGCTCTTGAATTTCTTAAGATTTGCCAAGTAATTCAATTACTGACGTATTAACGAGACATCCATCCGTCGTTTGTGTGTCATTCATCGTCCCCGAGTTGCTAAATCAATACCACGTTGGGGTATAGGAAATCAATCTATCATATATCATTCCTTGGTAATATTTAGAGGTTTTGGGATATTCCATCGTTTCAAGAGAAGTCTTCCGTTTGCATATCGAACCGACTGGGTTCGTATCAGCCACACCCACGAGTCCACAAACACTTTGGGATCTACAGATAATAGCCTCCGTAAAGCATAATAATATTAACAGCACGAAGGTATAAACTACCATCCACATCATCTATGTGTAGGCTCCGATCACAAAAACGCTCTACTAAATCCGCAACAGATATATGGTCCCAAGGACAGAATGCCCTAAACACCTGAATATGTTGCAACTAGTACTCTTTACTAAGATTAAATGACGAGCTTTCAACTTAAACCAGTTATAGGTGCATAGTCAGGAACAATAAAACAAAGTCTTTGCCCGTTCATATGAAACCACAGTAGATCATCATATGTCCTAATCTGTCAGGAAATCACGTGGTACAATGTCATGATATAGGCTTCCAGTCAAGTAATCAAAGCACCCACTAGTAAACCTATCCAGTAATAGTTGACCACCAATATATAAATAATCTAGTTCTAATTATATCCAAGTAATTAATCCGATAATACGTGCTAATTTGAACCACAACATTTTTCATCTCGGGTCTCAAATAATTAGCATCACCCTAAAAATAAAAACAATACGAATTATACAAATATCATAAAAATAAAACAAATCATAATCTAAATCAAACAAAAATCATAAAAATAAAAATACAATAATGACATAATTGTAAATCATAATAAAAATATTTAATTATAAAAATCATACAACTTTATCATAAAAATCATATTTAATCGTAAAAAGGCATCTAAATAAATCATACACATTTACATACAAATCGTATTTAATCATAATAATATAATTTATATAAACAAATCATATGGTTTACCCATGTAAAACAGAGGAATCTAGTCGGTTACAAAGAATCCAACCGATCGGAACCGATCGGATTCTTTGTAGAAGAAGGATTCCTATCTAATTATTGGTCGGTTTCTACACATTAGAGGTCGGATTTGCACATTATCAAAAATTAAACTCGAATATAATGGAGCGCGAGTTTACAGGCGACGTATATCTTGAGAAGCCATGGTGCTATTCCGACGATGGAATGGTAAGGGGCATGGGTTTTTCGGCGAGAGGGAAGGGAGAGAAAAATAAGGAATCCAAGAAGGACAGATAATGTGATCCGAAAGAGAAAAACTCGGATATTTTATATTGAGCTATCCAATCGAATCCGATCATAAACACAGAATTCGATCCAATCCGATCGATGATCGGAATCCGTGTACAAGAGATGGATTTTGGTCTCCTAATATGGACAAAATTTGAAATTGTTCAACGAGAATATTGTGTCATAAATGTACATTTTTTCAGCTTTTAGTCATTCGGTAGTCATGTTATGTTTTTTTAGGTATATTGGGTATCTCTTTCAGATTTCACATGTTTTTATCGCATTTGGTTATATCCAAATTTTCTTTATGAGATTTGTGTAGTTTTATACATTCCACAAGTAATAATAGAATAGGCTTGCAAAATAAGCCCAGATGAGTTCTCCGGGAAAAGACTCCGACACTCAAGTTAGAATGCATTAAGAGTATTTTGGTGTGAACAAATCGCAAGAGATAAAGAGTATTGCTTAAGAGAATTTATGTGTTCACGAGTAAGAACCTTACATTTTTGCATTGCTTGTGGACGTATTTGTTTAGTATATTTTGTGCTTATTCTTGGTTTTATTTTGCATGCCGTTTCCAGTGGTTTGTCTTATTTATACCCTTGTTTTGATTAGTAATTTTGGTTCAGACTTATTTGGTTTGTTTCGATGTTTTGTAGAAAAAACGACATTAAATAGGACGAAATGGATTTGCCAAGAGTTGAAGTATATTGAAGAGCATCTTGATAGGAGTCTGTGGGCGCAATGATCGACAAAATTTGATCGCACGAAAATAACGTGCGATGTATATGGTAAGTCGAGTATCGTATCCACAGCGATTGCAATCTGAAAACACAGAAGCTAACTCTCTAATCCTTCATCATTATCCAAGCAACGAATATGGTTTGAAAGGTTTTAAGGCTTGGATAATTAAATCCAAAGCAAAGGTAACAACTTGAAAATAAACAAAGCAATAAATACTCAAAGATGAATATAAGAGATAAAGACTAACCCTAGGGATGCACTAATCCTATCCACAACGATGTTTATCACCTTATTATTAACCGTTTTAATCCGAGCAAGATGGAAGATCACATATGTAGCCAACAACTTGATTCGACAATTGTGACGATTGATTACTAATTTTCCTATTACGATTCGTCTCTAGAGGAAAATAAGCAACTCGAAAAGGATCACAAAGAATATGCTTCCTCGAATGTTCCTATCTCGATTCACGACTCAAGGCTTATCCGTATCATGCATTCAAGATCGATTGACAATTAAAATTGTTACGTAATTAACTGGCAACTATGATATGCATCAAGATTGATCAGAAATCAACACATATAATTAAGCTCCAAGAATCATGAATCAATGCCTGGAAGGTAAATAACAATAGCAGGAATCACAACATATAGGATAGAATCATGCAAACCCTAGGATTAGAACAGAAATTTAGCTAGATATAATTAACGGAATAAAATACGAAACAATCATAAAAATAAAAATTAAATAGATCAAACCCGTAGGAAAACGTCTGAGAATAATGGTTGGGTTCGTATCCAAACCCAACGGAAAACGGGAAAACGATGGAATTTGTTCGGACAAAAGTGTTCCGAAGCGTCGACAATGCGTAGAACTAACGTAGAACAATGAAAAACTAAAGATAAAATGAATCTAAATCAAAGCTAGAGTGTAAAAGAAGGAAAAATAATGAAAAACTGGACAAAAACGTGTAAAATAGGTCTGGGGAAGGTTGGGGGCGCGAGGGGGCGAAGCCCTATTTATAGATTTAGGGTGAAAACCCTAATTTTTGCGTCTGCCGCTACGCTTCACGTCCGGGCTCACGGTCGCGAGCTCGGTCGCGAGGCATCCTTCTCGTCTCGGCCATTTTCAGTTTCTCGGCAGGTACGCGCGTCAAGATTTACCTCGCGGCCATACCTCACGGTCGCTAGGTGTGGTCGCGTCGCACATAAAATCGTCGCGTGCGTGGCTCGCGCCCGCTGGGAGTGCTCGCGTGCTCTGGCGTCCTCTCGCGTGTGCTGGTGTTTCTTCGCGGCCGACCTAGCGATCGCTAGGCGGTCGCTAGACTTCGACTGTGGGCATCTGCGCGCTCGCGCGCACGAGTGATGGTTCGCGGTCTAGCTAGAGGCCGCTAAGACGGTCGCTAGGCCCTCCTTTTTGCCCTTGTCTGCTCGTTCTTCGTTCCATGCTTCGGTTTTCAACTTATAAGCCTATAAAACACCAAAACGAAACCCAAGAGCAGTATCTTCCAAAAATATGTAAAAGCATTGAGATCCAAGACATAAACGCACTTTATCGATCTAAAATCATCTTTAAAAATCAACAATAAACGTGTAAAATGCGCGTTTATCACGCAACCAGATCGTAATTCGTAGTTCAGACGAGGGAGAACGGAACATATTTTCAAAGTCATGCACGTGCGCCCCGTCGACCTGTCACCCCATATCACGTCGCACACAACCGCGCAACGCCGCCCGCGTCCGTACACTCAGCGAGTGCCCGCTTGCCCAGTGAGTGTCGTTCCCTGCATGCGCGCTCTTCTTCGTGCACCGGCTCGTCCCTACATGCGCGCTTTCCTTCGCACGCTGGCTTGCCTTTGCCGCGTGCTCACCTTGCACGCCGGCTTGTCTCTGTGCGCGTGCTCACCTCCCCATGCCCGTTCTCACCTACACGCGCTCACCTCCCCGTGCCCGCTCGTCTCGCATGCCAGCTTGCTCGCGCGCCCGTTCGCTTTGAGCCAGCGCTCATCTTTGAAACATGAGCACACGATCAGCGAGCGTTCGTCTCCAACCGGCCCTCACCTTTAAAATAGAAGGACCCGCAATCGCTCACTTAGCGTGTAACCGACGCTCACTCATTGTTATATATATAAGCCTCGCACGCTGAGTTAAGGCAAGCGGTTTTTCACTTACGCAGTCAATTTTGATTCAGTTTATTTTCAAGCTTCCGACGAGAGACAGACACGACAGACAAGAGAAAGATCAGAGTTTTGTTTTCATTCTTGTTTTTCATTCCGTTTGATTTATGCATTATATCTTGTTAGTTCTGTAGGATTCGAATTCATAGTAGATTTTGGATTATCGTTTTTTCTTTTGGTACTATCTTCCCTTGCATTCCATCTTTTATGTTTCACAAATTTTGATACTTAAATTTATTATTATGTTGAATCTTTCTCCATCGTATGTATTGATTTCCGTTTGATGAATTTAGCTTAGTTTTGTTCGACGCCTTTAGCTTTCTATATTCGTGATTTCTTTAGGTATCAACTAGAGATTGACAACTCCTAGTTAGGTTTGCTTTTATTTATATTTACTTTTATGTATTTCAATTCTCATTTGTTCCAAAACACCCTTTGGTATTAGAGTGTTTAGGATTTACCGTTTTATGTGCGATCCAATAAGCCCTGGTAAGTTTTTCTTGAGAGACGACTTGGGTTAACTTTCCCTCTATGGTTACCTCATTCGATTATGAGTCAATTAAATGTGTGTTTTTAGTTGAAACAAATTTTGGCGCTGTTGCTTGGGAAAACTTTAGGCGTATTGTTTGTGTTGATTATTTATGTGTTTCTTTTCATTGTTTTTGTTATACTCCAGTTGCGTGTGATCTATTTTGTTTGAGTGTTGTGTATGCTTGGTCGTCGTAGTCTCAATAGACCGCTTACTACCCCGTTGGACAACACTCGTAAGCTTAAAAGATCGTTTCTTCCAGAACTGGAGGAATATTGTTGTCACAACCCGATTGACTAATCCCGAAGGACTGCCTTATCGGACCGCAACTTGGGGTTGGATTAACTAAATTTTAAAAGAAGGAGATTTTCAACTGATTTCACATGTGAGGAAGCATAGATGTTGCAGAAGCATAAACGAGATTAAGGATAGAAGGAAATAATTTACATAAAGGATTGTTTCGAAGGTTCTGACAAAATAGCAGCTTTTACAAAGCTTTCAACACGACAGTCAAGGACTTAACATAGTTGTAGAGTTTGCAGCGGAATAAACGTGTGAGATATATATATGAAGATGCATTCTCAAGGCGAACCAAAAGATGTTCCATACTAGGTTGACAAAAAGGATTCCGCTCAACTCCGCTCTGTTCCATCACCAGCTCAACCTGCACATTTAAAAACAAACATACAGGGTTGAGTACAAAGTACTCAATGGACACATGCTAAAAACATTTTTAGTTTCATTCACGAAATATTGTACTGGCACCATCACAGCAAAACACAAGGGTTTTATTTGAAAAGACCTTGTGCTTACTAAACATTTCATCATTTTCTCAAAGTCGACTAGCCAGTCATTTTCTTACAACGTATATTCCAAGTCGGCTATGGAACACGTCGGGAGGGAGGCCTCCCTTCACCCGGACACACGACTGACCGCGAACGGTTCAAAGGCTAAGTGTACACAATCCTAACTAGCATCTCACTAGTAGGATCCGAATTCATAATCTCCTGTTGGCCCGGTCAACCCGAATAGATATATACAAAACATAAAATATTTTGGCAGACAATATCGTATTTCAACATTTGCAGTATAAGAAAAGCAGTAAAGTAGTAACAGTAAATATTTTCCATAAAATCCCATTTTCCAAGAGAGCCATTTTGTTTAAATAAGAAAACCACCTTAAGAACTTATTGTTCTTATGTCACTAGTGATCACTTGCTGTTTCCTTTTGATAAACGCGCATTTTACACGTTTATAGTTGATATTTAAAGATGAGTTTAGGTCATTTAATGTGCGTTTACGTATCGATTCTTAATGTTTTATCTATTTCTAGAAGATACTGCTCTTGGGTGTTCTTTTGGTGTTGTGTAGGTCCGTATGTTGAAAATCGAAGCAAGGAACGAAGCACGAGCCAAAATGCACATCTGACCTGTTTCTAGCGACCAGCCTAGCGGTCGCTAGGCTGGCCGCTAGGAAACCGAGACCGCGACCGTGACCTCGTGCCCGCGAGCGAAGCCCAGCGCCGAGAAAGCTACTGTACGATTTCTCGCGACCGTGGCTAGCGACCGCTAGCGGTCGCGAGGTAACCATCTTGGCGCAAGGAGGCGGCGGCGGCGAAAAGCGTGCGAGACATACCTAGCGATCGACCTAGCGATCGCGGCGTGATCTCGAGTTCGGCGGCGAAGGAGAAATTAGGGTTTGGGGTGTGCTATAAATATGGCAACACCCCGCGCCTAACCATTACACGCTCGAACCTCTTTTATCAGTTTTCATCGGTTTTCAGATTTTTAGCTTTAGCTTCCATCTATTTTCATTCTAGAGTTGATTTGATCATTGTTCTTCATTAGTTTTACGTTTTGTCTACGATCCGAGCGTTTTCGTCAGGACAATCTTTGCAATTTTCCGTTCTTGTTGAGGTTGGGATTCGAGCCCAACGATTGTTCATCGAGGCAGCTTCAATCTGGGTTTCATTTATATAATTTCTATTTTATGGTTAAATCGTATTTTATTCCGTTTATTATATCGGCTAGTTTTCGTTCTAATCTAGGGTTTGCATGATCCGATCCTATAAGTTGTGATTCTGTTATCGCTATTTACCGTCCGGGCATTGATTCATGATTCTTGGTGCTTATTTATATGTGTTAATTTCGATCAATCTTGATGCATATCTAGTTGTCGGTTAATTACGTAATTGTATTAATTGTCGATCGATCTCGAATGCATGATCTGAATGAATTTGTGTGAGTCGTGGCGAGATAGGATATTCGTAGGAAGCATATTCTTTGTGATCTATTTGGGTTGCTTGTTTTCACCTAGAGGCGTAATGATAATAGGAAAACCCGGTAATCTCTGACCGCTTTTAATAAATGTGAAATTGTCGGTTATATATGTGATCTTCCATCTTATGCGGATTAAAATTGGTTAATAGGAACAGGATAAACATACGTTGTGGATAGGATTAATGCATCCCTAGGGTTAGTCGTCCTTATCTGTTTTTTAACATCCGAGTGTTTATTGCTTTATTTTATTTTCTGTTTTGTTACCTCTGCTTTGGATTGAAGTCCGAAGCCCTAAAATCTTACCAAACCATTTATGTTGCTTGGATAATGATGAATCATTGTTGAGTTACCACGTTTTCGCATTACAATCCACGTGGATATGATACTCGCTTACCTTCTATATATCGCCTTTACGTGTGAAAAGGGGCGATCAAATTTTAGGCGCCGTTCGGGGATTATTAAGATCATATAGGAATAACTTGACAATTTGGAATTATTAATTCAAGTTGTGCTTTTATTTTTATTTGTATTCCTTGCCAATCGATTTCCTTCTTTTCTCCGGTAGTTTATGTTCACAAGGTCCGAGGACCTCTGAACTACACTTTGATCCGAAATCGAAAATTCACAAAGGATAAGGAGGCGGGCAAGAAGAAGGAAGCAATGGCAAATCGAACAATCGAACAACGGGCGTTCCTCGAAGTAGTTGCGTCTGTTAGCGGATTTTCACAATGCGGCGCCAATTGGCGACTATGGGACTCGTTATCCACGCTCGGAGGCAAGACCGTTGAATTATATGTACGGACCTCCTACCGAGCAATTTCAAGGAGGCGGATGGGGCCCAGTAGCGCTAACAATTTTGGTCAAGCCGCCCTAATCGGCATGGTTCGAGGAGCAGTTCGGAGGAGGAGTCACGAGAGGATCGAATGCCCATCTCGAGACCTATCTCGACATTTTGACACCATCAAGCAGAATGGGGTGCCACAAGACACAATCCGGATGCGCAATGTTCGGATTTTCTGCGAAATCAAGCAAAGGGCTGGTTCAAGACCTTAGATCGTACAGGCATCAACAGTTGGGCAAGCTGTGTGAGAAATTTCTTTCAAGTACTTTCCTCCGGCTAAGCACGAGAAGATCATAGCCGAGATTTCCCACTTCTCCCGATTAGGAGATGAATCTTTATTCGAGTCGTGGGAAAGATTCGGGGCCTATTGAGAAGGTGCCCACGGCATGGATTCTCGAGGGCGGCGATTTACGGTTTCTGTGGTGACACCTCACACAAGGAGTATTGTTGGCGCGTGCGGGGCTGCCTATTGAATAGGCGTGTAGGCGAGGCCGGCCGCATCATAGAAGAGATGGCGGCCAGCGGTTATCGATGGCGATGGAGAGGACACCGGTGGTGAAAGCTGCTACTATTGAAGGTGATTGATACGATAATATTATGGAGCAGTTCACCTTGTTGAGAAGCCAATTTGAGAAAGAAAGGAAAGGAAAAGGCGTGGCTCAGATAAATGCTGCAGAGTCAGATATGAATGAGGCTGAGGACGTGAATTACATCAATCAGAGGAACAACCGTCCTGGGGGGAATCCGGCGTACAATCCAAACAACAGAAATCACCCAAATTTCTCGTACGCCAACCCCAATAATTTTCAACAGCCTCCGCCAGGCTTCTCAGTTCAGAACGGAGTGATTCAAGAGACGAAGAAGCCGAGTCTAGAGGACATGATGCAGCAGTTGGTTGTAAGCAACCAACAATTGGCAACGAATCAGAATTCGTTTATAAGCAACACCGGGCAGAAGATTAATCATTTGGAGTCCACTGTGACGGCTATGGGAAAGCATATGAAGATGATGGAGAATCAAATAAGTCGAGATAGCGCTGTGAGAATGGGCGCACAAGTCGGGCCAATTTCCGAGTGTCTGAGGTAAACCTAAAATCAACTGTAATGCCATTCAATTGAGGTGGGCGAGCCTATAAAAATCACGAGGAGGCGAATGGAGAAAGCGGGCAAAAGAGAGGATCTCGCGACCGAGCTCGCGACCATGAGCCCGGCCGCAAGGAATCTATAGTGGAGTTCGCGGCGGTTCGTGGCGCGACAAGTCAAAGCGCGCCGCGACAAGTCGGTCGGAGGGCCCGGTGAGCGACCTAGCGGTCGCTAGCAATTCTGCCGACGCGAAATCGTATGAAGCTTGGGCGCAAACCTAGCGCCCGAGAAAGCGGCGGCGCGCGCCGCCAAGACGAAGGAAGATGGTGTTCGATTGCCTAGCGACCGCACAGCGGTCGCGATCTTGATCGCGAAGCGGCAAACCGTGAAGAAATTTCGACTTACGTGCCTCAATTCCGTTTCAAGCCGTTTAGCTAAGCCCAATACGATGAGAAGTTGACGAGGTTCATGGAGATGTTCCAAAGGTGCACATCAATATTCCTCTACTTGATGCGCCCGAGACATGCCGGGTTACGTTAAGTTTTGAAGGATGCCGTTGCCAATAAAAAGCTTGGGAAATTTGAGGCGATAAATCATCTCAAGAGTGCGATCTTTGCTTGCAAAAAGTTGCCGCTCAGCGAAAGATCGAGCGGCTTCACCATAGCATGTGTCATCGGAGCGAGACATTCTCCAAGTTTACGTGTGATTTGGGGCAAGCATCAATCGATGCCGTTGTCCATTTTAACAGATTGGAGATTGGGAGATCAAGCCGACCACCATAGCTCTTGGATGGCGGACACATCGGTGACCTATCCGAAAGGGATAGTGGAGGGCGTGCTCATGAAAGTTCGAGATTTCATCTTCCCGGTGATTTCGTTGTTCTCGATATGCGGAGGATGGAATACACCTCTTATTCTCGGGCGACCATTCCTAGCTACCGGCAGAGCAGCGATAGGCGTGCAAGATGGAGATCTCACCTTGAGTCAGCGGCGAGGAGATGAAAATCTCTATATACGATGCTATGAAGCGACTGACGAGAAGACCATGGAAGGCTGCCGAGTTATAGGCATTGTCGCCCACTCACTTTCAATCAATTGATCCGGTGGAGTTTTGTATGCGAGAACTCGATTTTCTCACCCATGAGACCTTGATGAGGCGTGTGATGAGATTTTAGAGTATCTTGAGTCCATCGATGAAGTCGAGGCCCTCCCGAGTCGGTGCCTTATTTAGATGTGAGGAAGCCGATTGGAGGAGAGGGCGCCGTGGTGAAGAAGGAAGAGACTACACCCAAGATTGAGTTAAAGAGTTGCGGACCACCTTGGTATGCATTCTTGGCGATAATGAGGCGTGCCCGGTGATAATATCTTGAGCTTTGACGGATGAGAAGGCCTAAAGCGATGGTTGTCTTTGAGCGATACAAGTCTGCGATTGGGTGGGCGATTTACGATATCGAGGGTTGACCACTCGATTTGCATGCACGGATCTGTTGGAGAATGAATACAAGCCAAGGTGCAACCTCAGCGCCGATTGAATCGGCAATGCAAGAGGTCGTCGAGAAAAGAAGTGTTGAAGCTCTTAGGCGGGCATGATCTATGCCATATCCGACAATGAGTGGGTTAGCCCAACTCAAGTGGTATCCAAAGGGGTATCACGGTGATCGAGATGAGACAAACGAGCTTGTGGCAACAAGACTCGTAACGAGGATGGCGGTTGCATCGACTATCGTGCTCGAACACGACCACGAGGAAAGACCATTTTCCCTTCCGCTTTATTGATCGGATGTTGGACGGACTAGCGGGTATGAGTTCTCTTGTTTTCTCGATGGATATTCGGGTACAATCAGTTGCCATCGCCTCGAAGATCGGCACAAGGCGGCGTTTACGTGTCCGTATGGAGTTTTCGCCTATAGGCGAATGCCGTTTGGATTGTGCAATGCTCCGGCCACGTTCCAAAGGTGCATGATGTCCATCTTCCATGGGTTGATTGAAAATATTATGGAAGTTTTTATGGACGACTTTTCCGTGTTTGGCTCTTCGTTCGACCATTGTCTCCATAATTTGTCACAAGTGCTGCAAAGATGTGAGGAGACGAATCTTGTTCTCAATTGGGATAAGTGCCATTTCATGGTGAAGGAAGGTATCGTGCTTGGTCACAAAGTCTCGGCCAAAGGTTTGGAAGTGGATCGAGCAAAGATAGTAGCTATCGAGAAACTACCTCCGCCCACAAATGTCAAATCAGTGAGGAGTTTTCTCGGTCATGCGGGCTTTTATAGAAGGTTCATCAAGGATTTCTCGGCGATCACGAAGCCATTGTATGGATTGCTCGAGAAAGATATGAAGTTCGTGTTCACAAAAGAGTGTTTGGAGGCGTTCGAGAAATTGAAGTTAGCCCTGATCTCGACTCCAGTTTTGGTCTCCCCTGATTGGAGTCAACCGTTCGAGGTGATGAGTGATGCGGTGATTGGGCGATCGGTCTTGTATTAAGGGTAAACGAGACAAGCTTTTCCGAGTCATTTATTATGCAAGTAAGACTCTCGACTCTGCTCAAATGAACTACACCACCACGGAGAAGGAATTACTTGTTGTGGTCTATGCTTTTGATAAGTTTAGACCTTATTTGGTGGGCACCCACACCATCGTACCTGTGACCATGCCGCCATTCGTCATCATTCGCCAAGAAAGATTCAAAGCCAGGATGGTGAGATGGATCCTCCTTCTTCAAGAGTTCGACATGGAAATTAAAGACAGAAAGGGCTGCGAAAATGTGGTTGCCGACCACTTGTCGCGATTGGAGAAGCCAGTCGAAGGAGAGGATAAGAAGATTGGGATCAATGAGAACTTCCCAGACGAGCACATCTTGAGCGTCATTGATCGCACACCATGGTATGCTGATTTTGTCAATTATTTGGTGATTGGAGTTTTACCTCCATCGTGCAAAGGTCATTTGAAAGAAGTTTCTCCACGATATCAAGTTCTATTATTGGGACGATCCTCATCTCTACCGCCGATGTGCCGATGATCTGATACGTCGCTGTGTTCCCCAAGGAGAATGGGAGAACATAATCCACGAGTGCCATAGTTCGTTGAATGGAGGCCATTTTGCGGTGACGAAGTGCAAAGATTTACCACGATGGATTCTATTGGCCTTGATCTTCAAGGATTGCCAATCTTTTATCAAGAGTTGTGATCGTTGTCAAAGAATGGGGGCGTCACTAAGAAAGACGAGATGCCAAAGAAAACCATCATGGAGGTGGAACTATTTGACGTATGGGGGATCGAATTCATGGGTCCGTTCCCCATGTCTTGTGGTTACACGTACATTCTTCTTGCTGTGGAGTATGTTTCCCGTTGGGTAGAGGCGATTCCCACTGTCACGAACGACTCCAAGGTAGTGATCAAGTTCCTTCACAAGAACATTCTAACTCGATTTGGAGTCGAGGGCTTTGATCGGTGATGAAGTCGCGATTTAATAATAAGTGGCTAAGCGGCGTTCTAGCCAAATATGGTGTGAATCATAGAGTCACCTCACTTACCATCCACAAGCAAGCGGGCAAGCTGAGCTCGCCAACCGAGAGATCAAGTAGATTTTAGAAATCGGTTGTTCATTTCAAGGATTGGGCAAAGCGGTTGGATGATGCTCTTTGGGCCTACCGGATGCTTACAAAGCTCCTTCGGCTATCTCCATATCAAATGATATTTGGTAAATCTTGCCATATACCGGTTGAATTGGAGCACAAAGCATATTAGACACGAGGAGAATCAACATGGATTTCAAGGAGGCGGTATGATGAGAAGTGACCAGCTGTTGGAGCTTGACGAGTGGAGGAATGAAGCTTTTGAGAATTCTCGGATATCTGAGGAAAGAGCTCGAAATTCCACGATCTCACATTCGTACCAAAGGATTCTCACGGGTAATGAAGTTTTGCTTTACAATGCTCGACTTCGTCTCTTCCCGGGAAAGCTCAAGTCAAGATGGTCGGGACCGTATACCGTTTACCATGCACATGCCAATGGGAGTTACGAGCTGCTAGACTCGGGTGGCAACATTTTTAAGGTGAATGGTCAATACCTCAAATCCTACTTCAAGTCACACTTCGACCGAGAAGTCAAGGTGACCAAGCTCAACGAACCATGATAAGAGGTACCATCGAGCTAGCGACGATAATTCTAGCACTGGTTGGGAGGTAACCCAACAGTTTTACATGCTTTTTGTGTTTGTTGTTTTCATTTTATTTTTGGTTGTGTTTCTTTGTTTGTGTCGTGTCTCGTTGTTTTGTGAGATCCCAAAGTTTTAATAGCTTTCTTTTAAAAAAAAAAAAAAAGTACCTAGCGACCGCGAGGTGTGGTCGCGAATTTGGGTAACATTTTTTGTCTAGCGGCGAGCTCATGACCAAGCTCGCGATCATGAGCTCGACCGCGAGATCCATTGCGACCAGCGTCGACCAGCGCCCGCCGTGACCCGTGTTTAACTCTTTCTTTTCCCCATTTTTGTAACCTACACACACACACATATTTTTCGAAAATAGCAGCCCCTTTCCCTCTCAAGCACCAGATGCTCTCTCTCCAATTTTCTTGCGTTTCTCCATCAAATCCACTCAAGGTATGCTATATTTGTTTCATTCTTCATGGGTTTATGTTTATTGAGCATGATTTGGAAGGATTTGTTCCATTTATCCTATTGAAGTGGGTTTAATTAAATTTGAGAAACTAGGGCTTATTTTGTTAGATTTGTTTGGTATTTGAGCATGGTTTGTCCAATGATAGGTTTATTAATGTTTATACACGTATATTGTTAGTATAATTTACCTACATTGTTGATTTGAGTTCAAAATTTGAAAACATGCTTAGAAATCATTTGCTCTTGTGCTCACGACCGCGTTCATGACGTTGGTGTCGGAGTCTGGGCGCCAAGACGCCTTGCTGCTATATGCCGCGCCCGTCTGTCTTGACCTCTAAAACATGCTTCGCGACCACCCTCGCGACCGCGAGGTGTGGTCGCGAGAATTCGCCCAGAACGTCCAATTTTGCAAATTTTTGGCGGTGTGTGTGTTTTTCCCATTTTTTGTTGTCTTGCAAGATCATATGAAAATATGGGGAAAATAATTTGACTAAGTTGAAGTTTGGGGGATCTATATTGAGCATTTTGGGTTGACGTTGTTTTGATAGTTTCATTCATACACGTGCTGACTTTGAAATTCTTTTTAGGTACAATATGCCGTACTCACGGTAACAAGCGCAAGGGCAAGAGCATTGTCTCCACTTCCCACGATGAAACACAAGATGAGCTCCACGACGAGCTACACGATGAGCATCATGATGAGCCTCACGACGAGCCACGCATGGCACCACAAGATGAATTCGATCCAGAAAATTTTGGAGTCAGACTGCCGAATGACTCGTCAAGAAGCCGTTGGAATCGATTGGTGAGATTACGGCATAGGCATTCATGGTTCATGTGCATCAATACGTGTCAAGAGATGGGTATAGGCAATGATGTGGCGTGGTTGGCGAGAGATCGGGCTGTACTCGATTATCACGCCAACTATCTTACATACCGGATCACGGCCTCAATTCTTGTCGACTATCCATGTCCACAAGACAAGCGGAATGCGGATTACATCACGTTCGACTTGACAATGAGCCCGTCAACTATCCGTGGATGAACTTAATGGAATAATCAATGGAAATTCGGAAAGAAACTACATCGGGGACGTCGAGTACACGGTCAAAGTGTATGGCCAAAGTTCATGGACTCGGACTCGAGCACACTCCGTACTATGATGCCTCGAGATCGAAGGCTAGTTCGATCGGAATCCGGTGTCCGTTACTTCCACCGGCTCATCCGTTCACCATCCATGGCCGTTCGACGCCGCCTTTGTTCTATCACAAGACATGTGCATCCGATTGGAGCCGTGTTCAACCGGCGCCAGATGCATGCCGGCATGTTCTAGCTCGACACTTCCACATGCGATCCACGGTTTGGGCAATTCAAAGATATGCATAGGGGATTCGTTACCCCATTGCTGATTTTTGGGATTACGATTCGAGAGTCCGATCTCTCACGACATCTTCTGGACAAGCCGTGCCTATCGTCGAGCGTTCTGAAGAGGCACCCCGGGCGTTACACGTGGTACATTATATGATCAAAACGGCCAATCGGTTTCCGCCTACCCAATCGAGCTCACGGTATAAGCCGCTACTTTACGCGGATGCTAATTGGAATTTGAGCTCCGCTGCACACTATGCATGGACGCGCTGCGTGAAGCGCGGAAGGCGAGGTCGAGGCGAGCAACGCATGAGGAGCAAGCCGAGCCAGTGGCTCACGAGACAAAGCGGCATATTGCACCCGCCACCCGTTCGAGGTGATCCGGGATTTATGATCGATTATATCAAATAGATGGTCGTCTCAACCATATTGACGGGAACGACCTCGATTATGGAGCGCGACAAGCCCTCTACACCCAACACGGGCACATCTCGAGCAACAACGTAAGATGATGGAGATGATGCGACAATGGAATCGATGGTGTGGATTTTATCCGCCACCGGAGTAGCGCGGCATTCAAGGTAAGTTTTCTCTCCCAACTACTCTTTTCTACAAACCTTATTGCTTCCACATGTTCACAATAAGTTTGGGGGGAGTAGACGAGTTTGGTTGGTTGAGAATCCTGTTTATGTTTATGTGCTTTATTGTTAAGTTGTTATGCTATGGGGTCTTTTGTCGTGTTTTGTTTTGTTTTTCGTTTTGTGTCATCGATCAACGAGTTAAGTGAAGTGTGTTAATCCATGTGGCCAATGTGATAGAAATTTTGGTGAAATTTAATGATAGTGCGCATGATATGTTAGAAAATGATGCATGAATGACGTGAGATGGCTTAGAACATTGTTTTCACCATTTGTTTATCTGTGAGACTTGAGCTTCCTTGTATACATATCTTGATCTGATTTACATTAATTGTGTGATATCATGCATGTGATTATCTTCTAGAACTTGCCGTTTTTACGTATCGAGGCGCAATATGTGTTTCAATTTGGAAATGATAAAGGCCGTCTTTGTTAACCACATATTCACCCAAACACTAACCCGATGATATGTACCATTTGTCGCCTTCTTTGAGCCTTTATTAGACTTTTCTTTCGATTAACGGATGATAGGAGGTGAGGATGGATATGGGAATCAAAAGGGTTGAAATTTTGATGTAGTTATGACGAGAAAAGTTTCTTTTAGAAAAATACATCCGTGGTGAAGAATAGTACCTTTGTTGTGAATGATAAACCCTATAAGCTCTAGAAAAGAAAAAAAAAGAAAAAAACAAAATGATAAGTTCACTATGAGTGTTGAGCATAAAGGGTCTTTAATCAAAGTATAGGTACCTACATGGCATAAAAGCGTTGATTTAGCACGTTGGGAAAGAAGAGGAAAATGGACAAAGTCCATATATGTCGAAAAGTATAAATGGGGTACTTGGAATATTCTTGAGTCACTTAGCCATATTTTATCCTACCTTAACCAATGTGCCTACATAACAACCTATGAAAAGACCTCTTTGATCCTAATTTGAACACAATGACGCGGTGGAGATATTAGAAAGCAGCAAGCCTATGGTAAGATGTTGCATTGCATTGATCGTTGAGTGTATACACGCCCCTACATTTCTTTATGAGTTGAGTGTATCATATATTTTACACACATGCCGTTGTGAGGGTTGAATTAAATGAGTTTTGCCGTTAATTGTTGTTTGTGTTGAGTGGACTAACGTCGTCATGTGCACTAATGTTTTTGAGCATTGATATGTTTCTGAGGCCTAGAATGGTTATCATCTTTGCTATGCTCGTTGATCTTTTCGTTGTGTCTTTCTGTTTTGGTTTTATTTGAGGACAAACAATGATTTAAGTTTGGGGGGTTTGATAAACGCGCATTTTACACGTTTATAGTTGATATTTAAATATGAGTTTAGGTCGTTTAATGTGCGTTTACGTATCGATTCTTAATGTTTTATCTATTTCTAGAAGATCTTGCTCTTGGGTGTTCTTTTGGTGTTGTGTAGGTCCGTATGTTGACAATCGAAGCAAGGAGCGAAGCACGAGCCAAAATACACATCGACTGTTCTAGCGACCAGCCTAGCGGTCGCCAGGTGGCCGCTAGGCAACCAGTGAGTGACGCGACCTCGTGCCCGAGTGAAGCCAGCGCCGAGAAAGCTCTTGACGATTTCGCGACCGTGGCTAGCGACCGCTAGCGGTCGCGAGGTAACCATGCGGCGAAGGAGGCGGCGGCGAGCGAAGAGCGCGCGAGACATACCTAGCGATCGCTAGGCGTGGTCGTGGCGAGTCCGGCGCGAAGGAGAATTGGGGTTTGGGGTGTGCCTATATATGGCAACACCCGCGCCCCAACTTCGCACACGCGCCCAACCTCTTTTATATGTTTTCATCGGTTTTCGATTTTTAGCTTTAGCTTCCATCTATTTTCATTCTAGAGTTGATTTGATCATTGTTCTTCATTAGATTACGATCCGAACGTTTTCGTCGAGACAACGATTTTCCGTTCTTCACCGAGGTTGGGATCGAGCCCAACGATTGTTCATCGACGCTCAATACGGGTTTCATTTATATAATTTCTATTTTTATGGTTAAATCGTATTTTATTCCGTTTATTATGTCTGGCTAGTTTTTCATTCTAATCCTAGGGTTTGCATGATCCGATCATATATGTTTTGATTCCTGTTATCGCTATTTACCGTCCAGGCATTGATTCATGATTCTTGGTGCTTATTTATATGTGTTAATTTCTGATCAATCTTGATGCATATCTAGTTGTAGGTTAATTACGTAATTGTATTAATTGTCGATCGATCTCGAATGCATGATACGAATGAGCCTTGAGTCGTAGGCGAGATAGGATATTCGTAGGAAGCATATTCTTTGTGATCTGTTTGGGTTGCTTGTTTTCACCTAGAGGCGTAATGATAATAGGAAAACTAGTAATCTCTGACCGCTTTTTCGTAATGTGAAATTATCGGTTATATATGTGATCTTCCATCTTATGCGGATTAAAATTGGTTAATAGGAACAGGATAAACATCGTTGTGGATAGGATTAATGCATCCCTGTGGTTAGTCGTCCTTATCTGCTTTTAACATCCAGTGTTTATTGCTTTATTTTATTTTCTGTTTTGTTACCCCGCTTTGGATTGAAGTCCGAAGCCCTAAAATCTTACCAAACCATTTATGTTGCTTCGATAATGATGAATCATAGTTGAGTTAGCTTCTGTGTTTTCGCATTACAATCCCTGTGGATACGATACTCTGGTTACCTTCTATATACGCCTTTTACGTGTGAAAAAAGGAGCGATCACCTTTCACTTCTGAGCCGGACCTTATCAACGTAAGAAACGAGATTTAGTACATCACTACGCTTTTCCAAAAATCATCGATTAGCAACAACGGACTTACTAACATCAACTCTATTAACTGTAATACCCCGATTATTTAAAAAGCCTAATTACGATATTAATTTCGTAAATTAGAATATTATTATGATAATTTAATTATTTAAATTATCGAATAATGATTTCGATCATTTTGGAATAATAAATTCCTATATATTATTCACAAATGAATGTGAATTGAGAAATACGATTATGTAATGTATTTCAACAGTATTATTTCTACGTCGATTACGTATCGATGATTAAATGCTCGTGATATTTTCTAAGTTTTTAAGCTTAGAATTTAATTCCATTATTATTGGAATAATTTAATAAAGTGATTACGGCTTTATTACGACCATTTTGAAATGAGTCGATAATTAACGTTTTGAGACGTTTCAAACGTTAACGTTTAGAGATGACTTGAGAATCAAGTCTAACGATCAAGGAATTATGATATTTAAATTCCTATGATTATTTTATGTAATTAGAATATTATTTAGCATTGAAATAATGCTAAAAAATTTTGGAATGATATTTTTGATTATTTGTGATTCTCGAAAACCCTAGAATTGAGAATTAGGGTTTTCTACCTATGGATTAATTCCAATAATTTATCCTATGATATAAATTATCATCTAAAATATATATTATGATATATATCTAATAATTGCATGAAAATCAAATTTTGGGCACTTGAAATGGAAAAGTGCCGTGAACATCACTTGTAACAAAGTTTTTACGTAAGTTGGTCTTTGGCTTTGCTTGTTGATTAAATTGGTGATCCAAGTTTTATAATTGCACTCTTATCAAGTAAACTAAGTGATCAAACAAGTGGATGCATGGTGGAAGGCTTATAGCCGTGTATTATGCTTGAATTAAGGTGAGAAGAAGTTTTGGAACACCTTTTTGACCTTGCTTCCACATACTTAATGCCTTAGATATTTTTTTTAGTATAAGACAAGTTTGATAAAGCTTCTCCTTGTGTAATGAGGAGTAACCGACGGCACCTTGATGCTCCAAGGTGGATGAATTGTTTTGTTCAAGAAAAGGGTTGAGTAAATGCATTAAATGGGTGTAAGAGATGACATATTCATTGGTGAGTCATACAAAAATTCATGTGTGTCTTCCTTTGTGTGTGTGATGGTAGCCGAGCGAGAATTGCCCCAAACCAAAGGAATAAATTGTTTTATCCTAGGAATTTTGTGTAAGAAATACTTACTACCATGATGTAATAATATGATGAGTCATAAGCTTAGAAAAGGCTCGCAATCCTTTGTGAGTGAGGAAAACCGAGAGATAGTGAGAGAGAGACATGAGCTTGTGGTAGGATAATACAAGTCTTGAATTAAATTGTTTTACTTATACTTAAGTCTTGGTATTCACAAAACCAACTCATTTTACTCTCTCCAAAAGAAGAAAATTGTAATATTCCAAAGAAACGAGCGTATGATTACGGTAATTTAAACCCGTGAATTAGGGTTTCTTTGTATATTATTTTACGACATCGAATAGTGTGATTTCGATTCAAGATATTATAACGAATTCCTTTTATATTCACTAAGGATTGTGAATTAAGGAATTGAATTATTACGAAATGATTCATTGATATATTTTAACGTCGAGCAGCGTATCGAACGTTAGTATTTTATGGAATTTCATGAGCAGTAAAGCTTGGAATTAATTTCCATCTTAATTCCTATATTAAATGGAATATATTTATTAAGTAAGTACGAACTTACTACGACCATTTTGAGATGAGTCGATTTTGAACATTTTGAGACGTTTTGAACGTCAACGTCTAGAGACGTTTTGAAAAATGAGTTTAATACTCAGGAAATTATTATATTTAATTTTCTATTATTATTTTATATAATTATAGTATTAATAAATATTAAATTCGAATTTTGAGCGTTTAAATTCGATAATTTTCAAAATGGATTTTCGAAAACCCAAATTATATAAACTATGGTTTTAACACATGAAATGATACCATTTAATTATCCTATGGTATATAAATCATATATTATGATATATATATTGCATTAATGTACAAAAAGAAAATAAATCCTACCTATTTGGACCCCTAAACCTTAGGCCATCATGAATGGACAAGGCATGCTTGTCACCTCCTTTAACACCCAATGCATGGAAAGTCTTTCAGCCTACACTAATCATCACCACACTCTACACACTCAACCATGATTCCTATTGTGTGTGTGTGTGTGCCTAAGAGAGAGAGATATACATGGGAGAAACTCTTCCCATACACTTCATTTCACTCATAATACATTTTCTCCTCTCTCCCCAAAATTTTCTGACCTCTCCTCTCCTTTCCTCTCTTCTTTTCCCCTACACCATTTCCACCATGGAAGAGAGCTCAAGCTCCATCTCTCTCTCATTCATCTTCAAATTCGTGACTAAGGTATAACTATCTCCTATGACTCTTAGACATGATTAAATCATACTTGCATGGTTAGATTGATGATCTTGGTGGTGATTTGGGGTGATAGATTCACCATTTTCGTGGTTATATGAAATGCATACAAGAAGAATAAGCTTAAAACTGAAAACTGGAAGTATGTTACGAAAATAGTAACTTCATAAATTTATTTGACTAAGTTACAGTGGTCCGACGAATGTGAAATTTTACTATGTTGAAATTACACATGTCTGTTACGTCTCTGTAAAATTTCAAGTCAATCCAACTTTATTTTCTATTTTAATTCTATTTTTCAAATACACTGCACAAATCTGTAAAATTTCGGTGTTCATCACCCACGGTCCGTGTCTTTCGTTTCGAGTTTGGCTAATGGTAAAACTATAAAAATTGGCATAAACATAAATTAGAATGTCTAGAAGATCTATGTAAATTTTCAGAATTTTCTAAAAATGTTTACTATTTATTCCAGATTTTTTAAACGAACTGCACAAAACTGTCACTGTAGTGATAGCTTGTAGTAAAATATTTTTATCTCCCAATCTATTTTGAATCATTGAGTAAGGATTTTTCTAGATTAAACTAGACTTAAGTGGCTTTTCAATATGATTGGTTGCATTCCTAGATTCCTTATAATGAACTCACGGTGAATTTTTAAAGTTGACGCATTACAGTAAGCTTTTTGGACAAACTGCCTTAGTAAAATTCTATGCTAATTGACTGTCCGTGTACGACCTTTGCGTGAGATATTCGAGCCGTTTGTAGTCCGAATTTGACTTGCGTTTCTTCATAAGAAATGTTCCTTACCATGTCTAGTTTTGATCTGGAAAGTTTTATCCCAAACCAAGCCTTATAAGTATACTGTTCACTGACCCAAAGTCATCTACTTGAATGTTGTCCTTCCAACTAGTCAACTTTGAACTTACGTATTTTCGATGCATCAAGTACCTTCCAGTACGGTCTTCATGAAACATGTAGTTCTTATTACAAGGTTTCTAAAATGGTATCTTTCAGTCATTTTGGTATTGTGAGTCAAAGTTACGAGCCTCGCAAAATCCCTCGTCGTTAAGCTAAATCTGGAAATCCTGAAAATTTTTCTAAGTATAGAAGAAGTCAGTTCGAGTTGCCCACTTTGAGAGCCTATATCTCCAGAACCATGACTCTTTTGGGTCGACTTACTTCTTATAACTTATAGTACATATTTAGAGGTTTCCAGAATGTGTCTTTGTGCGGTCATACGTATTTTTAATCAAGAGTTATGAATCGTCAAAGTATGACACTCTAAATCTGGAAATTCTGAAAAATATTCTAAGTATAGAAGTCAGTTCGAGTTGCCCACTTTGAGACCCTATATCTCCAGAACCACAACTCTTTTGGATCGACTTCCTTCTTAGAACTTACACTACATGTTTAGAGGTTTCCAGAATGTGTCTTTGTGCGGTCATATGTATTTTTAATCGAGAGTTATAGATCGTCAAAGTATGACACTTGGGTTGTTTTAAGCTGTTTCTTGAAAATTAAACACTTGAATTTTAACTAAGTGTTGAAACTCCCCTATGTGAAACATGCCTTATGTGACTAACATGCTATTAATTGATGCATTCATATGATATGTCGCAAGGTACATTAAAGCATTAATAAAATGCACGAATTTAGGATAAAACAACAATATGATATTTTTACGGAAGCACGTCTTAACGTGAAATATTTGACTAGGTGCTACTACATGATCAATTGATTGTATATCATGCCATGATATACACTCAAGTAGAAATATGGGTTCTAAGACCCGATGGATGTTTCAACTCCAAAACCTCAAAGCCAGGAATAGATAGGCTAAGCCTAGGACTCGCAATCCAAGAAATCGGTTAGACAATCTACAGTCCAGGTGGGCTTCTTATCTTCAAAATGTGGGCCTTTTCTTACCCCACTAAAATGTGACTTTAATGTTATTCCAAATGAGTTTATTTACAGTACTTATTCTACAACTGTTATCAAATGTTTTACTGCATTACCTGCCAAAAATATTTCGTTTTGTGTATGGATCCTATCATTTGCCGGGTAGGCTGTGGAGATGGTTGGAACTTTATTATGACAAGTTATGTCATTTGGGTCGCACCAACCTTTTAATGTCGGGTCTGTGCCGGATGATAAATGTCCGCTAGGATTGGCGTGAAGGTTGGAACTATACTGTTGTGTTAACATATGCTTCGCAGAGCGACCGTCTTTCGCGGGATTACGGCGGTCACGGCGTCGTAGATGGGAGGCCTCTCTCGACGCTTATTATTTATTATTATTATGTATTGTGACTATGAGTTACGGACCATACACACCAAGAAAATGCTTGCCAAGCTACTTTTGCAACCGAATGATTTTAGTAAAGACAAGGCCTTTTAACTAAAACCCTCGCGACTTACTCGACATTAGCGTAATTCGAATATTATCAAATGTTTTGGCATGAGTCCACCGAGTGTATTCTTGTACTCAGCACCGCATGTTTGTTTTTAAATGTGCAGTTGAGCGAGATGATGGATGGAGCGGTGTTGAGCAATAGGAATATTGTCACGAAAAGTTTATACCTTGATAGTACATCGTCATATGTACATATCACATGTTTTCATTGCAAGAACTTAAGTTATGTACTAAAGTCCAAGAACATGCTTGTCATATGAATTACGGCTTTTGTTAAGGTGAATTTCGCTTAATTATACTGTTTAGAGTTACAACCTTCTAAATCCTACTTATGATTTGGGGATGTGTGAGTGGTATCAGAGCCAGGTTCGCTCTTGAACCCAAAATCTCCTTTAAGATTAAGTCTAGATTGAGTCATTAGACTTCTAAAGGTTAGCATACAATGCTCAACACTCCATCACATCAAGCTCAACCGAAATGAGGTAAATGATTCTTTTTCCAAAGTTTTGAAAATTTCCCTGGCCAGATGAATGTTTATGAAATGATTTTTATTCAAATAAAATGAAAAGATTGAAAGTGAAAAAGGATGAAAATGATTTTTTTTTCAAAAGAGATTCCCACAATATGCAGGTATGGGATTGCATATTTAAGGAAAGCTCAAAGATTCCACAATATGCGGTATGGGACCGCATATTTAAGGAAACTTAAAGTTTGATTTATGATAGACAAATGATTTTCTCGATTTTGAAATCGAAAAGTTTGAAGTGAAGGATGATTGAAATGATCTTTCAAAAGAAATGAAAGCGATGAGAAAGGTTGAGAATGAATGTTATGACAAATGATTTGTCGAGAAAGTTATGAAAAGAAGGAAGATATAAAGGAGATGATGACAATGATGTGAGAAAGTTTTGGCATGATATGCCAAAGATGAAATATTTGAAATCCTGAAATTCAATAAGTGTTCATTGTTATGAACAAAGTTATGTTATTCACGCTTCAAAGTGATTGAGATTGGACACGATTTGTCAAAATGATATGTTGAATTCGTGAAATTAACGAAGTACATGCGCATAAATGAGCTACGTATGAATATTTGAAGTTTTACTTCAACTTCAAAGTTCTTTATGATGATGAGCATGCTAGCTCAACGTAACGTAGACTTTTAAGAAGCATGATCCCTTTACTTAAAGAATATAGAAGTAAGAACTTCCTCCTATTACAAGAACAAGAGTAACGATGGATTTGAGGACTTCATTCCATCTTGAGTATCGAAAAGAAAAGGATTTATACAAAATTGTGCGACTCGACTTCGACCTCGGTACGCGATCGTCGACTTTGATTTCGTGAATTTATAATGTCGACTTTGACATATCGACTTTGGTAGCTTATGCGACTCGACGCCGGCATTTCTCTTTACTACCGCTGCATCGGTAACGGCATGCACGACCTGGCGTCGGCATCGCTTATGACCTCGGCGCGAGCGCCAGAAATTTTTCCCGCACTGCGCATTGATTTTGTTTTGATTAGTTCTCTATCGTGTGAACTCCGATTTACGTCGGTTTTAGCCACGTGCCCCTAATGTACTGTACTTCATTTCTTATGAAGGACCAAATTCTGATTCCTACTCCAGGATTCACGAGGATCAGTTGAAGCTAGCTCTATGATTTATAGAAAGTAAGAACGTTATAGTAGGATACGAATCTTAGAATGTTACTAAGAAAGTAAGATTGCCGACAATACAAGTAGAGCCACGACGCATAAAAGAACCTTTGTTGATGACCTATTATGGGCATATAAGCTTTCAAAAATTATATTCATCACCCAATATCCGTCGTTGAGTTTAACTCATGACCTAGTTCCAATTGAGAATTCATTCGAGTTTCTCACTTCTTACGAAGAAAATTTTCAACCCAAAATTCATAAAGTGTCCTTTGAACCCAAATCCTAGCGTGATCGAGAAAATATTTGTGACGGTCCGCCAGCCCATATGACCAAAGAAATCTCGAGAGTCGTCATTCGGTCTTGGACCCTAGAACCCCATTTATTCGATCTAAAAGCATATCGAATTAATCATTGAAAAGATGTTATTTCAATTTGTGAGACAACTTTTTTTTTTTAAGTAGTCGTGATAATTCTTTCTCGACTCTTGAAACCATCAAGTATGACTAACGCCGACTTACCTTGTCACCTAAGTACAATTCATCAAGCGATAAACATCGATATGAAATAGGTTGACTTATTCCACCACCCAAATGTTTCGCATCAAGAAATGATAGACATCAAGAAATCGGGATGTAAGGAAAATCTCGATGAGATGAGATATTTTTCCTACGATACACATGGATGTGATGACCTTGATGGGCTTTACAAAGATTGATAACGATGAAGTTATACCTTCATACGATCGTTACGATAATCAAGTTATGAATAAGATACTCTTTAGCATTGAATGCAAGAGTAAAAGCAAGAAAAGTATATGATATCCGTGGGATATGAACTCTCTTTTATAACAAGAGAGATTACAACTTATCCTTAAGATAGTTGGTTGTCCTTGAAACCTCGTTAGTAGGTTGGACATGTTTAAAAGAATAAAGATGCATACAAAATATTCCTTTCTAGGAATATATATATATAATTAAGGAAATGATAGCATCTCAGAAAATAGATCCATCGCCTTATACCTCAGTCAATGAGATTATGATTGAGCATAACCGATTCCAAGTAATTCAAACTTGGTTAAACAAATGATAATGAGATGGAGGAATCATAATCTTTGAGATTGTGTGAAGCAGCGAGGATAGCCCTAGTATGTAAATCAAGTGTGAAGAAAATATCTTCAAAGCCAAGACATGGAAGAGAGATGCTTGGAATTTAAGTTATGGTGTGCAGAATGTGCGACCTACCAAGCCATACGACAATGATAACGGTTCTAGTCCGAAGTGGGAACGAATTATAACGAAAGTAAGATTACTTTCAAATACCGTGTCCAAGAAAAAGGGACAAAAGTCGGGAATAACTAAAGAAACTATGAGCTATCGATTATAAGATAGCCATGACATAATATAAACTTCGAGACATATGACTTGATAAATAAGAATTTCCCTTGAGAAGAGTTAAAGTAAGGATATATGAGAAATATATTCCAAGATCGATGAAGTGAAAAGGGAATGGAGTCATTCATACCGGATTAGGAATGAATGATAGTGTTAGAGACACGACGATCTCTACGGTAAGACTTAATTATCGAGATATCAATATCAACGGATAGGTTGATGTAGACCTAACCACAAATGCTATTGGTAAAAGCATAACGATACGATACCCGAGAAGTATAAGGTGAATGAGGCACCGTAAGGCCATAGCAAGGAGCATAATGTCCCAATGGAAAGGACGGTGACATATGAAATAGATATTCACTTGAATAAACGGAACACCGTAGACCAAAGCCTATACTTCAGACCGGAAATGTAACAAACAAAACCTAAAAGACAAGATAGGTATGAGGAAAATTTCGTAATACCTATAAGATTTTGTTCAATTTAGGTATTTCGCTGACATGACAAGCACGCATGAAAGCGATAGAACCCAATTTAGGGTGAGCGCATCAAGATGTAGACCTCCTTACCTATACGAAAATCATGGCCATCGCAAGAGTTGCTCAAGCGTAGATTCGAACCTAGAATCGCCTAAAGTTCTACTCAATGATTTGGATCACTATATCTGTGAGGAACGTAGATATAATTTTAGAGTCAAGAAGCTTCGAAAATGGTTGTCATTCACGTGATCAGCGACCTGGACCTAATCTTTTCGATAAAAGGTTTTACGCGATAGGATATTGGTACCCACTATCCGCATATGCGAATGGATTTAGAGCGATATGCGACTGAAGGAGTAGACGTAAAATGAGTATTAAGATAAGTGTCATGAGTTATCTACAGGTTATATAGGTCTTAAAGTGAATAATTCTTTAAGAGATCATTCTTGTTTAAAGATTTCCTCCATAGCTTAAATTAAGTCGAACTTATCTAAAAATATCCGCATACAAATGGCGTGAAAAGGGTGTTTAACGGGTAAGAGAGTAACCCCAAGGCCTACAATTTATAACTCACACGAGCGTATCGGCTCTTTTATTATGAGCTAGGCATGGATTTAGAAACAGTTTTGGAGAAAATTTTACACCTCTAGATGGACGCTCGAAATTTTAGAGTGACAAATGAGGATGGTATCCAACGACTTATCGATCGTTTGCCAACAGACAAGGTGGTTTTGCAAAAGGATGTGTCAAAAGAATATTTTCTCCATGATACAAATTCCAAAGTCCGCGGACTTACCAGGATTTGTCAACAAGCTCAAGTATACTCATGATGCATATGGAACGGCACCTATAAGCACTCGTCCTAGTCCCCGGCAATTTACACCGCAAGACGTGACAGAATGTTGTACCCTAATGTTCCAAATGCCACCCCACGTCCTATGCCGTCAATGGTACCAATAAGAGGTGAGAAGGGCAAAAGGACAGGATCTTATCGCCTCAAGGATTAGGAGTATTACCACTACCAACTCGACCTTACTTTCTGATAAAAGTAACACCAACTTCTGGTATTGAAGAAGAAACAGGGAGCAATGTAACCCCGACTCCTTGAAAGAGAAAGATCGTCGGATATATGAGGTAAAACGACGAGAAATAGATAAGTTTCTAAACGAAAGGTACGACTCGCAAAGGTCACTCGAGACACGTAACCCTATGATAATATGAGACTCATATGTAGATAATATGGTTAGAATGAGTAAAATAAACGTAGTTGGAATATTTCGTGAATATGTTAAATGTGGTGTCGAAATTTTGGGTGTAAAAAGAACTAGACGCCTTGTAATCAGTCGGCTCGATAAACCGACCCTCGTAAGTAATGAATGAAAGGTCCTCGCTGAGGCATTTTGATGAAATATTATATGGCCTTTATAGAATGGTATCCGAAATACGAAAACGAACCGTTCCGAATAAGATATGGCTACTATGAGATAATAGTTAAGCCATTCGGACTGACAAATGCACCAGCCTTGATCATGAACCTCAAAAGTCGAGTGTTCCACACGTACTTAGAAAATTTTATCTTAATCTTTATAGATAAAGTTCTTACCTATTCAAAGGACGAAGAAGAACATAAAGAACATTGAAGGACTGTCTTACGACTTTTAAGAGAGGCAGATTTTGCCAATCTGTGATTGTGAATTTCATAGAAGGAGAAATATTCCTCAGGCATATAGTATCCTTAGAAGAAATCAATGTGGACCTGACAAATGGCAAAGCAATTAAGAATGAAAGTCGCCAGTGACCTAAGATAAGATGAGCAATTTCATAGATTAATTGACTACTATCAAAGAGCCCTTGAGAACTCTCTAAAGTAGCAAGACCAATAACATAGCTACCCCAAAAAGGAATGAAATTACGTGGAGTAATAAAAGAGAGGCTATGTATTAATATGAGAAAGATAATAGCTTATGATCACAATGACTTGCCACATGAATAGAATTTCCCAACTCACGACTTGAAATAGTGACGATGAGTATAAATACCAAAGTCTCAAGACATCACTCCTATGACAATAAGTTAAGAACCCTTCTCAACTTCATAAAGTTTGAATTTATTCTTCGAGCAAAGAAATGTGGATACGAATGAGAAAGATGGCTCGATTTAGTAAAAGATTATAAGTGTGATAAATGATCACCGAGGATGGTAAATGTAGAATCTAATACCTGAGTTATAAAATTCAGCTTAAATCATAGTATGTCCCAACAAAAAGGAAAACTCATTGGAAAGTTTAAGAAAATGAGAACAGAAATAGTCGGGCATTCAGTGACGAACGTAAGTTTTACTCTCACACCCAAGGTGACATATGACTAAAAAGAGAGAATGGAGATGGGAGTAGAATACAAATTAAGATAGGGAATGAAAGGCTGAAGAATTTTAAGGAATACTGGACAATGTTATATCATCTAAAGAAGGATTATATATATATAAATATCTCCAAGCAATAATAAGTCGAGAGATGAAACCAATAATGAAGTCATGACCTTCTCTTACCGCTTGACTAGACAACTTTAAGATATGTTACGATTTACGGAAAAGTTAGATAGTAAGGAATGAGCGAGATGTAACCATGATTGTCGAGCAATGTCTCGGTTACCAACAAGTGAAGGCATTATATCAAAGGCCTTATAAGAGGTTATAATCTCTAGAGCTACACGAATGAAAATGGAATGATGTAGCAATGAATCTTATGACGAGTTACGCAAAGTCATAAAGAAGTCGCACTACTATATGGGTAGTAGTGGATCGACTCACCAATTATGTTTTGTCTCGCCTACTCGATGACTCGTAGACCGATAAGTTAAGCTCGGACGCATAAAAGGGAATTGTATATTTACGGAAGTACCAAACCTATCGCTTGAGATAGAGACTCCAAGAGTACCCTAGATTTTGAACTAACTCCCAAAAAGAGTTAAACACGAGGTTGAACCTTAACATAGTTGCCCGCTCACAAGGTATGGCGAACAAAAGGACAAGATGAACTTTTAAGGATACGATGAGAACATAAATGTTAAACCCGGTGCAAGTGAGAACGATTGTACCACTTGTTAAGTTATGTACAACCGTAGTTGCCAACCAACGATCAATATAGCCTTATGAGGCATCAGTCTTGAAAGAAGTATCGACCACCACTTTATTGTAACAAAGTAGGTGAGAAAAGGTATAAAGTCACGACGTCGAGGCGACGACCGAGATATCTACCCAATAAGGCAAAGAATGAGAAAAGCTAAGGACGGATAAAAGTCTTACCGACACGCATAAATTTGAGTGCATTTTAAACGCGAATTTAAGTTTCTTAAGATTTCTTCATCTTGAGAAATTACAAAATCAGATGCAAGAACGTCGAGACCACGTTTTATAGAACCTTTCGAGATTCTAAAAATGATAGGCCTAGTAGCCTATAGCTCGGTACTTCCACCAAATTTGGGAAAGTACGAAATGTTTTTCCACATGTCATAGTTAAGAAATACGAAATGACCCAATTCACGAAACCAACATGATGACGTGACCTTTGACTCAGATGAGTTATGATGAAAATCTACGACTAATTTGATCGTGCGATTCAACGATTAAGGAATCAAGTTTGGGTTTTTAATGAAAATCCAATGGAAGAACCATGGACAAAAGGGAAAACACGTGGAAAGATAAGATGTTAAGATACAAAGATACCCCATACTTTATGAGGTATACAAATTTCGGGACGAAATTTTTCTTAAGGGGGGTGGAATGTAATATTCCAAAGAAACGAACGTATGATTACGGTAATTTAAACCCGTGAATTAGGTTTTGTCAGATATTATTTTTACGACATCGAATAGTGTGATTTCGATTCAAGATATTATAACGAATTCCTTTTTATATTCACTAAGGATTGTGAATTAAGTCAATATATTTTAACGTCGAACGCCAGATCGAACGTTAGTATTTTATGGAATTTCGAGCAAAGAAAGCTTGGAATTAATTTCATCTTAATTCCTATATTAAATGGAATATATTTATTAAGTAAGTCACGAACTTACTACGACCATTTTGAGATGAGTCGATTTTGAACATTTTGAGACGTTGAACGCCAACGCCTAGAGACGTTTTGAAAAATGAGTTTAATACTCAGAAATTATTGTATTTAATTTTCTATTATTATTTTATATAATTATAGTATTAATAAATATTAAATTGAATTTTGAGCGTTTAAATTGATAATTTTCAAAATGGATTTTAAAACCCAAATTATATAAACTATGGTTTTAACACATGAAATGATACCATTTAATTATCCTATGGTATATAAATCATATATTATGATATATATATTGCATTAATGTACAAAAGAAAATAAATCCTACCTATTTGGACCCTAAACCATAGGCCATCATGAATGGACAAGGCATGCTTGTCACCTCCTTTAACACCCAATGCATGGAAAGCCTTTCTAGCCTACACTAATCATCACCACACTCTACACACTCAACCATGATTCCTATGTGTGTGTGTGTGTGCTAAGAGAGAGAGATATACATGGAGAAACTCTTCCATACACTTCATTTCACTCATAATACATTTCTCCTCTCTCCCCAAAATTTTCTGACCTCTCCTCTCCTTTCCTCTCTTCTTCTTCCCTACACCATTTCCACCATGGAAGAGAGAGCTCAAGCTCCATCTCTCTCATTCATCTTCAAATTCGTGACTAAGGTATAACTATCTCCTATGACTCTTAGACATGATTAAATCATACTTGCATGGTTAGATTGATGATCTTGGTGGTGATTTGGGATGATAGATTCACCATTTTCGTGGTTATATGAAATGTACAAGAAGAATAAGCTTAAAACTGAAAACTGGAAGTATGTTACGAAAACAGTAACTTCATAAAATTATTTGACTAAGTTACAGTGGTCCGAAGAATGTGAAATTTTACTATGTTTAAATTACACATGTCTGTTACGTCTCTGTAAAATTTCAAGTCAATCCAACTTGATTTTTCTATTTTAATTCTATTTTTCAAATACACTGCACAAATCTGTAAAATTTCGGTATTCATCACCCACGGTCCGTGGCTTTCGTTTCGAGTTTGGCTAATGGTAAAACTATAAAAAATGGCATAAACATAAATTAGAATGTCTAGAAGATCTATGTAAATTTTCAGAATTTTCTAAAAATGTTTACTATTTATTCCAGATTTTTCAAACGAACTGCACAAAACTGTCACTGTAGTGATAGCTTGTAGTAAAATATTTTTATCTCCCAATATATTTTGAATCATTGAGTAAGGATTTTTCTAGATTAAACTAGACTTAAGTGGATTTTTAATATGATTGGTTGCATTCCTAGATTCCGTATAATGAACTCACGGTGAATTTTTAAAGTTGACGCATTACAGTAAGCTTTTTGGACAAACTGCCATAGTAAAATTCTATGCTAATTGACTGTCCGTGTACGACCTTTGCGTGAGATATTCGACCCGTTTGTAGTCCGAATTTGACTTGGATTTCTTCATAAGAAATGTTCCTTACCATGTCTAGTTTTGATCTGGAAAGTTTTATCCCAAACCAAGCCTTATAAGTATACTGTTCACTGACCCAAAGTCACCTACTTGAATGTTGTCCTTTCCAACTAGTCAACTTTGAACTTACGTATTTCTCGATGCATCAAGTACCTTCCAGTACGGTCTTCATGAAACATGTAGTTCTTATTACAAGGTTTCTAAAATGGTATCTTTCAGTCAGTTTGGTATTGTGAGTCAAAGTTACGAGCCTCGCAAAATCCTCGTCGTTAAGCTAAATCTGGAAATCCTGAAAATTTTTCTAAGTATAGAAGAAGTCAGTTCGAGTTGCCCACTTTGAGAGCCTATATCTCCAGAACCATGACTCTTTTGGGTCGACTTCCTTCTTAGAACTTATAGTACATATTTAGAGGTTTCCAGAATGTGTCTTTGTGCGGTCATACGTATTTTTAATCAAGAGTTATGAATCGTCAAAGTATGACACTCTAAATCTGGAAATTCTGAAAATATTCTAAGTATAGAAGTCAGTTCGAGTTGCCCACTTTGAGACCCTATATCTCCAGAACCACAACTCTTTTGGATTGACTTCCTTCTTAGAACTTACAGTACATGTTTAGAGGTTTCCAGAATGTGTCTTTGTGCGGTCATACGTATTTTTAATCGAGAGTTATAGATCGTCAAAGTATGACATTTGGGTTGTTTAAGCTGTTTTGCTGAAAATTAAACACTGAATTTTAACTAAGTGTTGAAACTCCCTATGTGAAACATGCCTTTTGTGACTAACATGCTATTAATTGATGCATTCATATGATATGTCGCAGGTACATTAAAGCATTAATAAAATGCACGAATTTAGGATAAAACAACAATATGATATTTTTACCAAGACGCCTTAACGTGAAATATTCGACTAGGTGCTACTACATGATCAATTGATTGTATATCATGCCATGATATACACTCAAGTAGAAATATGGGTTCTAAGACCCGATGGATGTTTCAACTCCAAAACCTCAAAGCCAGGAATAGATAGGCTAAGCCTAGGACTCGCAATCCAAGAAATCGGTTAGACAATCTACAGTCCAGGTGGGCTTCTTATCTTCAAAATGTGGGCCTTTTCTTACCCCACTAAAATGTGACTTTACTGTTATTCCAAATGAGTTTATTTACAGTACTTATTCTACAACTGTTATCAAATGTTTTACTGCATTACCTGCCAAAAATATTTCGTTTTGTGTATGGATCTCATCTGCTTGCCGGGTAGGCTGTGGAGATGGTTGGAACTTTATTATGACAAGTTATGTCATTTGGGTCGCGCCCAACCTTTTAATGTCGGGTCCCGTGTCGGATGATAAATGCCCGCTAGATTGGCGTGAAGGTCGGAACTATCTGTTGTGTTAACATATGCTCGCAGAGGTGTGTCGCAGGTCAGACGGATTACGGCGGTCACGGCGTCGTAGATGGGAGGCCTCCTCTCGACGCTTATTATTTATTATTATTATGTATTGTGACTATGAGATACGGACCATACACACCAAGAAAATGCTTCGCAAGCTACTTTTTGCGAATCGAATGATTTTAGTAAGACAAGGCCTTTTAACTAAAACCCTCGTGACTTACTCGACATTGGCAACAGAATTCGAATATTATCAAATGTTTTGGCATGAGTCCACCGAGTGTATTCTTGTACTCACCGCATGTTTGTTTTAAACGTGCGGGTTGAGTGATTGATGGATGGGCGAAGTTGTCGATAGGAATATTGTCGTCGAAAAGTTTATACCTTGATAGTACATCGTCATATGTACATATCACATGTTTTCCGCCGCAAGAACTTAAGTTATGTACTAAAGTCCAAGAACATGCTTGTCATATGAATTACGGCTTTTGTTAAGGAGAATTTCGCTTAATTATACATGTTTAGAGTTTAATCCTTCTAAATCCTACTTAGGATTTGGGGATGTACAAAATACCGTGAGTTTTACCTTAGAAAAGCTTGAGTGTTCTTGAGTTTAAATTAGCCAAAGCTTGATATTAAGCCTTTGCACTTAAAATCCATACCGTTAAAAAGGTTAGAAATCGAACGAGCTTCGATTGTACCCTAAGTTTTCAAAATTCTAATGGCTTGATCTTAGGTTTCAAGCATGGTTATTGGTTATGGAAGTATGCTAGCATGATAGCTTGTTCATTAATAATGTGTAGTATGATTTTATGTAAGTATATATTATGTTTAAAATTTGATTCAAGCATGCTATGAACTTATGTCATGTGTACCGAAAATTTTCTTGAGGATTTAAGAATGGATTGATGATACATGATGATATAGAAGCCTATTGTGATTTATTGGAGATTTATTAAAATCCTATGCTTTGTTTTCATTATTACCGAAAATTGTTGAAGGATGATAAGTTGTTGTATAATTTTTATATGCATGATATAATAGCATATTGTTGATCTAGGGTATTAATTAGGTGATATAGGAATTTATTAGAATTTTTAGACAATTGTACCAATTTTTCTCCAAATGACCGAGACCTAGGAGCTTATGTTCTATGGTTTATATTGTGCTATTATATGATATTATGATGTATTAGTGTTATATGATAGTATATAAGCATAGTGTAATTTTATAGGATTTTATAAAAATTGTTTGGTATATTTTACCTAAGAACCGTGAGCTACATGGTTTGAACTTAGGTGTATTGTTTGATTATTTTTGAACCATAGGTTATAATTATGTTATATATTAATATTGGAGCCCTGTGTATAATTATTAGAATTTTTGGACAATTGTACCAATTTTTCTCCAAATGGCCGAGACCTAGGAGCTTATGTTCTATGGTTTATATTGTGTTATTATATAATATTATGATGTATTAGTGCTATATGATAGTATATAAGCATAGTGTAATTTTATAGGATTTTATAAAAATTGTTTGGTATATTTTACCTAAGAACCGTGAGCTACATTGTTTCAACTTAGGTGTATTGTTTGATTATTTTTGAACCTTAGATTATAATTATGTTATATATTAATATTGGAGCCTTGTGTATAATTATTAGAATTTGTGGAAATTTATTGGATTAATATTGGTAAAACCGTGACCTATATAATGTATATAGGTGTGTTCCAAATTTTTCTATAGTGATATTAATACATATTAATGATCATAGTGTAAAATAATACACTATATGAATTTAGAGGAATTTTTGGAACAAGTTTGGAAAAAAAATGTGTTATAGCCATGAGCTATAAGTGAAAATAAGGAATTTTAATTCTTTTTTAATCAAGAATAATAATTTATCATACATCTAAAAATTATTTTAGACATAATTGAATTTTTGAGAATTATTAAACATAGTATATTGTTTACGACGAAACGTTATATTAAATAACGTTAAAAGCATAAATAATGCTTAATGTATTAAAAGATTAATATTGAAAGAAAATATTAATCAAGTTTATCGATTTGCGTGAAAAATCGATTATTAAAGCTTTATGAAAAGAAATCGATTGAAAATCGATTTATATTGAATTTATTTATTAAAATATGTTTATTGAAGTTTTATAACGAAAAGTCAAAAGGTCGATTCAAATTAACGCATTTAAATACGCTCGTTAAATACTCTAATACGTGAAAACGATTACTTTTATCGAATATCTCTTTATGCTAAAAGATTTCATAATTGAAATCGTTTTATGAATAACGTTATTATATCGCTAATTATTTAACATAAAAGGTTAAAATGAGACCGTAGATTATATTACGCCTCTCTCGAAATACGAGAATTTTTTATTGAAATACGCGTTAAAACGACGTATTAAAGTTTATTAAAACTTGAATTATTATTATTTATCAAAGTTGAATGAACTTTGAAAATCTCGAAAAGCGTGCTAACGTGCTAAACGTAAATTTTTGCGTAAGGTGGGACGTGAAGACTCACACGCAACCGTATTTGAGCACGCGTATCGAAAATCGAAGTTTAAAAGTAAAGGTGGGCTTTACTATACTCAAATTGATAGAAGTTATCAAATGATTTATTTATGATGCTTTATTGCAAGCAAATATTTATGAAATGATTATTTAATTACCTGCCCAAATGTTTATGTTTTATGTATGTATCCAATCCATGATATTTGATGCATATTGTTGGGTAGCTCCCACTTTATGACATGCTTGAATTCGTATCCTTGTAAGTACCCACAAGGATGATGGAGAATTCATATCCTGTGCTGAGATGGCCTGGATTTTGTGCACTGATTATTTTGTGACTGTGTGCTGAAAGGGTGCTCGGCCGGTCATGGCGTCTGTGAGAGGAGGCCTCCTCTCTAGCGCGGGAATTATTGTTGGATGAATTATTGTGGTGGATATGGATCATACATACAAGGAAAATGTCTGCGCAGACGAATCTTTATGGAAAATGAAAGAAATTATTTAGTAAGCACGAGTATTTCAAATTAAAACCTCGTGTTATCGTGACGGGCGTAATAATTTAAACTTGATAAATTATTTTCGCATGAGCCATCGAGTGCAATCTTGTACTCAGCCCTGCATGTTTGTTTTTAAATGTGCAGGTTGAGCAGATGATGGATGAAGATGTGTTTGAGCGGTTGGAATCCCTTTGATTTACAATATTAGAAACCTTGAATACACATTGTCATATGTGTATTCACACGCTTTTCCGCCGCAATAGAAATAATTTATCTTATGATGTTGATTAGTTAAATACTTCCGTAACATATGAGTTCTGTATATATATTGGTTAAAGCTTCCTTGATTATTATTCCAAGTATTAGTCCTCGCTAAATCGTGCTTAGGATTTAGGGTCATTATAAAGTGGTATCGTAGTCGTCATTTTCAATCCAAAACCTCTTTTCGTGGTTAAGTCTAGATTGAGTCACTAGACTTCTAGAGATCACCGACACCGCCCGACACTCCATCACATCAAGCTCAACGGGAAAAGGTAAATGATTTTCTCATCTTTGAAAAAGAAAAGTTTGAGATTTATAATTTGATTTGGTGTCGATTGAACATTATCGACAAATGATTGGTATCGATAGAACATTATCGACAAATGATTGGTGTCGATAGAACATTATCGACAAATGAAATGAGAAAGGTTGTAAATAACCATGATTGATTGATTGAAAAATTTTCGCAAGAAATGCGATGTTTAAAACGAACTATGTTCGCTATATTTGAATTTTAATCTTCAATTCTCAATATTGTTTTGATTAATGACTATGTCATCCCAAATGAAAGTTATGAGAATTGATTGAAAGTCGTTGGTTCGCTACCAACGTATGATAATGTCATACGAGAATGTATTGATAATTTTTTTTAAGAATAAAATGTTTGAATTCATGTAATTCAATAGAAATTTATTGTTATGAATATTTGAAAATTTTATTTCAAATCCCAAAGATGTTTACGATGATGGGTATGTTATCCCAATAGAACGTGAGATCGTTGAAGATTTATGATCCCATTTGCGAAAGAACATAGGAAGATGAATTATTGGAATTTTATTCCATCCTGAGAACGAAAGCGAGATCGAAATGAGAATCTCGAATTGATAGACAAAAAGAAAATTCCAGCTCAGAAATGGAAAAGATGTCAAGATGATGAATGTCACTATGCGATAAGTGACACGAGAATGATCTTTTTATTTGGAAGTTCACGCACGACGGAACTCCAAATCAACTATGACTCTTCGATGGAAACGAAGTAGAAATGTGATCGAAGAATTCGTGAGAGTCAATTAAAGATCGAACTCGCAATCATGCTCGATCGACCTCGACCGCCGCACCAAGATGTATAATTTTGACTTCGCTTCCGGTCAGTTCAGTCCGACCTCGGAAGTCTAGTCCAACCTTGGCAGTGCGACCTCGATTGTCCACCTCGGCTTCGAGCTCGGCAGGTGCAACCTCGGCAGAAGCGAGCCCGGTGGGTATGAGCTCGGCTTCTGACCTCGGCAACGGCAGGTGTGACATCCACCTCGCCAATTTATCTTGACCTCGGTCGATCACCTCCACTCGAAAATCAACCTCGGCGTCGACACGCACGCCTTTGGCTTTGATATCGGCATTATCATGTACGACTTGGCGTTGACATGTACGCCCTCGATTGCGGCGACGATACCTTCAACTTCGGCTTCCAAGTCGGCTTTGATGACTTCGTCATTATGTCAATAATCTCGGCATTGGCAAATGACTTCGGCAACAACTTCGACATCGGTATTACTTACGACCTCGGTATCCCGAGCTCGGCATCGCAAAACTATTTGCGCAATGTTTTGTTTTAGCCCGCTCTCCTTCGTTAGAGCTCCGATTACTGAACAGTTTTCGCCACGCATCTCTATCACAGAGTACTATACTTCATATGAAGAACCAAAACCCTGATTCCTTCACCAGAATTGACGAGAGTCAGTTGAAGTTAGTTTATAGTTTTATAGAATGGGAATTTTACAGTGCGATTAGAATTTTAGAATGATACTAGAAAGTAGTATTCCCAGTAGTACAAGAAGCGCTATGACATATAGGGGAACCTTTGATGATGACCTATAATGTGTTATATAAAGTTTTAAATTCTTTTCATTACCAAATTTCTGTCATTGAGTTTAACTCTATGACCTAGTTCGAATTGAGAAATCATATAAGTTTCTCACTTTTTCTGAAAGAAAATTTCCAACCCGAGAATTTATAATGTGTCCTTTTTAAACCAAGTCCTTGTGTGATCGAGAAAATATTTGTGACGGTCCGCCACCCATATGACCAAAGAAATCTCGAGAGTCGCTATTCGGTCTTCTGATCCTAGATCCTAAATTATTGATTCAAAGAATATATGGATTCAATCAATGTTATTTTGGTTTACGAACCCATATCTTTTGAAAGTCGATATGACTAATTTTCTTCAATCCCGGAGACCAATAGGTAAGATGCAGTCGACTTATCTTGTCACCTAAGTTTTGAATTAGTAAAGTGATAAACATCGATATGATGTAGGTTAACTTATTTTGGATAACCTAAAAGTTTCGGATCAAGAGAGTGATAGACATCAAGAAGATATGATGTAAATAAGATCTCGATGAGACGAGATATTTTCCCTATGATGCACATGGATGCAATGGCCCCTGATAGGCTTACTAGATATTGATAACAATGAAGTTATATCTTCATGTGATCGTTATGATAATGAAATGTTATGAATGAGATACTCTTTAGCATAGAATGCAAGAGTGAAGTAAAGGAAATGCATGATATCCTTGAGATATAATTTCCCTTATTATGACATAACGAGAGATTACAACTTATCTTTAAGATAGTTGATTGTCTTTAAAACCTCCTTAGTAGGTTGGACATGTATAAAGAATGGAGATGCACGATATTCTTTTCAAAGGATATATATGTAAAGAAGCGATAGCATCTCAGATAACGAATCTCTCGATTTATACCTCAATCAATGAAATTATGCTTGAGCATAATCGATTCCAAGTAATTGAGACTTGGTTAAACCAATGATAATGAGATTGAGGAATCGTAATCATTGAGATGTGTGAACGACTAGGATAGCCCTAGCATGTAAATCAAGTATGGAGAAATATTCCACAATGAAGACATAGTAATGAGATGCTTGAAATTTAAGTTATGGTGTACAAATGTACTACCTTACCAAGCTATATGATAATAATGACGGTTCTAGTCCTGAGAGTAAGAATCAAGTATAATGAAAGTAATATTACTTTCCGACACCATGCTCAAGAAAAGGGACAAAAGTCAAAATAGTCAAGAAATTATGAGCTATACAATTATGAGATAGCCACAATATGAGATAAGTTTCAAAGAATATTATGACTTGATAAGTAAAGTAATTCCTTTCAAGTAAAAAGAAGAGAAAGAAAGCATTCATTATTTGAAATGGATCTTAGTACTCTAAATCAGATTGACACAAAACACTTGTCTTGTGTGTCTTAGAAATTAACAAGCAAGATAGCTTCTTTGACTTTTGCAAAGGAAATGTTTTCAAGAGAACAAATGAAAAGATTCACATGGAAGAATCTTAAGATGAATCTAATTGTAAATCTTACCCTCATACTTTGTGACGATCAATAAAGTGGAATATTAAGTATCTCGACATGGAATGAAGCATTCATCGAAGGTCGAGAAAATGGTAAAGATATTTGACGTCAAGGCAAAAGTATAATATGTCTCTAGTGGACAAAGGATTTTATCCTATGCAAAATTTCAAAATGAATCAATAAAGATTTAGAAGAAATGACGTATATCCAAAAAAGGGATATTACAAACGATGACACTAAATGCCAGTACAAGGATTTTCTCCGAAAAGAGTTTAAAGTAAGGATATATGAGAAATATATTTCTAAGATCGATAAAGTGAAAAGGGAATCAATCATTCATACTTGGATCGAAATGAATGTTAGTGTCGTACATCATGATCTCTACGACGAGATTAAGTTATCGAGATATTAATATCAAGGATAGGTCGATATAAACCTAACCACCGAATGCTATTGATAAAAGCATAATAGTACCGACACCGGAAGGGTAGGGTGAACAAGCAATGTAGGCCATAGAAAGGAAACATAATGTCCCAAGGAAAGGACAATGATGTATGAAATAGATGTTTAATCGAATGACGAGAACACCGAGACCGTAGCCTATACTTAGCAATCGAAAACAGATTTAACGTAAATCGTGAGGCTCGATAGATATGAGAAAAAATTTCGTAATACCTATAATTTTCATTCGATATAGGTGCTTGCTTTCTAACATCGCACAAGTATGTGTAGAAACGATAGAACCCAATTCGTGGTAAACGAATCAAGAAATGAAAATCTCCTCACCTATATGAGAATTATGGCCATTACTGTGTCTCGCTCAAACTTAGAATCGACCTAGATCACCTAAGGTTCTAACAGATGAGTTAGATCATAATATCTATGTGGAACGTAGATATAATTCAAGAAATGTAAGTTTCGAAAACGGATGTCACTCACATGATTAGAAGCACGGCATAGCTCTCTATTGAAATTCTATGCAACGGATTGATCCTCAATTGCTTTAATTTAAGGATGGCTCACCTAGAACTATCTTTACGATGGTAAGAAAAGAGTCGATGAGTAAAAGGTTAACCCAAGTGCCTACAAGTCAAGAACTCACACGGGCAGACGCTCTTTTATTATAAGTCGGGCATGGCTTAGGACGTTTTGAGGAATTTCTACACCTAGGGATGAATGCTCAGAACTATGGAGAGATAGATGAGGATGACATCCAATAACTTATCCATCATTTGCCAATGTAATGGCGTGATCTTGCAAAAGAAGATCAAGATAATATCTTCTCCAAGTAGAAAATTCCAAGACTTGGCGCACTTATCGTGATTTGTCAATGTGCTCAAGTATACATATAATGCGTAGGAACGGCACCCACGGTGCTTGTCCCGATCCCCGCAAGCTATACAAACAGGCATAAAGGAATGGTCAGACCGATGTTCAAAATGCCGCCCCACGCCGTGTGCCGCCTATTATACCGAAAGAGACGAGAATGGCAAAAGGAAATGATCTTATCGCCTCGAAAATTAGAGGAATTACCGCTATCAAATCAACCTCACTTTTCGATAAAAGTAACACACACTTTGGAATCAAAGAAGAATATGAGCAGATGTGACCCCGGCTCTTTGAAAGAGAAAGATCGTCGATCGTACGAGGCAAAACGCACTGAAATAGGCAAGTTTCTAAGAGAAATGTACGATTCGACGAAGGCCACTCGGAGACATGAGTCCCATGATAATACGAGACTCATATGTAAATAATTGGCTATATGTAAATGCACTACTAGAAAAATCAAGATAGACTACGATAATATGTGTAGTCTATGTATGCTTTTTGGACCGTAGAGAAAAGTGGTGTAGAAAAAGGCTAGCACATACACTACGCTTTTTATGCGTAGTCTATTCTCGACTATAGACTACACTTTCGCACATAGACTACGCTTTTAAGCGTAGTCTATACCGGCTGCACTCACACCAATTTCGCACACACACACACGCTCGAGTGTAGTCTATATCGACTATAGACTACATGAATTTCACATATACTACGCTTTTTAGCGTAGTCTATATCGACTATAGACTACACTGAATTTCACACTTATTTTTGCATACACTACGCATTTTATGCATAGTCTAAATGTATTTACTACGGTTTTAATGTCAAATTTACTACGGTTTTTATGCCAAATTTTATATTTTATATACTACGCTTTTTCTATTACAACCGTAGTCAATTTAATAACGACTACGGTTGACTTATCAAACTGTAGTCAATATATCTTTTGTACTACGATTTTTCAATTTCAACCGTAGTTAATTTCTTTATTTAAAACCTGTACAATTAATAACACACAATCTAATAGCAAATGAGATTAAAATATACTTGCTTTCATTACGTTCAAAATCATTATACAAAAATATACAATCTGTTTTCATTACAGCTACAAAATCACTATACAAAAATACTATGCACATCACATAACAAAATCACTATACAAAAGTAAGTAGCTCTCGCATACAGGAAATATCCGTTTAGCAGATTCCTACAAAACATCAAGATATAATGATTAGGTTAAAAAAGTTCAAAGTGCAAGACATGAGAACAAGTCTTCCGTGGAAGCAAAACTGAAAACATTTATTCCATTAGAATAGAAGAATAAATGAATTAGACTTCTTGCCGGAAGTGACAAATCCATAGATTCTTAGCAACAAGATTTTTATTTATGCATTTATTGATAAATTCATGATGATTCACAAGGTTATCACACACCAGCACTATATTTGGGATTCATCATATAGCAAATAGTTTGAATTACATCTATAAAATGCATCAGAAATGCCAAAACACATTGACAAATAATAATTTCAAGGCATTATAATTATTTGCACACAGATGTCAGTCCAGCGTGAAACCCTCGACCCAGATTTGATCGGTGCCAACTGGAGAACATATTAAATTCCTATAAATCCAAATTCCAAAGTAATCTTGCATTGCAGGGTTAGCGTGAAAACTGAACGTAGGATGATTGAGAATGAATTAAACTAATTTTAATTCAATCATATTTCAAATAATTACATTATTCACTAACAAAGTAAAATACTTACTATTTCAGTATCATGTTTTTTTATTATTGTTTTAAGCATGGTCCAGATGTATCTTAAGTACAAACTGTGAATAAGCAAGCTTGTCTTGTTAGTACTCGGATAAATGGCACATCAAGTGACATAAGTACGATGGAATAATTATAAAATCTAGATATTTAACACAATGTGATACAATCATTGTTTGAGCATGTAAAAAGCAAAACACAGATGAATAGATCTAATTATCATGACAAAGATATGAGAAGGTAATTTTGCGCAGAACAGGATTAGTAGAAGCCAAGTTCAACTTGTGAAAAAACGGTAGAGATAAGCAACTTCCAGGTGTACAATATGCTAACTACATGAAATCTGCATTCTGCAGCAGAGATCGATAAAGAAAGGTACAAAATTAGAAACATATCCAAAGAATAAAAGTTGTACAAGATTTATAGATATGTCTTGGCAAATGAAGACGTCGTTCTCTCAGAAAATAGGTATAACATATAGGAAACACTAATTTCTCAAAATGAATACACTTTCAAACAACACAAGTATCCACAGAGTTTCCGAATTATTAAGTGAAAAAAGCTCAAAACCATGAGATATGAGAAATAAACAGTAAAATTTAGCTAGATTACTGAACTAAATACACATTACAACTCTGCTTTACTGGACTTACCTCATTGTTTGAACCATGCCCTAGCTGACCATATTGTGGAAGACCAGCAGTCCTTGTAGATCAAAATAAATAAAAAATCACCATTAAATAGACCAAGCAACAAAGAAGGGGGCGGGGGTGAAGAGATCCAACAGTAAATTCTGGGAATGCACAAAAATGAGGTCCAAAAACCATACATAATAGAAGATCCTTCAACAGAAGTGAGCCACACTGTAAATTCACCCCCACAAACAGCACTTTTGACTTCAGATACTTGACAACGAACTGGAGATATCTCAAACTCTGCAAAATAAAAACAAGTATTAGTATTAATAATAGTAAGGGCTGCAAAGCCAATCAAACACAACTCTCTTATCAGATAAATGTGGGAAGTAGAATTGCTTTTATAAATCATGAATATTACAAAAATAATCAAATCCTGAATATTACAAACATAATCACACTTCAAAAGGGAGGTCAAATGGCAGGGAAGTTATTGGTCAGGGTAGTGACAAACAATTGAAGAAAAATGCAAGTAGTAAAGGAAATCATATCACAAATTAAAAATTTAACCAAAGTAGTATACAGTTCCAAGATTAATTGTTTATGAAACATTAATTATTATTTAATATTTATGTCAATATTATTAATCAAAGAATTAATCTTCAATTTGGTGGAGTTGGTTGTTATGTTAATCTACCAACTCAAGGGTTAAAAGGTTTGAATCTTGTTTACATCAATAGCGTGGAACAACAACAACCGCTCACACTATGCTTGTACTAGATGTATACGATATAAGTATATAGTAATCTTAGGTATATATTAGAGTAATAGAAAAACAAATTAATTGAAAATTAAAAGAAAACGCCAAGCACACTTAATGATACCTCTACCGATATGAAAATTGAAAACAACCAACTCACATGCACTTAGTGATATATACCTAAACTTAGTTTTCCAGCTTGCCACTCCAAAATCTCACTGGTTTATATATTAAAATATTAAACTGTGAAATAAGCTACAATAGGAAAAAAGTATATTGCAAATCTGACTTCGCCAAGCTGGTAACGCTACGTTACATATATATGTTTTCTCAATACAAAGATGATATATATATAAAACAGAAATGGAAATCAACCATATATAATATATTTGAAAATTCAATATACAAGAAAACCATTTGAAGTAAGAATGATTGTATGGCAGGCGAAGACAAAAATCAGTAATTAAATAAAGACAACCACAAACACAAGCTCCAAGATTGACAAACAATTATACAGGAGGGTGGCAAGTTTAGAAACCTTTAATATTTGACCTCCATGATGCTCACAATAAATCAGAGAATAACACTCACCATTTTTTATGGAACCCGAACCAATCTGTCCATGTTTATTCCAACCAAATGCAAATGAGAGACTATCTTCAGTCACTACCACGGAATGACTCCTACCAGCCCCTGCTCTAAAAATGTTATGCCTGAGATTATGTGAACAGATGTTAAATGGTTAGCCTAGCTTGCTGAACTGAAAGTGGGATTGCACTAATTACAACTCTAGATTCTCCACTCACCAAACTACAGTGCTAGATATACATACACATAATCCATTTTTCTTGGCATTCAAATGCATTAATGAATAAAGAACACAAAGACAATCTCTTTTGTTCTGGTACATTTTGAACATAATAAGGCAAAACATTCAGTTGAACAAATAAGGTAAAAAAGTTAACACACTTGGATAATTCTGAAACAATAGTCGGCCTATCTCGCTGAACTTTATCCCCATGACCAAGCTGTCCTTTCTGCGCACTTACCAAAACATAACAAAGAAGCACAATGAGAAACCATAAGAAGTCATCAGAAATTGAAATTTAGATAACATAGGAAACATGCCTCATTGCGATCCCACGTAACAGCGCCCATCCACATCCAATGCCAAACAGTGGCAAGATACTACATTACACAGAATCATACATAATGACAGATTTTCATACTCTTTCAAATTTCACAAAAGTAAACTCGAAAGTTTCAGATAGGAGCCAGGAAACTCAACCAACCAAAGCAAAAAAAAAACACAGATTTATTTACCGCATCCAGAGGCAACAAAGCGAATATCCACCCCCATTAGCGGGTGCAGCCTCGTCCGGGAGACCAAATTCTCCTCGGGCGCGGTTCTCCGGCGGCCCATTGCATCCCACGACGTCGTGCCGCAAAAGCAGCCCTCCTCTAACCTCCTCCTCCGGGATTCGACATCGAGAAATCGAATTAAGCGGACAAACTAGCGATTGCTGGACAATTTGAGTTTGAATTATTGGGGGAAATGAGGTTAGCCCTAGAGAGAGAAACGAGGGGAGGAGAGAGAATGGACAAATGGCGGGGAAAGTTAATAGAAAATTTTGGGTATGTGTGTGAAGGAGCAGACCGACTGCGTGAGAGTGTACTGGTAGGCGTGAAGCTTGTGAGCGACGCTGCTACAGCTACGGGAGCACGAGATCTGGTGCGCCGTGAGACAGCTCGGCGCCGGTGGTTAGCGGCGGCCAGACTGGAGAACGCTGGCGGATTGGGAACGGCTGGACTGAATGAATTGACGAGAGAGAGAGAGAGATGGAGCAGCTCAGTCAGTGGTAAGAGGAGGGAGAGAAATGAAATTGAAAGCCCTAATTCTAAGAATTGAAGCCCACGCCTGTATTTTTTTTTTTTTAAAATTTATGCACATAGATTACGCTTTTTTAAAAACTGTAGTATATTGGGTATAAAAACACGCACATACACTACGCTTTTGTTTAGCGTAGTCATTACTTCATAAAGACTACACATATTAAGTAAACCGTAGTCTATATTTCAACAATTTTCGCACATAGACTACGGTTTTCACAAAAAAGCGTAGTCTATACCTAAAGACCGATTTTTCAGAAAAAACGTAGTCTATGAGGTGTAGAGAAAAGGTAAAATTGTAGTAGTGATGGTATCTGATGTACGAAAGCAAAATTTTTCCGAATAAGATATGGTTGCTATGAGATTATAGTCATGCCAATCTGACAAGCTAGTACACCACCTCTATTCATGAACCTCAAAATCGAGTGTTCCATATGTACTTGTAGCTTTTGTCTAAATCTTTATGAACGATGTTCTTATCCATATGAAGGACGAGAAAGAACATAAAGAATATCAAGGATCAGACATGGACTATTAGAGTCGAGCAAAATTTTGCCAAGTTTAAGATATGAATTTCATTAAAGAAGGAAAAATTCCTTAGACACATGATGTCTTCCAAGGAATCAAATTTATATGGACAAATGAATGCGAGACCACTTATTAAAGTGAGAAAGATAATAGTCAAAGCACCACGACGACTTAGACCTCACGAATAGAATCACCCAACCTCACGACTTGAAATAGCAAAGAATGGTATAAGTACCAAGTTCAAGAGACATCACTCATATGAAATAAGTTGGGGATTCTTCACAAACCATAAAAGTTCAATTATTTCTTCGAAAAGAGACTTAAAACGAGATAGAAAAGAGGACTCGAATCAAGAAAGATTCCAATTGTGATATAAACTATCACCCATGGCGGTCAAGGGTTTTAAAGATGCTACCGACAATGTCATATCGTCTAAGGAAAGGTTATATATATATATATTTCAAGCAATGATAAGCATAGAAATAAAATCATGAATGAAGCTCATGATATTCCTCATACCGCCCACCCAAGCAAAGATTAAAGTATATATTGATTTACTAAAAAAAATTAGATAAGTAAAGAATGAAATGAGCTATAACCTCATCGACGAGCATTGTCTCGGTTATAAGAGGTGAAGGCATCAGTATCAATGACCTTATAAGAGGTTATAATCTCTAATGAGATACAAATGAAAATGAAATGACATAGAACGGATTTTATGACGTGTTTTGCCAAAGTCATAAAGAAATAACACTACTATATGGGTAGTAGTGGTTTGACTCACCAAAATGCTCATCTCTGTCTATTCGGATGACTCGTAGATCCGATAATTTATCTCATCGTATATAAGGAAGATCGATCTTTGCAAAGGGTACCAAACCTATCACTCGTGATAGAGATTCCAAGTTTACCCCTAGTTTTGAGCTACCTCACCAAAAAGGAGTTATGCACGATATCAACCTTGTCGTAGATGTCCCTCACGGATAGATGGGCGATAAAAGGACAATATGGATGTTTAAGGATACGATGAGAACATTAATGTTAAATCGAGTGCAAGTGGGAACATGTTTTACCACTTATTAAGTTTACGACGACGACCATAATCACAAACAACGATTGACATAGCCACACGTGGCATTATATATTTATATGAAAAGAATATCGACCACCACTTTATCAGTATTAAAGTAGGTGAGAGAAAATATAAGGTTTTGACAACGTAAATGAAATGATTAAGATATTTGTCAAATAAGGCAAAGACCGAGAGAAGCTCAAGATGACAAAGGTCTTACTGTTGGTATGCGTGAGATCCGAACCGCATTTGAATGCGAAATGAAGTTCTCGAGATTTCTATCGAGGGAAATTATAAAGTTCAAAGTACAAGGAATGTTGAGATCACGCTTTATAGGACCTTACGAGATCCTAGGAATAATAGCCCAAGAGTTTAAAGATTGGTACTTCCACCAAAATTGGGGAACGCATATAATGTTTTTCCACACGTCACGCCTAAAGAAATATGAATATGACCCAAATCACGTAATTCATCATAATGACGTGATCTTCAACTAAAATATGAGTTGTGATGAACATCTACGACTATTTGATCGTATGATTCAATGATTAAGAATTAAATTGGGTCTTTGATGAAAGTCCAATGGAGAAACCATGGACAAAAGAAAATCACGTGGAAATTTAAGATGTTATGGTGCTAAGATGCCCCATACTTTTTGATGTATGTAAATTTTGGGACGAAATTTCTTTAAGGGGGGTAGAATGTAATACCCCGATTATTTAAAAAGCCTAATTACTTATATTAATTTCAGAATTAGAATATTATTATGATAATTTAATATTTAAATTATCGAATAATGATTTCGATCATTTGGAATAATAAATTCCTATATATTATTCACAAATGAATGTGAATTGAGAAATACGATTATGTAACGATTTCAACAAGATTATTTCTACGTCGATTACGTATCGATGATTAAATGCTCGTGATATTTTCTAAGTTTTAAGCTTAGAATTTAATTCCATTATTATTGAAATAATTTAATAAAGTGATTACGGCTTTATTACGACCATTTTGAAATGAGTCGATAATTAACGTTGAGACGTTTCAAACGTTAACGTTTAGAGATGACTTGAGAATCAAGTTCAACGATCAAGGAATTATGATATTTAAATTCTATGATTATTTTATGTAATTAGAATATTATTTAGCATTGAAATAATGCTAAAAATTTTGGAATGATATTTTTATTATTTAGGATTCTCGAAAACCCAGAATTGAGAATTAGGTTTTCTACCTATGGATTAATTCCAATAATTTATCCTATGATATAAATTATCATCTAAAATATATATTATGATATATATCTAATAATTGCATGAAAATCAAATTTTGGGCACTTGAAATGGAAAAGTCTTAGTGAACATCACTAGAACAAAGTTTTTACGTAAGTTGGTCTTCGCTTTGCTTGTTGATTAAATTGATGATCCAAGTTTTATAATTGCACTCTTATCAAGTAAACTAAGTGATCAAACAAGTGGATGCATGGTGGAAGGCTTATAGCCGTGTATTATGCTGAATTAAGGTGAGAAGAAGTTTTGGAACACCTTTTGACCTTGCTTCCACATACTTAATGCCTTAGATATTTTTTTTAGTATAAGACAAGTTTGATAAAGCTCCTGTGTAATGAGGAGAATCGACAGCACCTTGATGCTCCAAGGTGGATGAATTGTTTTGTTCAAGAAAAGGGTTGAGTAAATGCATTAAATGGGTGTAAGAGATGACATATTCATTGGTGAGTCATACAAAAATTCATGTGTGTCTTCCTTGTGTGTGTGTGATGGTAGCCGACGGCAATTGCCCCCAAACCAAAGGAATAAATTGTTTTATCCTAGGAATTTTGTGTAAGAAATACTTACTACCATGATGTAATAATATGATGAGTCATAAGCTTAGAAAAAGGCTCCCAATCCTTTGTGAGTGAGGAAAACCGAGAGATAGTGAGAGAGAGACGTGAGCTTGTGGTAGGATAATACAAGTCTTGAATTAAATTGTTTTACTTATACTTAAGTCTTGGTATTCACAAAACCAACTCATTTTACTCTCTCCAAAAGAAGAAAATACCGGAGTTTTACCTTAGAAAAGCTTGAGTGTTCTTGAGTTTAAATTAGCCAAAGCTTGATATTAAGCCTTTGCACTTAAAATCCATACCGTTAAAAAGGTTAGAAATAGAACGAGCTTCGATTGTATCCTAAGTTTTTAAAATTATAATGGTTTGATCTTAGGTTTCAAGCATGGTTATTGGTTATGGAAGTATGCTAGCATGATAGCTTGTTCATTAATAATGTGTAGTATGATTTTATGTAAGTATATATTATGTTTAAAATTTGATTCAAGCATGCTATGAACTTATGTCATGTGTAGAAAAATTTTCGAGGATTTAAGAATGGATTGATGATACATGATGATATAGAAGCCTATTGTGATTTATCGAGATTTATAAAATCCTATGCTTTGTTTTCATTGTTACCAAAATTGTTGAAGGATGATAAGTTGTATAATTTTATATGCATGATATAATAGCATATTGTTGATCTAGGGTATTAATTAGGTGATATAGGAATTTATTAGAATTTTTGGACAATTGTACCAATTTTTCTCCAAATGGCCGAGACCTAGGAGCTTATGTTCTATGGTTTATATTGTGTTATTATATGATATTATGATGTATTAGTGTTATATGATAGTATATAAGCATAGTGTAATTTTATAGGATTTTATAAAAATTGTTTGGTATATTTTACCTAAGAACCGTGAGCTACATGGTTTGAACTTAGGTGTATTGTTTGATTATTTTTGAACCATAGGTTATAATTATGTTATATATTAATATTGGAGCCCTATGTATAATTATTAGAATTTTTTGACAATTGTACCAATTTTTCTCCAAATGGCCGAGACCTAGGAGCTTATGTTCTATGGTTTATATTGTGTTATTATATGATATTATGATGTATTAGTGCTATATGATAGTATATAAGCATAGTGTAATTTTATAGGATTTTATAAAAATTGTTTGGTATATTTTACCTAAGAACCGTGAGCTACATGGTTTGAACTGAGGTGTATTGTTTGATTATTTTTGAACCTTAGGTTATAATTATGTTATATATTAATATTGAGCCTTGTGTATAATTATTAGAATTTTGGAAATTTATCGATTAATTTTGGTAAAACCGTGGCCTATATAATGTATATAGGTGTGTTCCAAATTTTCTATAGTGATATTAATACATATTAATGATCATAGTGTAAAATAATACACTATATGAATTTAGAGGAATTTTTGGAACAAGTTTGGAAAAAAATGTGTTATAGCCGTGAGATATAAGTGAAAATAAGGAATTTTAATTCTTTTTTAATCAAGAATAATAATTTATCATACGTCTAAAAATTATTTTAGACATAATTGGATTTTTGAGAATTATTAAACATAGTATATTGTTTACGACGAAACGTTATATTAAATAACGTTAAAAGCATAAATAATGCTTAATGTATTAAAAGATTAATATTGAAAGAAAATATTAATCAAGTTTATCGATTTGCGTGAAAAATTGAGTATTAAAGCTTTATGAAAAGAAATCGATTGAAAATCGATTTATATTGAATTTATTCATTAAAATATGTTTATTGAAGTTTTATAACGAAAAGTCAAAAGGTCGATTAAATTAACGCATTTAAATACGCTCGTTAAATACTCTAATACGTGAAAACGACACTTTTATCCGAATATCTCTTTGTGAGAAAAGATTTCATAATTGAAATCATTTTATTGAATAACGTTATTATACGTTAATTATTTAACCTAAAAGGTTAAAATGAGACTGTAGATTATATTAGGTCTCTCTCGAAATACGAGAATTATTTTTATTGAAATACGCGTTAAAACGACGTATTAAAGTTTATTAAAACTTCAATTATTATTATTTATCAAAGTTGAATGAACTTTAAAAATCTCGAAAAGCGTACAACGCATAAACGTAAATTTTACGTAAGGTGGGACGTGAAGGCTCACACGCAACCGGAGGAGAGCACGCGTATCGAAAATCAAAGTTTAAAAGTAAAGGTGGGCTTTACTATACTCAAATTGATAGAACTTATCAAATGATTTATTTATGATGCTTTATTGCAAGCAAATATTTATGAAATGATTATTTAATTACCTGCCCAAATATTTATGTTTTATGTATGTATCCAATCCATGATATTTGATGCATATTGTTGGGTAGCTCCCACTTTATGACATGCTTGAATTCGTATCCTTGTAAGTACCCACAAGGATGATGGAGAATTCGTGATCCCCGTGGCCGAGATGGCCGGATTTTGTGCACCGATTATTTTATGATCAGTGCCGAAAGGGTGCTCACCGGTCATGGCGTCTGTGAGAGGAGGCCTCCTCTCGCGGGAATTATTGTTGGATGAATTATTGTGGTGGATATGGATCATACATACAAGGAAAATGTCTGCGCAGACGAATCTTTATGGAAAATGAAAGAAATTATTTAGTAAGCACGAATATTTCAAATTAAAACCTCGTGTGTTATTCGTGACGCAGGCGAGTAATTTAAACTTGATAAATTATTTTGGCATGAGCCATCGAAGTGTAATCTTGTACTCACCGCATATTTGTTTTTAAATGTGCGGGTTGAGCGATGATGGATGGAGATGTGTTTGAGCAATGGAATCCCTTTGATTTACAATATTAGAAACTCAATACACATCGTCATACGTGTATTCACACGCTTTTCGCCGCAATAGAAATAATTTATCTTATGATGTTGATTAGTTAAATACTTCGCAACATATGAGTTCTTGTATATATATTGGTTAAAGCTTCCTTGATTATTATTCCAAGTATTAGTCCCTGCTAAATCGTGCTTAGGATTTAGGGGCTGTTACATTAACATCAAAGGATCATTTTATCACACTTAACAACTATTTTACGTTGATTAGATTTGTCGCGTCTCAAAGAGATATGATACTCCATCCTTACATTCTTTTCTTCAGTTCACATCATTTCGTATAGATTACGAATCTTAATTTCATAGCTAACTTCGTCGCGCACTAACGTATTTTCTTAATACGAAATTCCAACAACTCTAGTTTATTAGTAATATTTTTTCGCTTCATTTCCCACCTTACACGTCTTATTCGTTCTATTAGAGAAACTCACATTTAGCTAAGGAAATATCATAACTCTACTCACGTACTAACATATTTCACGCTTTCATACTTCAATCAAATTATTTCAAACTTCAAACTAATGTATTTTTCATAATTCACTTTTAGAACATATAAAACAATTAATCTTGCATAATATTCTCTAATTCCAATTTATTATTTAACATACTTTCAATAAATCTCATAATTCCACTCTAACATTCAATCATGCCCACTTACATACATGAAACTAATCATAATACTTTATTATTCAAAATCTTACGTCACTTAGCAAAATGTTTCAACGTGAACATATTTATACTTCATTTAAAAATTCACATAAATTCATAGCATATCTTAAACATAATTTTGGGCCTAATTATGTGATCACATTTAATAAAATAAATTTGAACTCCAACTTTCCTTTTTTATTTATTTTCGGTCTTTTTCAAATTATTTACAAAACTTATCCATAAATTTCTATAATTTCACATATCATACTATATTAACATAGGATCCATAATATCAAATAGCATTGGTCATAGAAAAATTTGACATCATAACTCTTTATACTATAGTTTTCGAAAATCTTAAATAATTAACTATTTTTTTCAAAATTCTAGTTAATTCACACAACACATTATTATCTCCATATATCAACAATATGCCTTAATATCCATCATACACAACTCATATATCAATATATTATACTTTGTGATTTTCGAAATTATCATGAAATAATATCCATATTTTTCCAAAATTATGATTTAAATCATACATACTTAAATATTACTAACTATCATCAATCCATGCTCAAAACAACAATTAAAATTCATTTTCATCAACACATATTTCTCACATATTTTCGGTTTTCATGAAGAAAATTATAACATTCTCAACTTTGTACTAAATTCATAATACATGCTTATAAACATCATACAAACATATTTAATTAACAACTTAAACATTTAACAAAATTTCTCAATTATCATATGAAATAACAAAAGCATATAACTTAATATTTCATGGATGAATTTCTAATATCTTTGCATATATAAAAAGCATGTACGATTTCTAATCTTTTAATCGGGATTGATCGGCGACGACAACGTTTTTTCTACCTAGGAGTGAAGAGAATTTTGAAGAACACTTTCTCTCTTTTTTTCTCTCAATTTCGTTCATAAGAACATAAGAGAGGTGTGATCTCTATTTTATAGATGTAATAAGATATTTTAATCATACTTTAGCAAATATCTTATTTAAAAGTCAAAAGTTTACACTCTTATTTATCACATTAATTTTCGGTCCCCAAGTAGTAATATAAGACAAAATTTTATGTTATCCTATACTTCATCATTTAATTATATATCATTTTCAAAGATCAAACATCATTATCAAAGAGTTCCAAAATTATTTCTTTCTTATTCTAGTCAAACTTTTCGGCCATATGCATACAAATAACTCATCCCACTTGTTTAATTAATAATTCACCTTATCTTAATATTAATAAATTTTCACATCATAATAATATACATCAATGTCACAAAGATTGAATTATTTCTTCTTTTCACACCTTTAGGCAAGTTTTCGGTCCTTATGCATAAATATATGCTACATATTTTATTTTCTTCTAATTAATAGCTACGTGACATAATATAAGTCTTAGATGATAGAATAAATCATAGGAAAAATAATTAAGAACAATTCTATATGCTAACATGGAATTATCGAATTATTACTAGAAATTAAGAATAAATTATCAAATCTTCATTCCTTTAATAACTAAAATTATTTTAATGAAGTATTATATAAAAATAATGCTCTTGTGTCATAAAATAAATTTCTTGAACCAATCTAGCAAAATTCTCCATTTTATTCGAAATTTACAAGCTTAGAAATTAAATAACAATTTTCCTTCTACTCTTCCATTTCTCACTAAATTTCGAAATTCATATGGTATTTAGGAGATAAGATTGATCTTGATTCCATGATATTTATCAAGTATTAAAGCTTGTGCAATTAAATAAATTATTTGGTAAAAATCTACTCATTTATTCATGTAATAACCCGCAGTTTTTAAAAGCCTAATTACGGTCTTTAAAACCCGTAAAATAAAATTTTGCCGTGAAATCAAATCACATATGAAATCAAGTATGATTTCAATTGTTTACAAGGAATAAATTCCTGTTACACACTCACTCAAAGTCAGTGAATGAAAGAAATCGAAAGTAGTAACTTTTATCGGCAGTACATTTTTAACGTCGAATGCACATCGACTATTGAAATGTCACGATATTTCTTAAGCAATCAAGCTTGGAATTATATTCCATTATTAATGGAATATTTTTATGATGAGATTACGAGTATTTACGACCATTTTAAAGATGAGTCGATACGTAACGTTTTGAGACGTTTTCAAACGTCAACGTTTAGAGATAAGATGAACGATAGTCTTAATGATCAAGAAACTTTAGGAAATTATTTCTTATGGTATTTTTATGATATTACAGTACTAATAAGCATTTAATTAATGCTTGAACATTTAAATTAATATATATATCAAAACTAATTTCGAAAAACCCTAATTCTTCGAAATTAGGGTTTCTTTCGAAATTAAATACTCTTTTAATTATCCTATGATATAATTATCATATAAATTATATACCAAAGTGTATATACCTATTAATGACATGAAATAAAATTTTTAACCTATGATTTAATCAAATGGCCGATAGCCATTTATGTTGTACATAAGTTGAATTATTTTCTTCCTTTATACTATTTAATTAACCTATGATATTAATTATCATCTAAGTTATATTATATGATGTATATGAGTATGTTTAGCATGAATTAAATTATTTAATGTGAGATAGGCATAAAAGCCGTGTGTAGTGTATATGTATATAACCAAGTATGTTTTAATTATATCACATTTGCATGTATACATATGTATACATTCAGATTTTGTGGGAGTCTCCTACTATATATGTATAATATATTTTAACTATTTCCAAGATAGTGTGTAAGACACTAATGATTGGGAACCCATTAGTGAATAAACTAGTATTAAAATGTGAAGAGTCTTGTGTTGTATTGGGGGAGAGAGAGAGACCGAGAGTGAGGGGATAATAGGGGGGGATGATTTCAGTTTTATTCATTCTTCACTCATCACTCAAACACTCTACACCCATCTCTCTCTCCAACACTCTAAAAACTCTCTCTTCTCTCTCTCAAAACAGCCATAGCCGAGAGCTCTCCCCCTCCCATCCAAGCTTTGATTCTTCTTCTTCTCCTCTTCTATACCTAGCTTGGAACCTTAGACATTGTTCCATTAATCTATATATCCAAGGTAGGGATCGATTCAAGCATTTCTTGCTTCTTTTCAAAACTGTCGAACACAATGCAAGAACATTGCATGTGTTCTTGATTTTTACTTTGAGAGATCTTGTGTGTATATGTTAGCTTATGGTAGATAAATATGGATGTTGGTGTTCCTACATTGTTAAGTCTTGCATGTATGATCCAACCTCAAAATCTTATGAATATATGAGCATGTTATGTTCCTAGAATGTGTAGCATGTTATTTTAAAGCTTAGATCATGTTTTAAAAATTTAATTGAACATGTATGAAAAATGCTAGTGATGGCCGAAATCTATAAGAAATTGTTTGAGCTTGAAATTATAATCTATGATACTACATGTGACCATAGTATTTGTTTTGAAATTTAGAAAAAAAATCTATGCCAATGTTCTTATTGAAACCGAGAGCATAAGAAAAATAGGTGAATGTATGATTTTTATTTGATACATGCAATATGATATTATTGATTCATGATGTATTGAGAGTGCATATGATTTAATTGAGAATTTTTAAAACATTCTTGCTATTTTTTTTCCATAAGGACCGAAACATATATATATGTATATATGTGTGTATGATTTCATTTTGAACATGCAAGGTGTTAATCTTGAATATTGATGAACTAAGAGTGTATAGACATTTATTGGAAATTTTTAGAAAATCATTTCTATAAATTTTACAAAATAACCGAACATATATATATTTATATGTTAATGAATGATCTTTATTTGAGACATGCAAGAACATATAATTCCTCTATGATGTTATAAAAGTCTATAGTGATTTAATTGAAATTTTTGAAAAATTCTATCTATTATTTTAAAAAAAAAGCCGAGACATGTATATATATATATGTTAGTGTGTAATTTTATTTTATGACATGCAATGTTATATTGTTGTTCTAAAAGGTGTTTTATGCATCCTAGAATTTTGTTAAAATTTTTGAAGATCAATTACACATTTGTTTCAAAAAAAACCGATGAGTTACACACTCAAATGGTGATGATCAAATGGTCTTTGATGCATATTATGATGTAATGTTGCTATACTATAGTTTATGAACATGATATATATATGTTGGAAATTTTATAAAATTGTTTGATGTACTTAATGAAAAGTCGAAGCTAATATACCATTTATATGGTATATAAATGTCATATCATGAATTATATAACATAAGGATGTTATGGACTAATGTTTAGACCTTATGTTAATTTATCGAATTTTAGAAAAATTATTAGGCATTTATTTTATAAATGCCGAGTCCTTGTTTTAAAAATAGGGTGATGTTTGAACAATGCCTAGTTGATATTATGACATACTAATGACCATAGTGTATAATAATACACTATATATTATTAGAAAAAATTTTAGACATCATTCAATAATTTATTACAATTACCGAAAATATTTAAAGATTTTTAAGGATTTTTAAATCCTTTTAAATCAAGTTTATTAATAAATTATATGTCTAAATATTATTTTAGACATATTTGAAAAATTTTTGAAATTATTTAAGTTATAAAACTTAAAATAGCCGTGAGCTATTTTTAATTTCAAATAAGGATTTTTAATCCTTAAATTCATTATTTATAATGAATTATATGTTTAAAAATTATTTTTAAACATATTAAAACAGTTTATAAAAAGAAATCAATTGGAAATTGATTTTCAAAAGATTTTAATATTAAAATAAGACTTAGTAATTAAATTACAAAAAAAAAAGTCAAAATTTTTGACTTTTGAAATCAACGTACGAAAGACGTTCGATAAATACGCAAATATGCGTAAGACGTATCATTTGCTAATGATATCACGTTAATATGAAAAGATTTCGTGTTTAAAGTCATGAAATCGAAAAACGTGAGAAAACGTTGGACCATTTACCAAGAGGGGTAAATTGGTCATTTATAACACATATCTCGTTTCTATCGAAGAACGAGAAATGTTAAATTGATACGCGTTTGAGAAACGAATTAAATTCATTAAGGAATTCAATTGCCGATATGAAATATCGAAATTGATTATAGACTTTGTAAGTCTCAGTAACGATTTACTAAAGCATCCTTTTATATAAAGGTGTGGACGCCGACGCACAAACCGGACGCCGACGAATAAGGAAATCGTTAAAGACGAACAATAATTTCAGTGGGCTTTATTACTAAAACAGAAAAACTTTCACGCTTCTTTTCAACTGCCTTGTTTACAAGATTTTCAAACTAATGCTAAAATTCTTAAATGATTACCGCCAAAATGTTTACGTTTTGTGTATCGATCCTATCCATGTATGATGTGATGTTGATGGGTTATTCCCAACTTATGAATGAAAATCGATATCGGATCCTATGCCCAAGGCTTATACCGGCCAGATTAACGTGTACACCGATGGTGACTGTAGGCCGTAAGGACAATTCACGGCGGTCACGGGTCGTAGGGCGAGGCCTCCTTCACGACTTTCGACTATGATAATGTGATGACATGATAATAAGGGATATGGAGTACGACACCAAGAAAATGCTTGGCAAGCAACTTTTATAAACTCATGAAAATATTTTAGTAAAGCACAAGGCATTTTCAAATAAAACCTCAGGTCCGGGTACAAATTTTGTACTTACCGCATGTTTGTTTTAAACGCAGCAGTCGAGCTCTGCTGTCGATGATGGAGGAATGTTGAGAAAGCCATATGTCCTTGTTGTTCGTTAGGAATGGATAACCTCAATACATATCGCCATATATGTATTCACACACTTTTCCGCAAACTCGAATCGCTTTATTTTCACGTTGGATATTATAACGAAGTAAACTATGAAGTCTTTCAGATCGTTATATCCTTTTGATCTGTTGGCTAAACCTTTTTGAACTGAAATGATATAAGTGTCTGTTTAATCTTAAGGTCTATATTCTCATATGATATGTCCTATCGTGACAGTTGTCTGTATCCGTGAATACTATTCCTAGTATTAGTCCGCCCACTCCGGGTTATCCTGGGTGGGGTCGTGACAGAGTGGTATCAGAGCGGTTGCTCTTTGAAACCCCATTTCCTTCTAAAAAACTAAGTCTAGAATTGAGTCACTAGACTTCTAAAAAAAATCTATTGGCTATTCTCAACACTCCATCACATCGAGCTCAACGGGGAAAAGGTAACTAGTTTTATTTGAGTTTATGAAATGAAAATTTTTATATGATGGCCAAATTTGAAAAGATTTTTGAAGTAAAAGGAAAAAGGAAAGTTGTAATGTGATGATGATTGAAATGATGAGTTATGAATGAAAATTTTCAAAATCGAATTTTGAAATTTAATAGCAACGATATGAAGTAATTATGTTGAAATGTATGTTTGAAATGAATCATGATGATTAAAGATGAATGTATGAAAACAAAATGATATGTACAGTTATGTATGAACGAAGAATGATGTGATTTGGATGTTATGCTTATGAATTATGAAATCTATGTTGATAACAAAGTATGCTATGCTCTTGAGAAGAACGAGACGATATAGGAAGTATGTCCCATAATAAAAGAAAACAAAAGAATGATAGGAAGCATGAATGTGTTTTAATTTCGGTTTTGAACGGCGAGAGTGGAACGTAAAGATGATCGAGAACGACGCGTTGACTATGAGGAATGAAGAAGGTGGATGTCAGATCACAATCAAAGTGAGCGATCATAACCATAATTTTCAACTTGCGGATTGAGGACCGAGATTTCAGAACGGCAAGCCTCAATTTGAAGATGTGGACGAATAGTTATACTAAGTCGGCAGCAGCCATAGCGCGTATGTTGTCATTATTGGCACCTTCTAAACGTCGTTATAATCGCGAAAATTTTCTGCACTGCGCAGTAAATTTGTTTTAACCGCACTCCTCGATAGGACTCGCTTACGCATGGTTTTCGCCTGCATATTCCTAACGTTCTGAACTTCATTTGTTATGAAGAACAGAATCTCTTTTCCATTTCCCAAATATAGTAGAGTCAGGGTAAAGTTCAGCTTGAGTTTTGATGAACCGAGGAACCTATAATACTCGTAGCTTAACATAGCAATAGGAGTTTTGTTTACTAGACGGGTTAAGAACGCTTGGTTATAGGTTGAATAGTTTATCCTAGTTGATAAATCAAGTATTAAGCTACCCTATCCGCTATTAGGTGTTAGTAGTGTCTAACGGTTAGTTTTGATCGTGATGATGGAGGAGATGCTATATCATGAGGAGGAGGATAGACCCAACCCGACCCCCTCGAGGAGACTATTCGTGATCTATCGGAAAGCCGGATGTGTCTGGCGAGGATTTAGAGAGTTCCCGATGTATTACTTTAGACTGTGGAGGAATGCGAGAGTTTATGGCGTGACGGACTACGACGGCATTAAGCGTCTTCTCACTATACTTCCATGTGATTGGGAAGATTATGCTCGTGAGGTGTCTGGGGATTACATTTACCGTGCGACTGGAGGATATGACTTGATAGGTGATCTACCCAGGTTCATCAGCCACCTGACATATGTATATAGCATCTATGGTGCAAAGACCGAGGACCTTATCTCCCTCCACGGGAGTATACATGGCGTGATGAGTCACCCGAGTGGCTGTACACCGAGGTACCACGGATTGTTGACCCAGTGGTACCACGATATCGGATTGACGAGGGCAGACTTGTTCAGGCGGATGGAGCAGCTAGGCCTAGAGCATTGGGAGCCCCTGTTTTCCCACCTTTAATATTCGGACATCCGGTACGTTCACCACTTCCGCCTCTACCACCGATGGCAGCACCCTTACCTTGGTGAGAGTTTCCGCCGACAAAGACGGATTAGTGTGACAGTACTTGATGGGTATAATCCCATCCATGATGCCTACATCCGATTCGTGTGGATTATGGTCCATCCGGGACATCCCGATGGTAGAGAGTAATGGAGCTGGACCTCTAGAGCATATGGCTGTGTTGATGACTTCGGACGAGGAGGAAGAGGATCCGAGGAAGATGAGGAAGATTCGAGGAGTTGATGTAGATAGTGATGTTGATGTAAAATTTGAAGGATTATGTTATCTATTTTTATGTATGTTTTAATTATGCTTTTGAAAAACTTGAACAGTGGGGAAAACTGAATTTTTGTAAGGCTATAAAGCCATTGTGCATGACTTTAATTTTTGTAAAGCCTTAAGGCCGATATGTATGGCCTTTCTTTGAAATATTTTGGAAGCAAGTATGTGAGTACTCCTTGATGTAAGGACTTGTGTTCGCAAAGTACGTTATCTATGGTGCTTTTGCAATTGTATGTATGGGTGATCCAAGAGGGCTTTTGCAACAAATTTATGTATGACAAGAATGAAATGTTTAATTAAGATATCGTTTCTAAAAAGGCAAAGAAATGAAATTGTAAATATTCAAGTTATAAAAATGATACATGATGCTAATGATATATTTTACACAACAGAATGCCTCCTAGACACGACCCCGAACGAGGAGTAAGAGGCAGAGGCAGACCTAGGAGACGAGGTAGAACTCCGGATCAAGAGGAACAAGCTGTACCTCAACCACCTCCACCTCAACCTGACCGCAGGATAGAGGAATTGTTCTTAAGACAAAACCCTCCAACTTTCAATGGGAAAGGTAGTCCGTAAGACGTCGAAGCGGTGGATGAGAACCATCGAGAGAATTTTCACTTTTCTAAGGTGCACAACACAAGAAAGACTATCGTGTGTAGCCTTCCAGTTAAATGGGCCTGCTGATTTCTGGTGGGAGGCTAGAAAGAAAACATTCACAGCAGAGCAGATGGAAGAATTGACTTGGGAAGATTTTAAAAGGGAAGTGCATGATAAATATGTACCAAAGAGTTACAAGAAGAAGAAGGAACATGAATTCTTCTTGTTAAAACAGAAAAGATGTCAGAATCGATTACGATCGCACTTTTGCGAAATGTCTAGATATGCATCGGATCAGTGGACACGGATTTAAAATGGCGGAGAAATTTAGATCGTGATTAAGGCGTAAATAAGAATGTCTCTTGTTGGTCTTGGAGACATGACCTATAATCGAGGCTCTTACACGAGCTTTGACATTGAGGCAATGCCGGATGATAAGTTCGATCACCGATGCGTAATACTATGGACAGAGGAAAGAGAAAGTGGGATGCTAGTTTTGGTAATAGTAGCGAGGAAGCTTTGAAAACAAAGGTAACAAACAAAGAAGCAAGGGAACTCAAGAATCAAGGACAAGGATGGAGGAAGCCAACCTTTATTCCTCCAACTGTGGGACTACAAGAGCAACAAGGGCTCTTCCGTGCCCAAAATGCCAAAATGCACACGGAATGTGCATGGCGGGCAAGTGGAAACTGTTTTAGTGCGGTATGAAAGGACATTACGCAAACTTTTGTCCGGGATACGCTCGAAACAATTGTAAGGCCGAACCAACCCGAAATGTCCAACCGCTAATGGCTATTCAATTTCAGCCCCAACCTCAACAAAGAACTACAACGCAACAATGGCAATAACCTCCACAACAACAATACCACAACAACAAATACCACAACAGAAGGGCAACCACCTCAAGAACGAAGACAACAACCACAACGGCAACGTCAACGGCAACAAGAGCCTGCATAACAAAGAATAATTTCAACAAAGGCAAGCACCACGCCACCGCAGCCTACCTCGTTAGGGCGATGCTTTGCACCGACAACAAAACGAACAGACTGTGGAAACCGCGGTATGGGAATCCTTCTCAACATGCCCGTTATAGTATTGTTCGACACGGGTTTCGCACTCTTTCATAGCAAAATCATGCGAGATCCGTTGGGACTAAGTGCTATAAAGGCAAATCAGATATGAGAATCTCTTCACCTATAGGAGGAATTATGATTATACATTTCGCCGAACCTAGAGTCAACTTAGGATCACCAAGGGTTCTAGCAAATAATTTGAACATAATGTCCATGGGTGACGAGATATAATCCTAGGAATGGATCGTTAGCTGCAAACCACCCACGATTCTTTGCAAGGAAAGGAAATATCATTTCATTTTCCGGCAAGAAGCAACGATTTCCATGGAATCGCATGGAAAGAGAGTCCCATTGTGTCCGCATTGAAGGCAAGGAAAATGATGAATAAGAAGGATACCATGCTTTTCTCGTTACACCGAACGGAGAAGAAAAGCCGGAATCGAAGATAGAAGACCTAGAAATTGTTAAGGAATTTCCGGATGTATTTCTAAGGATCTACCAGATTACCTCGATAGACAATTGAATTTACCATTGACTTGGAACCGGATCGGCTCCAAAGGTCAAAAGCACCCTACGAACGGCCCCAAAGGAATTGGAAGAACTGAAAATTCAAATCCAAGAACCGCTGGACCTAGGTTTCATCGCACCTAGTGTTTCACCTGGGGAGCCTGCTTTGTTCGTCAAGAAAAGGATGGATCCTTAAGGATGTGTATAGATTATCGAGAGTCGAACAAGATGACGCCAAGAACAAATATCCTTTACCAAGAATCGACGATTTGTTCGATCAATTGAGAGGAGCAGTATATTTTCAAAGATTGACCTCAAGTCAGGATACCATCAACTCAAGGTACGACCTGAGGACATAGCTAAAACGGCATTCAACAAGATATGGCCATTATGAATTTGTAGTTATGCCATTCGGATTAACTAACGCACCACCGTGTGTTTATGGACCTCATGAACCGAGTGTTTCATCCGCATTTAGACAAGTTTGTACCGGTTTTCATAGATGACATTCTCATCTATTCGAAAATGAGGAAGACCATAAGGAACATCTAAGGATGGTGTTACAAACTTTGAGGAATGAAAGACTGTTTGCTAAGTTCAGCAAATGCGAATTTTGGCTAAAGGAAGTAATGTTCCTAGGACACATCGTGTCTGGCCGATGGAATCAAAGTGGATCCACCAAAGTGGAAGAAGGCAAGAATGGAAATCACCGCTAACTCGAATGAGATCCGAGTTTTCTAGGGTTGGTGTTATTATAGGAGATTCATTGAGGATTCTCCAAAATAGCAAGACCAATGACCCAATTACTTGAAGGGAGTTAAGTACACTTCGACCGAGGAATGTGAGGCGAGTTTTCAAGAACTCAAGGAAAAGTTAACAAGTGCACGGTGTTAGCAAATCCTAATCGATAAGGAATATGTGGTTTATCTTGGCGACCTCAAGAATGGACTAGGATGCTTTGATGTAAGAAGGAAAAGTAATAGCGTACGCATCACGACAACTTAGACCACATGAGCTAAACTACCCAACACACGATTTAGAGTTAGCAGCAGTGGTTCATGCACTGAAAATATGGAGACACCATCTCTATGGAGTGAGATGCGAAATTTATACAGATCATAAGAGTTTGAAATACTTTTTCGAGCAGAGAGATCTAAACATGAGACAGAGAAGATGGCTCGAACTAGTAAAAGATTACGACTGTGGTATTAACTATCACCCAGGTAAAGCGAATGTAGTAGCTGACGCCTTGAGCCGTAAAAATCAAACTCATTTGGGATATCTCTTGACACGAGAAGATAAACTTGTCAAGGAATTCAGCAATTTAAGAATTGAATTGATTAAACAGCCAGAGACGATCAAGAATTGTATTGCTACACTCACCATGACACCTGATCTAAGAAAAAGGATCATTGAGAGACAAAGGATTGAGGAAAAGTTGGAAGAGATAAGAGGAAGAGTGAGAACTGGCGAATTGGAAAATTTCCAGGAAGCATCAGATAATGCTCTAATGTTCAAAGGAAGGATATGTGTTCCTGATGATGCTGAGATTCGGAACAACGTAATGAGTGAGGCTCATGATACACCTTATACCGCCCACCCAGGCAGTACGAAGATGTACCAAGACCTAAAAGAGAAATTTTGTGGAAGGCATGAAACTAGACATAGCTTCTTTCGTAGAACGTTGCCTTATTTGCCAACAGGTAAAAGCTTTACACCAACGTCCCTACGGGAAGTTACAACCGTTGGGTATACCTGAATGGAAGTGGGACGAAATAACGATGGATTTCGTTACGGATTTACCCAAGTCTCGAAAAGGAAACACTACTATATGGGTAATAGTGGATAGACTCACCAAGTGCGCTCACTTCTTACCAATTCAAAATACATATGGGGCTGATAGACTAGCCCAAATATATGTAAAGGAAGTGATACGGCTACATGGAGTACCAAAATCTATTACATCAGATAGAGATTCCAAGTTCACATCAAAATTTTGGATGAGCCTACAAAAAGAGTTGGGAACAAAATTAAACTTCAGTACAGCATTTCACCCACAAACTGATGGGCAGTCAGAAAGGACAATCCAAACCCTAGAAGATATGCTGAGAACCGTAGTATTAGATCGAGGTGCTAAATGGGAAGACATCTTACCTCTTATTGAGTTTGCCTACAATAATAGCTATCAAGCGACGATTGATATGGCCCCATATGAAGCTTTATATGGCAAGAAGTGTAGATCACCACTTTATTGGGATGAGATAGGTGAAAGGAAGATAATAGGGCCAGAAGCAGTGAATGAAATGATTGAAATCGTCCGACAGATTAGGCAAAGAATCAAGGAAGCTCAAGATAGACAAAAACCTACTACCGATACGGCGAGATCGGAGCTACATCAAGTTGGAGACAAAGTATTTCTCAAAGTCTCTCCATCGAAGGGGATCATGAGATTTGGTGTGAAAGGAAAACTAAGACCCCGCTACATAGGACCATACGAGATCCTAGAGAGAATAGGCTCAGTAGCCTATAAGTTGGCTCTTCCACCCAACTTGGGAAATGTGCATAATGTTTTTCACGTATCTCAACTAAGGAAATATGTGTACGATCCAAAACACGTGATCCGTCAAGACGACGTAGTTCTCAATCCAGACATGAGTTATGAAGAAGAGCCTATCGCAATAATAGACCATAAAGTGCAACAATTGAGGAATAAATCAATTTCATTTGGTCAAAGTCATGGAATCACCACGGACGAAGAAGCCACGTGGGAGCTAGAAGATACAAGAAGGAACGATACCCCAGATTATTCTTTTAAGGTATACAAATTTAGGAACTAAATTTCTTTTAAGGGGTAGGATGTAATAACCGCAGCTTTTAAAAGCTAATTACGGTCTTTAAAACCCGTAAAATAAAATTTTGCCGTGAAATCAAATCACATATGAAATCAAGTATGATTTCAATTGTTTACAAGGAATAAATTCTGTTACACACTCACTCAAAGTCGTTGAATGAAAGAAATCAAAGTAGTAACTTTTATAAGAAGACATTTTAACGTCGAATACACATCGACTATCAAATGTCACGATATTTCTTAAGCAATCAAGCTTGGAATTATATTCCATTATTAATGGAATATTTTTATGATGAGATTACGAGTATTTACGACCATTTTAAAGATGAGTCGATACGTAACGTTTTGAGACGTTTTCAAACGTCAACGTTTAGAGATAAGATGAACGATAGTCTTAATGATCAAGAAACTTTAGGAAATTATTTCTTATGGTATTTTTATGATATTACAGTACTAATAAGCATTTAATTAATGCTTGAACATTTAAATTAATATATATATCAAAACTAATTTCGAAAAACCCTAATTCTTCAAATTGGGTTTCTTTCAAATTAAATACTCTTTAATTATCCTATGATATAATTATCATATAAATTATATACCAAAGTGTATATACCTATTAATGACATGAAATAAAATTTTAACCTATGATTTAATCAAATGGCCGATAGCCATTTATGTTGTACATAAGTTGAATTATTTTCTTCCTTTATACTATTTAATTAACCTATGATATTAATTATCATCTAAGTTATATTATATGATGTATATGAGTATGTTTAGCATGAATTAAATTATTTAATGTGAGATAGGCATAAAAGCCGTGTGTAGTGTATATGTATATAACCAAGTATGTTTTAATTATATCACATTTGCATGTATACATATGTATACATTCAGATTTTGTGGGAGTCTCCTACTATATATGTATAATATATTTTAACTATTTCCAAGATAGTGTGTAAGACACTAATGATTGGGAACCCATTAGTGAATAAACTAGTATTAAAATGTGAAGAGTCTTGTGTTGTATTGGGGAGAGAGAGAGACCGAGAGTGAGGGGGATAATAGGGGATGATTTCGTTTTATTCATTCTTCACTCATCACTCAAACACTCTACACCCATCTCTCTCCAACACTCTAAAAACTCTCTCTTCTCTCTCTCAAAACAGCCATAGCGAGAGCTCTCCCTCCCATCCAAGCTTTGATTCTTCTTCTTCTCCTTCTATACCTAGCTGGAACCTTAGACATTGTTCCATTAATCTATATATCAAGGTAGGGATCGATTCAACATTTCTTGCTTCTTTTCAAAACTGTCGAACACAATGCAAGAACATTGCATGTGTTCTTGATTTTTACTTTGAGAGATCTTGTGTGTATATGTTAGCTTATGGTAGATAAATATGGATGTTGGTGTTCCTACATTGTTAAGTCTTGCATGTATGATCCAACCTCAAAATCTTATGAATATATGAGTATGTTATGTTCCTAGAATGTGTAGCATGTTATTTTAAAGCTTAGATCATGTTTTAAAAATTTAATTGAACATGTATGAAAATGCTAGTGATGGCGAAATCTATAAGAAATTGTTTGAGCTTGAAATTATAATCTATGATACTACATGTGACCATAGTATTTGTTTTGAAATTTAGAAAAAATCTATGCCAATGTTCTTATTGAAACCGAGAGCATAAGAAAATAGGTGAATGTATGATTTTATTTGATACATGCAATATGATATTATCGATTCATGATGTATCGAGAGTGCATATGATTTAATTGAGAATTTTTAAAACATTCTTGCTATTTTTTTCCATAGGACCTAAACATATATATATATGTATATATGTGTGTATGATTTCATTTGAACATGCAAGGTGTTAATCTTGAATATTGATGAACCAAGAGTGTATAGACATTTATTGGAAATTTTAGAAAATCATTTCTATAAATTTTACAAAATAACCGAACATATATATATTTATATGTTAATGAATGATCTTTATTTGAGACATGCAAGAACATATAATTCCTCTATGATGTTATAAAAGTCTATAGTGATTTAATTGAAATTTTGAAAATTCTATCTATTATTTAAAAAAAGCCGAGACATGTATATATATATATGTTAGTGTGTAATTTTATTTTATGACATGCAATGTTATATTGTTGTTCTAAAAGGTGTTTTATGCATCCTAGAATTTATAATTTAATGCCTAATTACGGTATTTAAAACCGTAAAACCAAATCAAAGCTTTATTGAGATATTCAATCGAATGATATCGAATAATGACTTGATTAATTACGAAGGAATGAAATCTATTTTATATTCACTAAGAATTGTGAATTAAGGAATAAAAGTATATGAAGTATATCGGCGGTATTATTTTAACGTCGATCGCGTATCGATAGTTAAAATTCATGATATTTTCTAAGAAATTAAGCTTAGAATTAAATTCCATTATTAATGGAATAATTTAATAAAGTGATGAAGACCATTTCGAGATGAGTCGATAATGAGCGTTTTGCAGCGTTTTCAAGCGTTAACGTTTTGAGATGAAGCAGCGTTTTAATCGATCAAGAAATTATATGAATTAATTTCCTATGATTAGTATATGTAATTACAGTATTATTTAGCATTAAATCAATGCTAGATCATCAAGATTTGATAGTGACCAATTTTTCAAACGTTCGAAAACCCAATTTTCGAACTCGATTTTATCGCATAAAATGATGCCATTAATTTATCCTATGATATTATTTATCATCTAAACCATATGTTATGATATATATGTCTATTAATGGCATGGAAAATAAAAATTTGACCTATTACAAGTGTGTGAGCCGAGAGCTCCTAAGTGCTTATAACAAAGTGTGTTGTTAATCTTCCCACTATTACATGTATCTATTAAGTGGCAATGTGATTAATTATATATCATAACTAAACAATTAAATACTGATATTTATATATATATATGTATAAAATCGTGCATGTGTGTGTGTGTAGAGAGGGAGTGTAAGAGTGTTGTGCATGTGTGTGACAAGTGTAGATGCATGGGAGTGTAGTAACAAATGTCATCCATGCCTACCACCCAACACCCCCATACCTCTCTCACCACCCAACACCACCCCACACACACCCACACCTCAATCAGCCGTCCTCCTCTCTCTCTCTCTCACTCCATCTCCTACAATGGAGACCCTTTTCCTCCATAACTAAACTGAAAACTGGAAGTTGTTGCACGAACAGTAGATTGTGGAATTTATTTGACAAAGTTGCAATGGTCATATGAAGGTGAAATTTAAGTATGTTTATATTAATCATGAATAGTATATATTTATAAAATTTCAAGTCGATCTGATGTGTTTTACTATTTTATTTGTATTTTTCAAAACCACTGCACAAAACTGTGAAATTTGCCATGTTCATCACCCACGGTTCATAATCTTTGTTCCGAGTTTGGCTAATGGTAAAACTCTGAAATTTGGCAGAAACATAATTCAGCATGTCTAGAAGATGTATGTAAATATTAAGAATTTTCTAAAAATTTTTACTATTTATTCCAGATTTTACAAGTTAACTGCACAAAACTGTCACGGGAGTGATAGCTTGTGGTAAAATATTTTAGCTCCCAATCTATTGTGAATCATTGAGTGAGGCTTTTCTGGATTAAACTAGACTTAAGTGGATTTTCAATATGATTGGTTTCATTCCCAGATTCCTTATAATGAGTCCTCGGTGAATTTTAAAGTTTATACATTACAGTAAGCTTTTCGGACAAACTGCCTTAGTGAATTTTTCCATGTAATAGGCTGATTCGAGTATGACTTTTACGTGAGATGTTCAAGCCATTTGTAGTCCGATTTGGACTTGGGTTTCTTCATAAGAAATGTTCCTCACCATGTCTAGTTATGATCTGGAAAGTTTGATCCCAAACCAAGTTTTATAGGTATACCTTTCATCGACCCAAAGTCACCTACTAGAAACTGTCCATTTCAACTAGTCAACTTTGGACTTATGTATTTCTCGATCGTTAGATATTTTCCAGTATGGTCTTCATGAAATATGTAGTTCTTGTTACAAGGTTTCAAAATTGGTAGCCTGCAGCCATTTTGGCATTGTGAGTCAAAAGTTACGAGCCTCATAAAACCCCTCGTCGTTAAGCTAAATCTGGAAATTCTGAAAAATTTTCTAAGTATGGAAGTCAGTTTGAGTTGCCCACTTTGAGACCCTATATCTCCAGAACCACGACTCTTTTGGATTTAATTCCTTCTTAGAACTTGTAGTACATGTTTAGAGGTTTCCAGAATGTATCTTTATGCGACCATACGTATTCTGAATCGAGAGTTATGAATCGTCAAAGTACGTCACTTGGGTTAATTTTAAGCTGTTTTGCTGATTTTCAAACACTTAAAATTTGACTAAGTATAGAACTCCCCTATGTTATATGGTTGATATTAATACATATTAATGACCATAAGTGTATAATAATACACACTATATGAATTTAGAAATTTTCTTTGAAATCATTGGTAATTTTCGAATTGCGAGAGCATTAAAGGAATTATAAGGATTTTAAATTCTTTCTAATTAAGAGTAATAATATATTAATAATATATTTGGACATATTTGAGATTTATAAAATTTTATAAACGTAGACCACTATGTTTATAACGAAACGTTATATTTAATAACGTTATAAATGAATAATAAGGATTTATGGATAATTGGATTAATATTTAAGAAAAATATTAATAAAGTTCATCGATTTACGTGACAAATCGAGAATTAGGACTTTACATAAAGAAATCGATTGGAAATCGATTTATAACATGAATTAGTAAGAAATTACAATTGAAAGTCAAAATTGTTGACTTTTAAAGTCAACGTACGAAATACGTTCGATAAATACGCTGTCTGGCGTAAGGCGTACTAATTAGGTAAGAAACCTCATTAGTAAGAAAAGATTTCATAAATGAAATCCTTATATCGAGAAGCGTATAAATCGTCGAGCGTTTAAACCGAAAGGTTAAAGCGATACGGTTGAGCGTGTCTCGAAGAGCGAGAACTATTGATTGAAATACGTAATTGAAAAGCGTATCGAATTCATTAAGGAATTCGGTTTATATCGATATAGAATATCGAAGTTTATTCTAGACTTTGAGAGTCTCGAGAAGCGTGAGCGACGTACTAAAACATCATTTTACGTAAAGGTGTGGGCGCGGACGCGATGGCGGGACGTTGGCGAATACTCAAGTTTAAGGCGAATAATAGTCCGGTGGGCTTTACTCTACTCAAAATATAATGTTTACGAAATATTTAATTACGATGCTTATTTCAACTGTTGATAAAATGTTTACAAGATTACCTGCCAAAAATGTTTATGTTTTGTGTATGTATCCTATCCATGAGATGTTATGAGATGTTATGAGATGTTATGAAATGTTATGAATGTTGTTGGGTCGCTCCCAACTTATGAATGAAAATCGATATCGGATCTTATGCCGGAAGGCTTATACCTGGCTAGGATTAACGTGTACACTGATGGTGACTGTGTGCTGTAAGGACAATTCACGGCCGGTCACGGGGTCGTAGAGGGAGGCCTCCCTCACGACTTTCGACTATGATGATATGACGAAAGGATGATAAGGGATACGGATCATACACACCAGAAAAATGCCTGGCCAGGCGATGGTTTTGAGAAATGATGAAAATCTTTTAGTAAGCACAAGGCATTTTCAACTAAAACCCTTGTGTCTTACCATGATGTGGCAGTGTAATCTACAAATGATAAAATGTTTTTGGCATGAGTCCACTGAGTGCATTCTTGTACTCAGCCCTGCATGTTTGTTTTTAAATGTGCAGGTTGAGCAGATGATGGATGGAGCAGTGTTGAGCAATAGGATGATTGTCGCTGAAAAGTTTATACCTTGATAGTACATCGTCATATGTACTTATCACATGTCTTCCGCTGCAAGAACCCTAAATTATGTAATATAGTCCAAGAACATAAATGACATATGTATTACGTTTTTTGTTAAAAAGAGTCTCCTTGTATTTTTATCCCTGTTTAGAGTTATAGTCCCTGTTAATCCGTACTTAGGATTTAGGGGCTGTGACAGAGTGGTATCAGAGCGGTTCGCTCTTGAACCTAAAATCTTCTTTAGGGTTAAGTCTAGATTGAGTCATTAGACTTCTAGAGATCAGCTGACAATGCTCAACACTCCATCACATCAAGCTCAACCGAAATGAGGTAAATGACTCTTTTTTCAAAGTTTTGAAAATTAGCTGCCAGGCGAATGTTTACGAAAATGTTTATGAAATTATTTTTCTGAAAGTTATTGAAATAAGAAAAGTTTGAAAGTGAAACAAAATTTTATCAAGTGAAATGAAAGCTCAAAAAAATGAAAGCTATGAAAGGTTGAGAATGAGCGTGTGACAAAAGATTTGTCAAGAAAGTTATGAAAAGAAGGAGGATATAAGAAAGATGATGACAATGATATGAGAAAGTTTTGGCATGATATGCCAAAGATGAAATGTTTGAATTTCTGGAATGTAATAAGGGTTCATTATTATGAACAAAGTTATGATTATTCATGTTTTAAAATGATTGAGATTGGACATTTATTTGTCAAATACGATATGTTGAATTCTTGAAATTAAACGAAATATGTGCGTACAAATGAGCTACGTAGGAATATTCGAAGTTTTACTTCAATCTCAAAGTTGATTATGATGATGAGCATGCTAGTTCAAACAGAACATAGACTTTATAGGACGCATGATCCCTTTTACGAAAGAACACATAGAAGTAAGAATTTCCTTCAATTACAAGAACAAGATTAGTGATGGATTTGAGAACTTCATTCCATCTTGAGTGAAGAAAAGTGAAAGATTTATACGAAATTGTTCGACCTCGACATGTACGACCTCGGCCGACATCGGCATGTGCGACTGTCGACTTCAAAATCGGCATTTATAACATCGCCTTTGACATGTCGACTGGGGTAGTTTGTCCGACCTCGGTGTCGGCAATATTCTGTACTACCTCGGCATCGGTAACGGCATGCACGACCTTGGTGTCGGCATCGCTTATGACCTCGGCGCGAACGCGTGTAAATTTCCTACACCTGCGGTGATTCTATTTTGACTCGTTCTCGGTCGTGTGAACTCCGATTTACATACGGTTTTCGTCACGTGCTCCTAATGCACTATACTTCATTTCTTATGAAGGACCAAATTTCGATTCCTACTCCGAATTCATGAGAATCAGTTGAAGTTAGTTCTATGATTTGAAAAGAGTAAGACTGTTATAGTATGATCTGAATCCTAGAATGTTACTAAGAAAGTAAGATCTTGATGAATACAAGTAGAACCTTGACATACATGAGAACTTTGTTGATGACCTATTACGGTATATGAGTTTTCAAGTTATATTTGTTACCCAATTTACATCGTTGAGTTTAACTCTATGACCTAGTTCAATTGAGAATTCATTCGAGTTTCTCACTTTTTTAGAAGAAAATTTCAAACCCAATTTTTTTTTACAAAGTGTCCTTTTGAACCCAAAGCCTTATGTGTGAGAATATAATTGTGTGGTCCAGCCAGCCCATATGACCAAAGAAATCTCAGTAGTCGTCATTCTGGTCTTCGGACCCTAGAGCCCCATTTATTCAGTCCAAGGAACATATCGATTCAATCATTGAAAAGATGTTATCTTGATGGATGAGATAGTACCTTTTGTAGGTAATCGTGATAATTTCTCCTTGATTCTTGAAACCATCAAGTATGATAAATGTTGACTTACCTTGTCACCTAAGTACGAATTAGTAAAGCGATAAATGTCGGGCATGAAATAGGTTGACTTATCACAGTCACCTAAAAGTTTCAGATCAGTAAAGTGATAGACATCAAGAAATTATGATGTAAAGAAAATCTCGATGAGATGAGATATTTATTTTCCCTATGATACACACGGATGTGATGACCCTTGATGGGCTTAACAAAGAATGATAACAGTGAAGTTATACCATCATACGACTATTATGATAACAAAGTTATGAATAAGATACTCTTTAGCATTGAATGCAAAGAGCAAAAGTAAAGAAAAGTATATGATACCTGTAGGATATGAATTTTCCTTATTATGTCATGGCGAGGCGATTACAACTTATCTTTAAGATAGTTGGATGTCTTTGAAACCTCGTTAGTAGGTTGGACATGTTTAAAAGAATGAAGATGCATACAAGATATTCTTTTCAAAGAATATATATATAAAAAGTGATAGCATACGGAAAATAGATCTTTCGCCTTACACCTCAATCAATGAGATTATGCTTGAGCATAATCGATTCCAAATAATTGAAACTCGGTTGGACGAATGATAATAAGATTTAGAGATCATAATCTTTGAGATGTGTGAATAGCTAGGATATCCTAGCATGTAAATCAAGTATGGAGAAATATCTCCAAAGTCGAGACATGGCAATAAGATGCTTAGAATTTAAGTTATGGTGTACGAATATACTACCCTACCAAGCCATATGACAATGATAACGGTTCTAGTCACGAAAGTGGGAACCAAGTATAATGAGTAAGATTACTTTCGGATACCATGCTCGAAAATGGACAAAAGTCAAAAAATAGCGGAAGAAATTATGAGCTATACAATTAGATAGTTCATGATATGATATAAGCTTGAGAGATGTTATGACTTGATAAGTAAGGTAATTCCTTGGAAGTAAAGAAATGGATTAAGAAGCAGATTCATTATTTTGAAATGAATCTTAATACCCTAAGTTATAATGACACAAAAGCGCTTGTCTCGTGTAACTTAATAGTTAACAAGCAAGATAGTTTCTATAGATCTTGCAAAGGAAATACATCCAAGAGAACACAGGAAAAGATTCACATGGAAGGATCTTAAGGTGGACCTAATTGTAAATCTTACCCCCATATTTTTGTGACGATCAATAAAGTGAGGTATTAAGTATCTCTGACATGGAAATGAAGAAACCATTGAATGTCGAAAAAAAATGGTAAAGATATTTGACGTCAAGGCAAAAGTATAATACATCCCCAGTGGACAAAGAATTTTATCTTATGCGAAATTGCATGATGAATTAATAAAAGATTAAGAAGAAATGACTATATCCAAAAAGGGATATTACAAACGATGGCGCTAAAGGCCAGTACAAGGACTTCTCTGGAAAAGAGTTTAAAGTAAGAATATATGAGAAATATACTCCTAAGATCGATAAAGTGAAAAAAAGGAATTTAATCATTCATACTGGATTAGGAATGAATGATAGTGATAGAAACATGACGATCTCTAAGATGAGACTTAGTTATTGAAATATATCAATATCAAAGGATAAGTTGATGTAAACCTAACCACGAATGCTATTAGTAAAAGCATAACGATACTAATACCGAGAAGTATAAAGTGAATGAGGCAACGAAGGCCATAGAGAGGAACATGATGTCCCGATGGAAAGGACGAGGACATATGAAATAGATGTTTACTTGAATAAGCGGAAGACCGTAGACCAAAGCCTATACCTCACATCGAAAATAGAACAAACAGAACCAAAAGGCAGAATAGGTATGAGGAAAAATTTCTCAGAATACCCATAAGATTTTGTTCAATTTAGGTGCTTCGCTTTTTGACATCGCACAAGTATGCGTAGAGGCGATAGAACCCAACTCAGGGTAAGCGAATCAAGAAATGAAAATCCCCTTACCTATACGAGAATTTTGACCATCGCAAGTGTTGCTCAAGCTCAGAATTGAAGTTTGAATCGCCTAAAGTGCTATCCAATGATTTGGATCATTATATTTAGGTGGAACGTAGATATAATTTTAGAGACAAGAAGTTTCGGAAATGGCTGTCATTCATGTGATTAGTGACTGGGCCAAGCCTTTCCGTTAGAGGTTTTACGACGAATATCGGTACCTTTTTTCGCCTATGCGAATATCTTTAAGGCAACATCTGTTGAAGATGTAAAGCGTAAAATGAGTATTAAGATAAGTGTCATGAGTCGTGTCACAAGTAGTCCACAGGTTATATCGTCTTAAAGTGTATAATTCATTAAGAGATCCTTCTTGTTTAGAAATCCCTCCATTGCTTAAATTAAGTCGGACTTATCTAAAAATATCGTTTCTGGATGACAAGAAAAGAGAGTTTAAAAAAAAGAGTTAACCCCAAGGCCTACAAGTTTATAACTCACACGAGCATATCGGCTCTTTTAATATGAACTAGGAATGAATTTAGAACAGTTTGAAGAAATTTTGCACCTACGGATGGATACTCGTAACTATAGAGTGTCAAATGAGGATGGTACCCAACGACGTGTCATCATTTGCCAACAGTTCGCGAAGAATTTTGCAAAAGAAGTATCGAGAATATTTTCTCCATGATAAAATTCCAAAGCACAGACAGACTTACGAGATTTGTCAATAGACTCACGTATACATATAATGCGTGAGGAGCGACACCTACGAGTACTTGTCCTCGACCTCGGCAAGTTACACCGTGCGGTACAAAGGAACGATTGTACCATGATATTCAAACGCCGCCCCACGTCTGTGCCGTCAATGGTACCAGAAAGAGGCGAGAATGGCAAAAGGACAAAATCTTATCGCCTCGCGGATTAGGAGAATTACCGCTACCAACCTGACCATACTTTCGATAAAAGTAACACCAACTTATGGTATTGAAGAAGAAGCGGGGGCGGTTGGACCCTAGCTCTCGAAGAGAATAATCATCGAAATATGAAACAAAAACGTACTTGAGAAAGACAAGTTTCGAGGAGAGTGCGACTCGACGAAGGTCACTCAGAGACCTAGAATCCTAGGATCCTATAAGACTTATATGTAAATAATGGTTTATGATGAAAATGATGTGATTATAATATGTAAAATAAGCGTAGTTTGGAAGAGTTTATGAATATGGTGAAGAAGTGTCAAAGTTTTGAGTGTAAAAGAGCTAGGCAGCCTTAATCAATCATTTCGGTAGACCGACCCTCGTAAGTAATGTATGAAAAGTCCTCACTGAGGCATTTTGATGAAATATTATATGGTCTTTATAGAATGATAACCGAAATACGAAAAACGAATGGTTCCGAATAAGATATGGTTACTATAAGATAATAGTTACGCCATTCGGACTCGACAAATGCACCAATACGATCATGAACCTCAAAATCGAGTGTTTCACACATACCTAGATAATTTTATCTCAATCCCCATAAAGAAAATCTTATCTATTCAAAGGACGAGAAAGAACATAAACGACTTCGAAGAGTCTTACGACTTTTCGAGCGGGCGAATTTTGCCAAATCTGTTTTGTAAATTTCGCTTAAAAGAAATATTCCTCGGGCACATAGTGTCTTTAGAAGAAAACAATGTAAATCGACAAAGGACAAAACAATTAAAGATGAAAGGCGTCGATGACCTAAAATAAGATCGAGAATTTTATAGATTGATTAACTACTATTAGAGATCCATTAAGAACTCTCTAAGGTAACAAGACAAATAAGATAGTTACCCAAAATAGAATCAAAATTTCATGGATTAATGAAAGAAAGGCTATGTATTAATATGAGAAAGATAATAACTTATGCATCACAATGACTTAGGCCACATGAATATAATTTCCCAACTCATAACTTGAAATAATAACAACAGTATAAATACCAAAGTCTTGGAGACACCACTCCTATAACAATAAGTTAAGAACCCTTCACAATTCACAAAAGTTTGAAGTTATTCGTCGAGCAAAGAAATTTGAATACAGGATAGAAAAGATGGCTCGAATCAGTAAAAGATTATAAATATGATAAATGATCACCTATGAACAGTTAATGTAGAATCTAATGCCTAAGTTATAAAATTCAGTCTAAATCATGGTATGTCCTTATAGAAAAGGAAAACTCATCGGAAAGGTTAAGAAAACGAGAACAGAAATAGTCGGGAAATCAAGGACGATCGTAAGTGGTACCCTTACAACCAAGGTGAAATATGACTAAAAAAAAAGAGAATGAAGATGGGAATAGAATACGAATTAAGATAAGGAATGAAGAGCTGAAGAATTTTAAGGAGCGTTGGACAATGTTATTGTCTAAAAAAAAGAGATATATACATATATTTCCAAGCAATAATAAGCTTAGAAATGAAACCAAGAATGAATTTCATGATCCTTCTCATACCGCCAACCAGGCATTATTAAGATGTATTATGATTTACGAGAAAAGTTAGATAGCAAGGAATGGAATGAGATGTAACCATGATTGTCGAGCAGTGTCTCGGTTACCAATAAGTAAAGGTGTTGTATCAAAGGCCTTATAAGAGTATAATCTCTAGAACTACGAATGAAAATAGAATGATATAGAAATAGATCTTATGATGATTTTACCAAAGTCGTAAAAAGTCGACTACTATATGGGTAATAGTGGAATGACTCGCCAATTATGTTTTGTCTCGCTATTCGGATGACTCATAGATCCGATAAGTTAGCTCGATTATACATAAAGAAAATCGTATATTTACAAGGAGTACCAAACCTATCGTTCGGATAGAGACTTCAAGAGTACCCTAGATTTTAAACTAACTCACAAAAGGAGTTAGATACGAGGTTAAGCCTTAACATAGATGTCCACTCACAGACGGATAGACAATCGAGAAAGGACGGTATGAGCGCTTAAGGATACGATAGAACATAAGTGTTAAACCAAGATGCAAGTGAGAGCGTGTTGTACCACTTGGTAAGTTTACGACGACCATAGCTACCAAATAACGATCAATGTAGTTTTATGAGGCATTATGAAAAAAAATATCGACCACCACTTTATTGTAACAAAGTAGGTGAAAAAGGTATAAAGTCCCGACGTTGTAAATGGAAACGACTAAGATATCTACCCAATAAGACAAAGAATAAGAAAAGCTAAGGACAAACAAAAGTCTTACGCCGATCGCATAAATTTAAAGCGCATTTTTTAAAATGCGGAATTAAAGTTTCTTAAGATTTCTCAATCTAGAAAAATTATAAGGATTCAGGTACAAAGAATGATTAGATCATGTTTTATAGGACCTTACGAGCTCCTAGCAATGATAGGCCTAGTAGCCTATAGCTGATACTTCCACCACATTTGGGAGGGAAGTACGAAATGTTTTCCACGTGTCGCAGTTAAGGAAATACGAAAATGACCCAATTCACGAAAACCAACATGATGACGTGACCTTTGACTCAGATGAGTTATGATGAAAATCTACGACTAATTTGATCGTACGATTCAACGATTAAAGAAGCAAGTTTGGGTCTTATAATGAAAGTCCAATGGAAGAACCATGGACGAAAGAAAAGCACATAGAAAGTTATGATGTTATGATGTTAAGATACCCATACTTTATGAGGTATGCAAATTTCGGGACGAAATTTCTTTTAAGGGGGGTAGGATGTAATACCCCGCAGAATTTAATGCCTAATTACGGTATTTAAAAACCGTAAATCAAAGCTTTCGCTGAGATATTCAATCAGAATGATATCGAATAATGACTTCGATTAATTACGAAGGAATGAAATCCTATTTTATATTCACTAAGAATTGTGAATTAAGGAATAAAAGTATATGAAGTATATCAGCAGTATTATTTTAACGTCGATCGCGTATCGATAGTTAAAATTCATGATATTTTCTAAGAAATTAAGCTTAGAATTAAATTCCATTATTAATGGAATAATTTAATAAAGTGATGAAGACCATTTCGAGATGAGTCGATAATGAGCGTTTTTAGCGTTTTCAAGCGTTAACGTTTTGAGATGAAGCAGCGTTTTAATCGATCAAGAAATTATAGGAATTAATTTCCTATGATTAGTATATGTAATTAAAGTATTATTTAGCATTAAATCAATGCTAGATCATCAAGATTTGATAGTGACCAATTTTTCAAACGTTCGAAAACCCTAATTTTCGAACTCGATTTTTATCGCATAAAATGATGCCATTAATTTATCCTATGATATTATTTATCATCTAAACCATATGTTATGATATATATGTCTATTAATGGCATGGAAAATAAAAATTTGACCTATTACAAGTGTGAGAGCGAGAGCTCCTAAGTCTATAACAAAGTGTGTTGTTAATCTTCCCACTATTACATGTATCTATTAAGTGGCAATGTGATTAATTATATATCATAACTAAACAATTAAATACTGATATTTATATATATATATGTATAAAAATCGTGCATGTGTGTGTGTGTAGAGAGGGAGTGTAAGAGTGTTGTGCATGTGTGTGACAAGTGTAGATGCATGGGAGTGTAGTAACAAATGTCATCCATGCCTACCACCCAACACCCCCATACCTCTCTCACCACCCAACACCACCCCACACACACCCCACACCTCAATCAGCCGTCCTCCTCTCCTCTCCTCTCCTCACTCCATCTCCTACAATGGAGACCCTTTTTCCTCCATAACTAAACTGAAAACTGGAAGTTGCTGCACGAACAGTAGATTGTGGAATTTATTTGACTAAGTTGCAGTGGTCAGATGAAGGTGAAATTTAAGTATGTTTATATTAATCATGAATAGTATATATTTATAAAATTTCAAGTCGATCTGATGTGTTTTACTATTTTATTTGTATTTTTCAAAACCACTGCACAAAACTGTGAAATTTGCCATGTTCATCACCCACGGTTCATAATCTTTGTTCCGAGTTTGGCTAATGGTAAAACTCTGAAATTTGGCAGAAACATAATTCAGCATGTCTAGAAGATGTATGTAAATTTTAAGAATTTTCTAAAATTTTTACTATTTATTCCAGATTTTACAAGTTAACTGCACAAAACTGTCACGGGAGTGATAGCTTGTGGTAAAATATTTTTAGCTCCCAATCTATTGTGAATCATTGAGTGAGGCTTTTTCTGGATTAAACTAGACTTAAGTGGATTTTCAATATGATTGGTTTCATTCCCAGATTCCTTATAATGAGTCCTCGGTGAATTTTTAAAGTTTATACATTACAGTAAGCTTTTCGGACAAACTGCCTTAGTGAATTTTTCCATGTAATAGGCTGATTCGAGTATGACTTTTACGTGAGATGTTCAAGCCGTTTGTAGTCCGATTTGGACTTGGGTTTCTTCATAAGAAATGTTCCTCACCATGTCTAGTTATGATCTGGAAAGTTTGATCCCAAACCAAGTTTTATAGGTATACCTTTCATCGACCCAAAGTCACCTACTAGAAACTGTCCATTTCCAACTAGTCAACTTTGGACTTATGTATTTCTCGATGCGTTAGATATTTTCCAGTATGGTCTTCATGAAATATGTAGTTCTTGTTACAAGGTTTCAAAATTGGTAGCCTGCAGCCATTTTGGCATTGTGAGTCAAAAGTTACGAGCCTTGCAAAACCCCTCGTCGTTAAGCTAAATCTGGAAATTCTAAAAAATTTTCTAAGTATGGAAGTCAGTTTGAGTTGCCCATTTTGAGACCCTATATCTCCAGAACCACGACTCTTTTGGATTTAATTCCTTCTTAGAACTTGTAGTACATGTTTAGAGGTTTCCAGAATGTATCTTTATGCGACCATACGTATTCTGAATCGAGAGTTATGAATCGTCAAAGTACGTCACTTGGGTTAATTTTAAGCTGTTTTGCTGATTTTCAAACACTTAAAATTTGACTAAGTATAGAACTCCCCTATGTTATATGGTTGATATTAATACATATTAATGACCATAAGTGTATAATAATACACACTATATGAATTTAGAAATTTTCTTTGAAATCATTGGTAATTTTCAGAATTACCGAGAGCATTAAAGGAATTATAAGGATTTTAAATCCTTTCTAATTAAGAGTAATAATATATTTGGACATATTTGAGATTTATAAAATTTTATAAACGTAGACCACTATGTTTATAACGAAACGTTATATTTAATAACGTTATAAATGAATAATAAGGATTTATGGATAATTGGATTAATATTTAAGAAAAATATTAATAAAGTTCATCGATTTACGTGACAAATCGAGAATTAGGACTTTACATAAAGAAATCGATTGGAAATCGATTTATAACATGAATTAGTAAGAAATTACAATTGAAAGTCAAAATTGTTGACTTTTAAAGTCAAGCGTCTGAAATCGTTCGATAAATACGCTAATCTGGCGTAAGGCGTACTAATTAGGTAAGAAACCTCATTAGTAAGAAAAGATTTCATAAATGAAATCCTTATATCGAGAAGCGTATAATCGTCGATCGTTTAAACCGAAAGGTTAAAGCGATACGGTTGAGCGTGTCCGAAGAGCGAGAACTATTGATTGAAATACGTAATTGAAAAGCGTGTCGAATTCATTAAGGAATTCGGTTTATATCGATATAGAATATCGAAGTTTATTCTAGACTTTGAGAGTCTCGAGAAGCGTGAGCGACGTACTAAAACATCGTTTTACTTAAAGGTGTGGACGCGACGCGATGGCGGACGTTGACGAATACTCAAGTTTAAGGCGAATAATAGTCGGTGGGCTTTACTCTACTCAAAAATATAATGTTACGAAATATTTAATTACGATGCTTATTTCAACTGTTGATAAATGTTTACAAGATTACGCCAAATATGTTTATGTTTTGTGTATGTATCCTATCCATGAGATGTTATGAGATGTTATGAGATGTTATGAATGTTATGAATGTTGTTGGGTCGCTCCCAACTTATGAATGAAAATCGATATCGGATCTTATCTTGGAAGGCTTATACAGCTAGGATTAACGTGTACACCGATGGTATTGCGTCTTTGTAAGGACAATTCACGGCGGTCACGGGGTCGTAGAGGAGGCCTCCTCACGACTTTCGACTATGATGATATGATGAAATGATGATAAGGGATACGGATCATACACACGAAAAATGCGGCGGCGATGGTTTTGAGAAATGATGAAAATCTTTTAGTAAGCCAAGGCATTTTCAACTAAAACCCTGTGTCTTACCATGATGTGGCGATGTAATCTACAAATGATAAAATGTTTTGGCATGAGTCCACCGAGTGCATTCTTGTACTCGACCTGCATGTTTGTTTTAAATGTGCGGGTTGAGCGGATGATGGATGGGCGGTGTTGAGCAATAGGATGATTGTCATTGAAAAGTTTATACCTTGATAGTACATCGTCATATGTACTTATCACACCCCTCGGGATGACCGGGTGAGCGGACTATTGTTAGGAATATAGAACTTAAGATTAGACATACTCTTTACAAATTAGTCAAAAGGGCTTAGCTACGGATCCAAAAGATATAATGATCGAAAGACTTCACGGTTCACATTGTTATAATATCAACATGAAATTAAAAGCAGTTCGAGTTTGCGGTGGAAGAGTGTGAATACATATATGACGATATGTATTGAGGTTATCCATTTCTAACGAACATGAAGGACATAGGGCTTTCTCAACATTTCTCCATCATCGAATCGAGCTCAACTGCACATTTAAAACAAACATGCGGGGCTAAGTACAAAATTGTACCCGGTGGACTTATGCGAAAACATTTTATTTTCATTTAGTTACTCGCGATATATTGGTAAGACACGAGGTTTTATTTGAAAATGCCTTGGCTTACTAAAATATTTTCACGAGTTTATAAAAGTTGCTTGCGAGCATTTTCTTGGTGTCGTGATCCATATCCCTTATTATCATGTCATCACATTATCATAGTCGAAAGTCGTGAAGGAGGCCTCCTTCTACGACCCGTGACCCGCCGTGAATTGTCCTTACACTGACACGGTCACCATCGGTGTACACGTTAATCTAGCGGTATAAGCCTTCCGGCATAGGATCCGATATCGATTTTCATTCATAAGTTGGGAATATTCCAACAACATCACATCATCTGAGGATAGGATCGATACACAAAGCGTAAACATTTTGGCGGTAATCATTTAAAAATTTTAGCATTTATTGAAAATCGTAAACAAAGGCGGTTGAAAAGAAGCGACAAAGTCGTTCCATTTTGGTAATAAAGCCCACACGGAAATTATTGTTCGTCTTTATCGTTTTCCTTACTCGTCGGCGTCCGGTGGTGCGTCGTCGTCACGCCTTTATATAAAAGGATGCTTTAGTGCGTCGGTTTCGTAATTGAGACTTATTAAGTCTTATAAGATAACTCGATATTTCATATCGGCGAATTGAATTCCTTAATGAATTTAATTCGTTTCTCGATCGCGTACCAAATTAACATTTCGTTCTTGAGAGAAGCGAGATATGTGTTATAAATGACCAATTTACCCTCTTAGTAAATGGTCCAGCGTTTTCTCACGTTTTCGATTTCATGACTTTAAACATGAAATCTTTTCATATTAACATGATATCATTAGTAAATGATCGTTTACGCGTATTTGCGTATTTATCGAGCGTCTTTCGTGCGTTGATGTCAAAAGTCGATAATTTTGACTTTTTCTTAGTAATTTAATTACTAAGCCTTATTTTAATATTAAATCTTTTGAAAATAAATTTTCAATTGATTTCTTTTTATAAACTGTTTTAATATGTTTAAAAATAATTTTTAAACATATAATTCATTATAAAAGAATTTAAGGATTCAAAATCCTTATTTCTATTCTTTTAAAATAGCTCACGGCTATTTTAATTTTTGCCAATCTATTATTTCGAAAATTATCCAATAATTTCCAAATATGTCTAAAATATTATTAGACATATAATTTACTAACAAAATTGATTTAAAAGGATTTAAAAATCCTTAAAAATCTTTAAACAGTTTCGGTAATTACATTAATTTACCAAACAATGTCCAAAAAATTTTCTAATATTATATAGTGTATTAAAATACACTATGGTCATTAATATGTCATAATATCACTCAACCATTGTTCAATCATCACTTTAATATTAATACTAGGTCTCGGCATTTATAAATAAATGCTTAATAATTTTGCTAAAATTCTAATAAATTAATATAAGGTCCAAACATTAGTCCATGACATATGTATGTCATATAAGTCATGATATAACATTTATATACCCTATAAATGGTATATAAGCTTTCGGCTGTTTCACTAAGTACATCAAACAATTTTTATAAAATTTTCAAACAATTATAATATGCTTACATATTATAGTGTAACAATGTAACACCATAAAATATATCAAGAACAATTTTATTCATCACCAAAATTAGCTCAAGGCTTTCGGTTTATTTGAACAAAATTTGTAATTGATTTTAAAAATTCTAACAAAAACATAGGATGCATAAAACACAATTTAGAACAACAATATACCATTGCATGTTACAAAATAAAGTCACACATATATATACATATATATATGCTTGACCTTCTTAAAACAAATAGATAGGATTTTCTAAAATTTTCAAATAAATCATAGGGTGCATGAATCATACTCAAGATCAATTATATGCAATTGCATGTTATGAAATAAATTCACACACTAATATATAAATATATACATGTTTGACTTTTGGAAAAAATAGCATAGGTTATTCCAAAATGCAAATAAATTTCCATGTACTCTCAATACATCATAGATCAATAATATCATCTTGCATGTATCAAATAAAAATTATACACCTACCTATACACTTGTACATGCCTCGGTTCCAAGAATAAAAGTAGCATGGATTTTTCTAAAATTTTCAAATAATTTCTATGAACTTATAAAACATCATAGGTTACAAATTCATGCTCAACAATTCCTTATAGCACTCGGCCATATCTTGCATTTGTCATACCAATTCACATAAATCTTTAAAACAAATTTTAAGCTTCCAAATAATATGTTATACCCTCTTAGAACATCACATAGCCATGGATTCAAAAATCTTTGAACAAAACCTTACATGCAATACTTTTGAAAAACAAGAACACATACCTAATCCCTTTCTTAACATTTATACACATGCAATAGCAAAAGATTACTAACTAAGATCATCAAGAACACATGCATTGCTTAAAACAAATTTCGAAACTTAGGAAATTTTTCAAGAACAAATATCCATTGGTTTCGAACCTACCTTAGGTATATGGATTAAATAGGCAATGTATAGGCTACTATGGACTTGTGTGGTGATGAGAGGAAGAAAAATTTCAAGCTTGGAGGGTGGAGAAGGGCTCGGCCATGGCTGAAAATAAGAGAGAGAAGAGAGAGTTTTTGGAAGGTGTTAGAGAGAGAGATGGGAGTGGAGTGTGTGAGTGAAAAAGGAGAAGTGAGGAATGAATAAAATCTGAAAATATCCCCCCTATAATCTCCCTCACTCTCGGCCTCTCTCTCTCCCCCAATACAACACAAGACTCTTCACATTTTAATACTTGTTTATTCAATAATGGGTTCCCAATCATTAGTGTCTTACACACTCTCTTGGAAATAGTTAAATATATTATACATATATAGTAGGAGACTCTCATAAAATCTGAATGTATACATATGTATACATGCAAATGTGATATAATTAAAATATACTTGGTTATATACATATACACTACACACGGCTTTTATGCCTATTTCACATTAAATAATTTAATTCATGCTAAACATACTCATATACATCATATAATATAACTTAGATGATAATTAATATCATAGGTTAATTAAATAGTAAAGGAGAAGAAAGAAATTCAACTTATGTACAATATAAATGGCTATCGGCCATTTGATTAAATCATAAGTTAAAAATTTCATTTCATGTCACTAATAGGTATATACACCTTGGTATATGATTTAAATAAATAATCATAGCATAGAATAATTAAAAAGGGCAAAAATTTCGAAGAAAACCCTAATTTCATAATATTAGGGTTTTCGAAACTAAGGTTGAGCTTTTTACTCATTCTTATGTTCAAGCATTAATTAAATGCTTATTAATACTGTAATATCATAGAAATATCATAAGAAATAATTTCCTAAAGTTTCTTGATCATTAAAACCATCGTTCGTCTTATCTCTAGCGTTGGCGTTTAAAGCGTCTCAAGCGTTACGTGTCGACTCATCTTTAAAATGGTCGTAAATACTGTAATCTCATCATAAAAATTATTCCATTAATAATGGAATATAATTCCAAACTTGATTGCTTAAGAATTATCATAACATTTCAATAGTCGATATCGTTCGGCGTTAAAAGCGTATTGTCGATAAAAGTTAATACTTTCGATTTCTTTCATTCACTAACCCGGTGAGTGTGTAACATGAATTTATTCCTTGTAAACAATTGAAATCATACTTGATTTCATATGTGATTTGATTTCACGGCAAAATTTTATTTTACGGGTTTTAAAGACCGTAATTAGGCTTTTAAAAACTGCGGGTTATTACATCCTACCCCTTAAAAGAAATTTAGTCCGAAATTTGTATACCTTAAAAGAATAATCTGGGGTATCGTTCCTTCACTGTATCTTCTAGCTCCCATGTGGCTTCTTCTTGTCCGTGGTGATTCCACAGCACTTTGACCAGCGAAATTGATTTATTTCTTAATTGCTGAACTTTATGGTCTATTATTGCGATAGGCTCTTCTTCATAACTCATGTCTGGATTGAGAACTACGTCGTCTTGACGGATCACGTGTTTTGGATCGTACACATATTTCCTTAGTTGAGATACGTGAAAAACATTATGCACATTTCCCAAGTTGGGCGGAAGAGCCAACTTATAGGCTACTGAGCCTATTCTCTCTAGGATCTCGTATGGTCCTATATAGCGGGGTCTTAGTTTTCCTTTCACACCAAATCTTGTGATCCCCTTCGATGGAGAGACTTTGAGAAATACTTTGTCTCCAACTTCGAAATGCAGCTCCGATCTACGCGTATCAGCGTAGGATTTTTGTCTATCTTGAGCTTCCTTGATTCTTTGCCTAATCTGTCGGACGATTTCAATCATTTCATTCACTGCTTCTGGCCCTATTATCTTCCTTTCACCTACTTCATCCCAGTATAGTGGTGATCTACACTTCTTGCCATACAAAGCTTCATATGGGGCCATATCAATAGTCGCTTGATAACTATTATTATAGGCAAACTCAATAAGAGGTAAAATGTCTTCCCATTTAGCACTTTGATCTAGTACTACGGTTCTCAGCATATCTTCCAGAGTTTGGATTGTCCTTTCATTCGCCCGTCGGTTTGTGGGTGAAATCTTTGTCTTGAAGTTTAACTTTGTTCCCAACTCTTTTGTAGGCTCGTCAAAATTTCGATGTAAACTTGGAGTCTCTATCTGATGTAATAGATTTTGGTACTCCATGTAGCCGTATCACTTCTTTTACATATATTTGGGCTAGTCTATCAGCTCCATATGTATTTTGAATTGGTAAGAAGTGAGCGCACTTGGTGAGTCTATCTACTATTACCCATATAGTAGTGTTTCCTTTTGAGACTTGGGTAAATCCGTAACGAAATCCATCGTTATTTCGTCCCACTTCCATTCAGGTATACCCAACGGTTGTAACTTTCCATAGGGACGTTGGTGTAAAGCTTTTACTTGTTGGCAAACAAGGCAACGTTCTACGAAAGAAGCTATGTCTCGTTTCATGCCTTCCCACCAGAATTTCTCTTTTAGGTCTTGGTACATCTTCGTACTGCCTGGGTGGGCGGTGTAAGGTGTATCATGAGCTTCACTCATTATGTTGTTCCGAATCTCAACATCATCAGGAACACATATTCTTCCTTTGAACATTAAAGCATTATCTGATGCTTCCTGGAAATTTTCAATTCGCGATTCTCGCTCTTTCTCTTATCTTTTCCAACTTTTCCTCAATCCTTTGTCTCTCAATGATCCTTTTTCTTAGATCGGGTGTCATGGTGAGTGTAGCAATACAATTCTTGATCGTCTCTGGCTGTTTAATCAATTCAATTCTTAATTTGCTGAATTCCTCGACAAGTTTATCTTCTTGTGTCAGGAGGTATCCCAATTGAGTTTGATTCTTACGACTCAAGGCGTCAGCTACTACATTCGCTTTACCTGGGTGATAGTTAATACCACAATCATAGTCTTTTACTAGTTCGAGCCATCTTCTTTGCCTCATGTTTAGATCTCTTTGCTCGAAAAAGTATTTCAAACTCTTATGATCTGTATAAATCTCGCATCTCACTCCGTAGAGATGGTGTCTCCATATTTTCAGTGCATGAACCACTGCTGCTAACTCTAAATCGTGTGTTGGGTAGTTTAGCTCATGTGGTCTAAGTTGTCGTGATGCGTATGCTATTACTTTTCCTTCTTGCATCAAAACACATCCTAATCCATTCTTCGAGGCGTCAGTATAAACCACATATCCCTTATCTGATTCTGGGACTGCTAACACCGGTGCACTTGTTAACCTTTCTTTGAGTTCTTGAAAACTTGCCTCACATTCCTCAGTCAGTGTACTTAACTCCTTTCAAGTAATTGGGTCATTGGTCTTGCTATTTTGGAGAATCCTCAATGAATCTCCTATAATAACCACTAACCTAGAAAACTCGGATCTCATTCGAGTTCGCGGTGATTTCCATTCTTGACCTTCTTCCACTTTATTTGGATCCACCTTGATTCCATCGTGAGACACAATGTGTCCTAGGAACATTACTTCCTTTAACCAAAACTCACATTTGCTGAACTTAGCAAACAATCTTTCATTCCTCAAAGTTTGTAACACCATTCTTAGATGTTCCTTATGGTCTTCCTCATTTTTCGAATAGATGAGAATGTCATCTATGAAAACCAGTACAAACTTGTCCAAGTACGGATGAAACACTCGGTTCATGAGGTCCATAAACACCGCTGGTGCATTAGTTAATCCGAATGGCATAACTACAAATTCATAATGGCCATATCTTGTTCGGAATGCGGTTTTAGCTATGTCTTCAGGTCGTACCTTGAGTTGATGGTATCCTGACTTGAGATCAATCTTTGAAAATATACCTGCTCCTTTCAGTTGATCGAATAAATCGTCGATTCTTGGTAAAGGATATTTGTTCTTGAGCGTCATCTTGTTCAGCTCTCGATAGTCTATACACATTCTTAAGGATCCATCCTTTTTCTTGACGAACAAAACAGGCGCTCCCCAAGGCGAAACACTAGGTCTAATGAAACCTAGGTCCAACAGTTCTTGGATTTGGATTTTCAATTCTTCCAATTCCTTTGGGGCCATTCTGTAGGGTGCCTTTGATACTGGAGCCGATCCCGGTTCCAAGTCGATGGTAAATTCAGCTGTCATCGGGAGGTAATCTGGTAGATCCTTTGAAATACATCCGGAAATTCCTTAACAATTTCAATGTCTTCAATCTTGATTCGGCTTTTCTTCTCCGTTCGGGTAAACAAGAAAAGCATGGTATCTTTCTTATTCATCATTTTCCTCGCCTTCAATGCGGACACAATTGGGACTCTCTTGCCCGTGCTTGATTCCATGGAAATCGTTGCTTCTTGCCCGGAAAATGAAATGATATTTTCCTTTCCTTGCAAAGAATGGTGGAGTGGTTTGCACTAACGATCCATTCCTAGGATTATATCTCGTCACCCATGGACATTATGTTCAAATTATTTGCTAGAACCCTTAGTGATCCTAAGTTCAATTCTAGGTTCGGCGTAAATATAATGATCATAATTCCTCCTATAGGTGATGAGATTCTCATATCCTGATTTGCCTTTATTGCACTAAGTCCCAACAGATCTACGCATGATTTTGCTATGAAAGAGTGCGAAGCACCCGTGTCGAACAATACTATAACAGGCATGTTGAGAAGGATTCCCATACCTGCCAGGTTTCCCTGGTCCTGTTCGTTTTGTTGCCGATGCAAAGCATACGCTCTAGCTTGAGGTAGCTGTGGCTGACGTGGTGCTTGCCTTTCTTTGAAATTTATTCTTTGTTATGCAGGCTCTTGTTGCCGAGCGTTGCCGTGGTGGCTGTTGTCTTCGTTGCTGAGGTGGTTGCCACTGCTGTTGTGGTATTTGTTGTTGTGGCTGCTGCAGCTGTTGTGGAGGTTGTTGCCATTGTTGCGGTGCGATTCTTTGTTGAGGTTGAAATTTGAAATTGGATAGCCCTCTCGGTTGGACATTACCGGGTTGGTTCGCCTTACAATTGTTTCGAATGTATTCCGGACGAAGTTTGCGTAATGTCCTTTCATACCACACCTAAAACAGTTTCCACTGCCCGCCATGCACATTCCCGTGTGCATCTTTCGGCATTTGGGCATGGAAGAGCCCTTCGCTGCTCTTGTAGTCCCCTTGCTGGAGGGATAAAAGCTGGCTTCCTCCATCCTTGCCCTTGGTTTGCTGAGTTCCCCTGCCACTGTTGTTTGTTACCTTTGTTTTCAAAACTTCCACTCTTGTTACCAAAGCGGCATCCCATTTCTCTTTCCTTTGTCCATAGTATTACGCATCCGAGTGATCCGGCTTATCCTCGGCATTCTTGCCTCAATGTCAAAGCTCGTGTAAGAGCCTCAGTATAAGTCATGTCTCCAAGACCAGCGAGAGACATTCTTATTTCTGGCCTTAACCCTGATCTAAATTTCTCGGCCATCTTTAAATCCGTGTCCACTTGATCCGGTGCATATCTAGACATTTCGCAAAAGTGCGATCGTGTCGATTACCGACATCTTTTCTGTTTTAACAAGAAGAATTCATGTTCCTTCTTCTTCTTGTAACTCTTGATACATATTTATCATACACTTCCCTTTTAAAATCTTCCCAAGTCAACTCCTCCATACGCATTCTGCTTTGTGAAAGTTTTCTTCGGCCTCCCACCGTAAATCAGCGAGCCCATTTAAGCGGAAGGCTACACACGATAATCTTTCTTGTGTTGTGCACCTTAGAAAAGTGAAAATTCTCGATAGTTCTCATCCTTTGTTCAGCATCTTGGGACTACCTTTCCATTGAAAATTGGAGGGTTTTGTCTTAAAACAATTCCTCTATCCTGCGGTCGGGGTTGTGGTGGAGGTGGTTGAGTCTGACTTGTTCCTCCTGTTCGGAGTTCTACCTCGTCTCTAGGTGCGCCTCTGCCTCTCACTTCTCGTTCGGGGTCGTGTCAGGAGGCGTTACATTGTGTAAAATATATCATTAGTATCATGTATCATTTTTATAACTTGAATATGTAAAATTTCATCTCTTTGCCTTTTTAGAAATGATAACTTAAATAAAACATTTCATTCTTGTCATACATAAATTTGTTGCAAAAGCCCTCTTGGATCACACATACATACAATTGCAAAAGCACCATAGATAACGTACTTTGTATACATAAGTCCTTACATCAAGGATTACTTACATACTTACTTCCAAAATGTTTCAAAAAAGAAAGGCCATACACATATCGGCCTTAAGGCTTTACAAAAATTAAAGTCATGCACAATGGCTTTATAGCCTTACAAAAATTCAGTTTTCCCCACTGTTCAAGTTTCAAAAGCATAATTAAAACATACATACATAAAAATAGATAACATAATCCTTCAAATTTTACATCAACATCACTATCTACATCAACTCCTCGAATCTTCCTCATCTTCCTCCGGATCCTCTTCCTCCTCGTCCGAGTCATCAACCTGGCCATATGCTCTAGAGGGTCCAGCTCCATTACTCTCTACCATCGGGATGTCCCGCAGTGGACCATAATCCACACGAATTGGGCTATAGCTATCGTGGATGGGGTTATACCCATCAAGAGTACCTGTCACACTAATCCGTCTTTGTCGGCGGAAACTCTCGACTGGTGGTAGGGGTGCTGCCATCGATGGTAAAGGCGGTAGTGGTGGACGCACCGGATGTCCAAAAATCAGGGGTGGGAAAACAGGGGCTCCCAATGCTCTAGGCCTAGCTGCTCCGTCCGCCTGAACAAGTCTGCCCTCGTCAATCCGATATCGAGGAACCACTGTATCGACTACCCGTGGGACCTCGGTGTCTGACCACTCGGGTGACTCGTCACATGAGTGTATTCCGTGGAGGAGATAAGGTCCTCTCGGCTGCGCCATAGATCTATATCGTCGTCGGTGGTGATGAACTGGGTAAATCACCTACCAAGTCATATCCTCCGATCATACGGTAAATGTAATCCCGGACACCTCACGGCGTAATCTTCCCAATCACATGGAAGTATAGTAAGAAGACGCTTAATGCCATCGTAATCCGTCACGCCATAAACTCTCGCATTCCTCCACAGTCTAAAGTAATACATCAGGAACTCTCCCAAATCCTCGCCGGCACACATCCAGCTTTCCCGATAAATGCGGATAGTCTCTTGAGGGTCGGGTCGGGTCTATCCTCCTCCTCGCAATGTATAGCATCTCCTCCATACATCACGATCAAAAACTAACCGTTAGACACTACTAACACCTAATAGCGAGATAGGGTAGCTTAATACTTGATTAATCAACTAGGATAAACTATTCAACCTATAGCCAAACATTCTTAACCCGTCTAATAAACAAAACTCCTATTGCTATGTTAAGCTATCACGAGGTATTATAGGTTCCTTGGTTACCTAAGACTCAAGCTGAACTTTACCCAGACTCTACTGTATTTGGGAACTGGAAAAAGAGATTCTGTCCTTCATAACAAATGAAGTTCAGAACGTTATGAGTACGCAGGCGAAAACCATGCGTAAAACGGAGTCTTATCAAGAGAGTACGGTTAAAAACAAATTTACTGCGCATTGCAGAAAATTTTCGCGATTATAACGACGTTTCGAGAAGGTGCCAATAATGACATCATAGGCGCTATAGCTGCTGCCGACTTAGTATAATTATTACGTCCACGTCTTCAAATTGAAGCTTGCCGTTCTGAAGTCTCGGTCCACGGTCACGCAAGTTGAAATTATAGTTATGATCGCTCGTTTTAATTGTGATACAGCACCCACCTTCTTCATTCTTCATAGCCACGTTGTTTCCGATTATCTTTACGTTCCACTTTTGCCGTTCAGAATTCGAAATTAAACACATTCATGCTTCCTATCATTCTTTTGTTTTCTTTTATTATGGGAACATACTTCCTATATCGTCTACGTTCTTCTCCAGAGAATAGCATACTTGGTTATCAACATAGATTTCATAAGTCATAAACATAACATCCAAACAACATCATACTTCGTTCATACATATCTGTACATATCATCTTGTTTTCATACATTCGTCATTAATCATCATGATTCGTTTCAAACATACTTTTCAACTTAACCACTTCATATCATTGCTATTTAATTTCAAAATTTAGAATTTTTGAAAATCTTCATTCATAACTCATCATTTCAATCATCATCACATTACAACTTTCCTTTTTCCCTTTTTCTTCAAAATCTTTTCAAATTTGGTCATCATAACAAAAATTTTCATTTCATAAACTCAAATGAAACTAATTACCTTTTTTTCCCGTTGAGCTCGATATGTTGGAGTGTTGAGAATAGCCAGTAGATTTTCTAGAAGTCTAGTGACTCAATTCTAGACTTAGTTTGGAAAGAAATGGGATTTCATAGAGCAACTGCTCTGATACCACTCTGTCACGACCCGCTCGGGATGACCGGGTGAGCGGACTATTGTTAGGAATATAGAACTTAAGATTAGACATACTCTTATACAAATTAGTCAAAGGGCTTAGCTAACAGATCCAAAAGATATAATGATCGAAAGACTTCACGGTTCACATTGTTATAATATCCAACATGAAATTAAAGCATTCGAGTTTGCGGCGGAAGAGTGTGAATACATATATGACGATATGTATTGAGGTTATCCATTTCTAACGAACATGAAGGACATAGGGCTTTCTCAACATTTCTCCATCATCGTGACCGAGCTCAACACGCACATTTAAAACAAACATGCGGGGCTAAGTACAAAATTGTACCCGGTGGACTTATGCGAAAACATTTTATTTTCATTTAGTTACTCGCGATATATTGGTAAGACCTGAGGGTTTTATTTGAAAATGCCTTGTCTTACTAAAATATTTTCACGAGTTTATAAAAGTTGCTTGCGAGCATTTTCTTGGTGTCGTGATCCATATCCCTTATTATCATGTCATCACATTATCATAGTCGAAAGTCGTGAAGGAGGCCTCGCCTACGACCCGTGACCGCCGTGGTGTCCTTACTGACGACACGGTCACCATCGGTGTACACGTTAATCCTAGCGGTATAAGCCTTGGCATAGGATCCGATATCGATTTTCATTCATAAGTTGGGAATATTCCAACAACATCACATCATCTGAGGATAGGATACGATACACAAAGCGTAAACATTTTGGCGGTAATCATTTAAAAATTTTAGCATTTATTGAAAATCGTAAACAAAGGCAGTTGAAAAAAAGCGACAAAGTCGTTCCATTTTGGTAATAAAGCCCACGGAAATTATTGTTCGTCTTTATCGTTTTCCTTACTCGTCGGCGTCCGGTGGTGCGTCGTCGTCACGCCTTTATATAAAAGGATGCTTTAGTGCGTCGGTTTCGTAATTCGAGACTTATTAAGTCTTATAAGATAACTCGATATTTCATATCGACGAATTAATTCTTAATGAATTTAATTAGTTTCTCGATCGCGTACCAAATTAACATTTCTCGTTCTTGAGAGAAGCGAGATATGTGTTATAAATGACCAATTTACCCTCTTAGTAAATGGTCCAGCGTTTTCTCACGTTTTCGATTTCATGACTTTAAACATGAAATCTTTTCATATTAACATGATATCATTAGTAAATGATACGTTTACGCGTATTTGCGTATTTATCGAGCGTCTTTAAATGCGTTGATGTCAAAAGTCGATAATTTTGACTTTTCTTAGTAATTTAATTACTAAGCCTTATTTTAATATTAAATCTTTTGAAAATAAATTTTCAATTGATTTCTTTTATAAACTGTTTTAATATGTTTAAAATAATTTTAAACATATAATTCATTATAAAAGAATTTAAGGATTCAAAATCCTTATTTCTATTCTTTTAAAATAGCTCACGGCTATTTTAATTTTTGCTAATCTATTATTTGAAAATTATCCAATAATTTCCAAATATGTCTAAAATATTATTAGACATATAATTTACTAACAAAATTGATTTAAAAGGATTTAAAATCCTTAAAATCTTTAAACAGTTCGGTAATTACATTAATTTACCAAACAATGTCCAAAAATTTTCTAATATTATATAGTGTATTAAAATACACTATGGTCATTAATATGTCATAATATCACTCAACCATTGTTCAATCATCACTTTAATATTAATACTAGGTCTCGGCATTTATAAATAAATGCTTAATAATTTTGCTAAAATTCTAATAAATTAATATAAGGTCCAAACATTAGTCCATGACATATGTATGTCATATAAGTCATGATATAACATTTATATACCCTATAAATGGTATATAAGCTTTAATTTGTTTCACTAAGTACATCAAACAATTTTATAAAATTTTCAAACAATTATAATATGCTTACATATTATAGTGTAACAATGTAACACCATAAAATATATCAAGAACAATTTTATTCATCACCAAAATTAGCTCAAGGCTTTCGGTTTATTTGAACAAAATTTGTAATTGATTTTTAAAAATTCTAACAAAAACATAGGATGCATAAAACACAATTTAGAACAACAATATACCATTGCATGTTACAAAATAAAGTCACACACATATATATACATATATATATGCTTCGGCCTTCTTAAAACAAATAGATAGGATTTTCTAAAAATTTTCAAATAAATCATAGGGTGCATGAATCATACTCAAGATCAATTATATGCAATTGCATGTTATGAAATAAATTCACACACTAATATATAAATATATACATGTTTCGGCTTTTTGGAAAAAAATAGCATAGGTTATTCCAAAAATGCCAAATAAATTTCCATGTACTCTCAATACATCATAGATCAATAATATCATCTTGCATGTATCAAATAAAAATTATACACCTACCTATACACTTGTACATGCCTCGGTTCCAAGAATAAAAGTAGCATGGATTTTTCTAAAATTTTCAAATAATTTCTATGAACTTATAAAACATCATAGGTTACAAATTCATGCTCAACAATTCCTTATAGCACTTTCGGCCATATCTTGCATTTGTCATACCAATTCACATAAATCTTTAAAACAAATTTTAAGCTTCCAAATAATATGTTATACCCTCTTAGAACATCACATAGCCATGGATTCAAAAATCTTTGAACAAAACCTTACATGCAATACTTTTGAAAAACAAGAACACATACCTAATCCCTTTCTTAACATTTATACACATGCAATAGCAAAGATTACTAACTAAGATCATCAAGAACACATGCATTGCTTAAAACAAATTTGAAACTTAGGAAATTTTCAAGAACAAATATCCATTGGTTTCGAACCTACCTTAGGTATATGGATTAAATAGGCAATGTATAGGCTACTATGGACTTGTGTGGTGATGAGAGGAAGAAAATTTCAAGCTTGGAGGGTGGAGAAGGGCTCGGCCATGGCTGAAAATAAAGAGAGAGAGAGAGTTTTGGAAGGTGTTAGAGAGAGATGGGAGTGGAGTGTGTGAGTGAAAAAGGAGAAGTGAGGAATGAATAAAATCTGAAAATATCCCCCCTATAATCTCCCTCACTCTCGGCCTCTCTCTCTCCCCCAATACAACACAAGACTCTTCACATTTTAATACTTGTTTATTGATAATGGGTTCCCAATCATTAGTGTCTTACACTCTCTTGGAAATAGTTAAATATATTATACATATATAGTAGGAGACTCTCATAAAATCTGAATGTATACATATGTATACATGCAAATGTGATATAATTAAAATATACTTGGTTATATACATATACACTACACACGGCTTTTATGCCTATTTCACATTAAATAATTTAATTCATGCTAAACATACTCATATACATCATATAATATAACTTAGATGATAATTAATATCATAGGTTAATTAAATAGTAAAGGAGAAGAAAGAAATTCAACTTATGTACAATATAAATGGCTATCGGCCATTTGATTAAATCATAAGTTAAAAATTTCATTTCATGTCACTAATAGGTATATACACCTTGGTATATGATTTAAATAAATAATCATAGCATAGAATAATTAAAAGGGCAAAATTTGAAGAAAACCTAATTTCATAATATTAGGGTTTTGAAACTAAGGTTGAGCTTTTACTCATTCTTATGTTCAAGCATTAATTAAATGCTTATTAATACTGTAATATCATAGAAATATCATAAGAAATAATTTCCTAAAGTTTCTTGATCATTAAAACCATCGTTCGTCTTATCTCTAGCGTTGGCGTTTAAAAGCGTCTCAAAGCGTTACGTATCGACTCATCTTTAAAATGGTCGTAAATACTGTAATCTCATCATAAAATTATTCCATTAATAATGGAATATAATTCCAAACTTGATTGCTTAAGAATTATCATAACATTTCAATAGTCGATATCGTTCGGCGTTAAAAGCGTATTGTCGATAAAAGTTAATACTTTCGATTTCTTTCATTCACTAACCGGTGAGTGTGTAACATGAATTTATTCCTTGTAAACAATTGAAATCATACTTGATTTCATATGTGATTTGATTTCACGGCAAAATTTTATTTTACGGGTTTTAAAGACCGTAATTAGGCTTTTAAAAGCTGCGGGTTATTACATTATCACATGTCTTCCATTGCAAGAACCCTAAATTATGTAATATAGTCCAAGAACATAAATGACATATGTATTACGTCTTTTTTGTTAAAAAGAGTCTCCTTGTATTTTTATCTCTGTTTAGAGTTATAGTCCCTGTTAATCCGTACTTAGATTTAGGTGGTCGTGACATTATTTAAGTTATAAAACTTAAAATAGCCGTGAGCTATTTTAATTTCAAATAAGGTTTTAATCCTTAAATTAATTATTTATAATGAATTATATGTTTAAAATTATTTTTAAACATATTAAAACAATTATAAAAGAAATCAATCGAAATTGATTTTCAAAAGATTTTAATATTAAAATAAGACTTAGTAATTAAATTACAAAAAAAAAAAAGTCAAAATTTTTGACTTTTGAAATCAACGTACGAAAGACGTTCGATAAATACGCAAATATGCGTAAGACGTATCATTTGCTAATGATATCACGTTAATATGAAAAGATTTCGTGTTTAAAGTCATGAAATCGAAAAACGTGAGAAAACGTTGGACCATTTACCAAGAGGGGTAAATTGGTCATTTATAACACATATCTCGTTTCTATCGAAGAAGCAGAAATGTTAAATTGATCTTGTTGAGAAACGAATTAAATTCATTAAGGAATTCAATTCGCGTCGATATGAAATATCGAAATTGATTATAGACTTTGTAAGTCTCGTAAACGACGTACTAAAGCATCCTTTTTATATAAAGGTGTGGACGCTGACGCACCAGCTGGACGTTGACGAATAAGGAAATCGTTAAAGACGAACAATAATTTCCAGGTGGGCTTTATTACTAAAACAGAAAAACTTTGCTGCTCTTTTCAACTGTCTTGTTTACAGTACTTTTCAAACTAATGCTAAAATTCTTAAAATGATTACCTGCCAAAATGTTTACGTTTTGTGTATCGTATCCTATCCATGTATGATGTGATGTTGATGGGTTATTCCCAACTTATGAATGAAAATCGATATCGGATCCTATGCCGGAAGGCTTATACCTGGCTAGGATTAACGTGTACACTGATGGTGACTGTGTGCTGTAAGGACAATTCACGGCCGGTCACGGGGTCGTAGAAGGAGGCCTCCTTCACGACTTTCGACTATGATAATGTGATGACATGATAATAAGGGATATGGAGTACGTACACCAAGAAAATGCTTGGCCAAGCAACTTTTATAAACTCATGAAAATATTTTAGTAAAGCACAAGGCATTTTCAAATAAAACCCTTGTGTCTTACCACTATATTGGCAGAGTGATTAAACGAAAATGAAATGTTTTCGGCATAAGTCCACTGGGTACAAATTTTGTACTTAGCCCTGCATGTTTGTTTTTAAATGTGCAGGTTGAGCTCGGTTGCTGATGATGGAGGAATGTTGAGAAAGCCATATGTCCTTGTTGTTCGTTAGGAATGGATAACCTTGAATACATATCGTCATATATGTATTCACACACTTTCCGCTGCAAACTCTGAACTGTTTTATTTTCACGTTGGATATTATAACGAAGTAAACTATGAAGTCTTTCAGATCGTTATATCCTTTTGATCTGTTGGCTAAACCTTTTTGAACTGAAATGATATAAGTGTCTGTTTAATCTTAAGGTCTATATTCTCATATGATATGTCCTATCGTGACAGTTGTCTGTATCCGTGAATACTATTCCTAGTATTAGTCCGCCCACTCCCGGTTATCACGGGTGGGGTCGTGACAATTCAACATTTTCGAAAATTATAAAGATAAAGACAAAAAATTTATCTACTTGATGTAATCACTTTATTAAAGCATAAATATCATCTCGTTGGTCAATATAATTAATTACCTTACCTTATCTTTTATTACATGTCATTATCATAACTTATCTTTAATTAAATGTCACTATCTTACCTTATCTTATAAAATGAATATCTTCACGTACAAACAAAATAATTACCACATCTATTAAATAATAATGTGATCCCATACTTGATCACCAATTAACCATATGTACACATCATTTTTCTTTTCTTTTTCCCTTTTTCTTTCTCAAATTTTCGAAATTAATGAACATAATTGAGAGAAAATATATTTTTCTTTATTAGTGTAATACTTATCTAGTTAATATCCCATATTTATTTAAAAACACAATTGTTTGTTATTATGATCTATTATATGCGAAAAATTAATAGAATTTTCTATTCACTCAAAATCGGAAATTATCGACGTTCATTTTCATTCTTGGATTCATCGTAAATAAATTCCTTCAAAACTTCAAAAATTGGTGTTTAAATATCCGGGGTATTACAATTGTGTCACTTCTGTGAGTGGTGAACAATCAGAGTTGATAATCAGAGATCATCCTTCTTTTGAGAATATACCCCCGCTGAGAGAAATGGGTGAAAATGCATGAGCTCTGCGTGATTTCTATAGACCAGTGATTGGGGTCGCTACCTCCCCCATTGTTCTTGGACCAGCAGCCCATGACTATGAGCTTAAGCCGAATCATTTCTCACTCATGCCTACTTTTCATGGGCTTGCTAGTGAGGATGCTTTGGGACTGATCAGGGATTTCCGTTCAGTGTTGCAGTCCTTTACGCTGGGAGGACTAAATGAAGACCAGCTGAAAATACGTTGTTTCCCGTATACCCTAAAGGACAGGGCAAAGTCTTGGTTTCTGGCACTCCCCGCCAACTCTCTGCAGAATTGGAATGCCATGGTAGACAAGTTTATAAATAAATACTACCCAAATAAGAACAGTCAGGAGTTGAGGTGTAACAGCCCGCCAATCTAAAGTACGGATTAGACGGGACTGTTGCCAACTAAACAGGGATTAAGAACATAATGACCAACAACCTTTCAAGACTTCAAACTTTTATAGATAAACACACAACGATTTTATACAAACTAGACCAACAGATCATCAACAAAAGGATTCAACTGATCTGGAGGTGACATAAGTAATATCCAAAATATAATAAAGTGTTTTGAGCAATGGAAAGCATGTGAATGCATATATGACGATATCATCCAAGGTAAGCTATTAGCGACAAAAACTCCGATCGCTCAACACTTGTCCATCCTATCACAGCTCAACTCGCACATTTAAGAACAACATGCGGCTAAGTACAAGATTGCACTTAGTGGACTCATGCCAAAATAATTTCATTTAATTACATCGCCTATTAGTTTAACACGAGGATTTTAGTTGAAATAGCTCGTGAATACCAAAATACTTTTATCATTTCTCAAAGATTCGCCGCGGGCATTTTCGATTCGGATGATCCGTATCATTTACATAATCGTCCATAATCGATCTCACGTCAGAAGTAGGCCTCTTCTACCGACGCCGTGATCGGCGAAGATGTTGCTAACGGCTCACAATCACATAGTCGGGGATTACGATCGACTAGGATCCACGATCGCCGATGATGTTACTAACGACTCACAATCAAACCGGTGTACACGTTAACCCTAGCCGTGAATTTCGCATCCGACTAGGATCCGATATCGATTTTAAAATGGGAGCTACCCGATAAGCGATTCACATTCATAGTTGGCTCGCCCAACAACATGATAGGATACATACGTTAAAACATAAATATTTTGGGCATGTAATTGAATAACAGTTCATAATCATTTTCAACTGAAAGCTTGTAAATAAATACTTTTCGAAGAAAGCGTCGTAAATAAAAGGGTTTTCGAGTAAAGCCCACCTTGTACACGTAGGTCTTTCAACTATGGTTTCTTTCCTACGTCAATGTCCCGTCCACGTATCACCTTAACGTAAGAATTATTTTAGTACGTCGGTTACGTTTGATAGAAACGAACATAGTCTATAACGTTCTACGTATCAAATAAGGCTAACGTTGGACTTAATTTGACGTTTCCTAATCAATTGATGTCGATTATGAAATTTCTCAACATATAAAGGGTATTTTACCTTTTAAGATATAATGACGCGTTTAATGTACTTATGTAACGTAAGTAACATTGTTCTTAAACGTCTTACGTCACATTGATCACGTATTATCGATTGCGTGCCCGTTGACCTTGGTGACGATTTTGATCAACTATTTTGACCAAGTCAACCAAAAGTCAACAATTTTGACTTTGGTCAACAAAAAGTCAACATTTGACTTTTTCAACTATTTATGAAATTCTTATCATTTTATGTGCAATTCTTGTTCCAAAATTCTATAAAATCATACTATGTCTAAAACATTATTTTAGATCATATTATGTAATTATTCTTGATAAAATAAATTTATAACATTAATACACATATTATGAAATTTTCATCATTATAAATTAAATAGCTTAGACTTGTGCAAAATTCTTATAAATTCACATGCTACACTATTTTATCATGTGATAAATAATATGTAATTACTTAGGTCAAATAAAATTTATACACCTTGGTCTTATAACATATGGTTTTCGGTTTCTATAATTAACCCAACAAATGATTTTTAAAAATTCCAATAAATTCATATATCAATTAATCACCCTCAATTATGCTTACTATAACATAATTGTTATTTATTATGAACTATTGAATTTAATTTACCTAAGTCATGTTTGAAAATTTCAACTTAGGTCCAAATAATATTTATAAATTTCAATAATTTCTCACAACCATATATTATGAATCTACACACTTAATATGCTATTATATCACTTAAATATGAATTATATCACAACACTATAATATATACATATATTTTCGGTATTCATCAAAATATAAGCTATAGTTTTCCAAAAATTCTACATAAATTCATATAAGCATATTTAATACCCTAGATTATTAATCCATGCTTAAATCAACAATTAAAAATCATAATCAACAACATATAGCACCCCTAAGTTTTCGGTCCAATGTATAAATTTAATAGCATGCTTAATTTCATGATATAATTAATATACATGCTTAATAACATAGTAATAACATAATATCTAAACATTTAAACATATGTTCTAAAATTTTGAAAATTTCATATATAAACTAAGATCATAACTTAAAATTTAACGGACGAAATTCGAAAATTTAAGCATGTATCTGTTAGGACTTAATTCTAACCTTTTAATCGGTACGGATTTTGATCGGCACGGCTTATTTACTAAGGATTTGGGATTGGAATTTGATGAACTCTCTCTTAAATTTTTCACTATGGTTTCGGTAGTTTAGGGTTGTAAATGGGAGAGTGTTGTGCTCTCCTCATATTTATAAACATTTACAAGTTGTAACATAATAATTACATGAAATAATATCTAATACACCTGCCCAAATTTTCAACAAAATCGGCACCTCCTCTTGGTGTGAGACAAAAATTTGATCTTTATCATGTAAAACTCATTACCAAGTCATCTTATCCTTAATTAAATACATTGTATCCTAATTTAATTAAATCATCACATTATAGCAAGTGTTGTGTGTGTGTCGCCTATTTCTATAACTTAGGATTGATTTTTATTTTATTACTATACTATATACCTTATTATATTATATTATAATTTAATTAATAAATTATAACATAATTATCAAGAATTAAATGAATTAATCACATATGTACACCAATGTATCATTCTCGGCCATGATTAATTAAATAGGATGAGTTTTTATTATTTTTATATTATATACTATATTATTATCATATTATTATTATAGTATAAAGTTAAGTTTGAAAAGTCAAATATTTCAACTATAACAAGTGGCCATATCATATAGTATGAAATTAAATGAGCCTTGGATGACATGTTTTATTAGCTAATTAATGCTACTTTACAACTCATATATGATAAGATCCTAATCATAACATTTCATTAATTATAAGATGATATTTGTACATAAAATCATACTAAATGGCCACTTTGCCACTTATGCACAAGTTGGATCCCACACTTGTGCAAATTATACTACACCTCATTTTGTCATAATGACATCATAATGATATAATAATTATCATATATCATTAATTAAATAAGAATAAAATTAAAAATCATGCTTAGGAACCCACATTTTCGAAAATCACTAAGGTAATTCCAAATATTTTATTTCCTTGTATAAAATAGCTACTACATATTTAGGCGACATATTATATGCCTTAGATAATCAATTTAATCATAGAAAAGTATTTAAAAACAATTTAGATCATAAAACCCTAATTTAAATATTTAGGGTTTTCGAAACCCATTAAATAAGGTACATTGCATTCTTAAATTTTCTAGCATTATTTTATGATAAATAATGCTCTTATTATAATAATATAATTATAGGAATTTGAATTTTATAATTCCGAGATCATATGCTAAAGTTATCGCATTATCTCTAAACGTAGACGTTTGAAACGTCTCTAAATTCTCATAGTTTGATTATCTCTAAAATGTTCAAAATAAAGTTTGTTACAACTTTATTTATTCCTATAATAATAGGAATTTGAAATTAACCTTAAGCGCTTAATAAAGCGTAAGGCGAATCGTCGAATTTATTCGACGTTAGAAAATTACGTTCGAAGGAATATTGAAAATTATATTCCTTAATTCACTAAGCATCGATGAATCTCATACGTAAATTATCCAATTATGCTTGGTCAAATTCAAGAGTTGACTAATTAAGATTTTAATTATTGAATTAATAATACTAATTACGGAATTTATTATCGTAATTCAGTATTAAAATTACGGGATATTACATGAGGTCACAGATCATGACCTTTAGTCAGACGTCAGACGAGCCATTCCATGAAGCTTGGGAACGGTTTAAGGACTTATTACAGAAATGCCCTCACCATGCCTTGCCAGATGAGATTCTTTATCAGTTTTTCTATGACGGGTTGACTCAGAGTTTTCAGTACATGGTGGACAATATTGCAGGTGGAGATATTGGTTCTCGAATGGCAGCATATATTGTTGATATTTTTGAGTCTATGGCTGCTACTTCATAGCAGAAATCCAGTCGAGGTGCAAGAGCCAAAGCACATGCCGTCACTCCTTCTTTCAATGTGAATAAACAAGTGGTTGAGCTAATGAGGGAGGTGCAAGAGATTAAGATGAGGAAACCAGATCCACCAGCCCAGTACGAGGAATTCATGGAACCATGTGGAATCTGCAATGAACCCGAGCATAATGTTGATACGTGCCCCAGGATAGGAGAGCATACATTCGAAGGTGAAGCCGAAGCTTATGCTATGCAAGGATTCCAACCTCGACAGCAGTTCGAGTCTAATCAGCAACAGTTTGGCTCGGGATGGAGGAATAAACCTAACGTAGGATGGAGGAATCAGAATTAAGGGCAGAGTTCAAATCAGAGTGCCCCATACCGAAGACCTCCACAGCCGCAGTAGTTTCAGCAGCAGAGGCACTATCCACAGCAGCAGCAGTCCCCACAGTTGTAGTTCTCACAACAGTAGTTCCCATAACAGCAGCAGTATCAACGGGCACCTTCACCACCACCACCACCACCACCTCAGAGGTCATCTTTGGAGGATATGTTCGTCCAAAGAATGGATGCTCAAGACTCCACAATTAAGCGTTTAGAGACGCAAATGGGACAGATTGTTAGCAAGCTTAATGAGCTATTGCAGCAAGGAGCAGTGGGGAAACTTCCAAGCCAACCCCATCAGGCTCAGGCGGTCACAGTTCTAAGGAGTGGTCGGGTAGTTGAGAATAAAGTGTGAGAGACATCAGACAAGCAGATGCAGTCGTATGAGGTGGAAAAGGAGAAAGAGACTGAGGTCAAATTGCATAAGGCAGCAAAGCGTTATACTCCACTGATACCCTTCCCACACCGGCTGAAAAACGAGAAGCAGGAGCAGCAATTAAATGAGTTCTACAAACTCCTGTCCAAGGTGAATGTTAATCTGCCTATGTTGGACGTGATCATAAATGTGTCGGCCTACGTTAAGTTTTTCAGAGAGTTAGCCTCAAAGAAAAGAAGGTTTGGAGAGTACGAGAAAGTCGTGGTCTTAAGCAGCTAATTCCATCCTATAGCACCAGTTGACTCCCAAGCTCTGGGATCCATGTAGTTTTATTATTAAAATTGTTTTAGGTAATGGTAAGGACGCTTCTGGCATGCTTGATTTGGGGGGCGAGATTAATCTTATGCCTTGTTCAATTATCAAACAATTAGAATTAGGTGAACTTAAACCCACTCCGATGTGTCTACAATTAGCTGATATGTCTGTCAGATATCCCAACGGTATTATTGAGGATATATTAGTAAAGGTGGGTGGGTTGATTGTACCTGTTGATTTTGTTGTTCTGGAAATTGGTGAGGTTAGGGAAGATGGGAAGGAACACACACTGTTGTTGGAGAGGCCATTTATGGCCACAACCAACACGCTTATAAACGTTAAGAGTGGCACATTAAAAATGACTGTACTTGGTAAAACTGTGTCTTTTTTGTACGTGACAGTGTGATGTTTCCCTCTGCTAATTCTATTTATGATTGTGCTTTCATAGATACTATTGATCCCTTGGCCGAGAATGTTTTGTTGGATTTGTATACTGGAAGCAGTTTGGTTGAGCTTGTATACAATGTTTCCTGTTACCACTATTACAATCTCCTATCTGAATTGTTTACTTGATTGCATATGTTTGTCCCCTTATCTCATATATAAGTTAGATCATACAGTGTGTTGTAGATCACAGAAGTCTATATGATTGGTCAAGCTTAATGAGATATAAAAAGGATCACAGCTGAGACAACTTGAGGACGAGTTGTCGGTATAGTGCTTGTATAGATAAGAAATGACTTGACTTAGTTTCTTGTCTATCTTGGCACGTCTCTGACGTATTGATGGATCAGTGAGATGAGTTCTTCTATCGACCGTCGTGAAAAACCTAGATCTCGGTGGCTTTACGTTGATCTAAACCTCGATAAGGTATTAGGTGAGTATGAGTTCTTGACCATCACTTTGACTTGTTATGAGTGAGGGTTACATGAGTTAACCCAAGATTCTCGCATCTTGGGTGGTGGTGATCTTGTATGTCATGCTAGTTACACGTGTCGAGTCATTTGTATCCGTTTAGGAAGATGGCGCCCCTTAAGGAGCTCAAAGGTTTATTGTACTAAACCCCGGGTTGAGTTATCTCAAGTACAATAATAAGGTTGAGTGGTACTACTTAAGGAATTAAAGTAATTAATTATTTTAAACAATGTAGCAGCGTAAATAATTAATGGACGTCGATATCTTAAATCTGGGATTCGTTAAGTCTAAATGCGAGCCCGACTCAACTTGAAAATAAAGGGTAAGTCGACATTTATTCTCTAGTGGCATGAATAAATGTTTATGAATTAATTTATGTTCTGGACTGAACATAAGATAATTAATTTATTTTAGGCCCATCTTTATTCCTTGCATTTGATCCCTTGGCGCCCATCAAGGCATTTTAGCTTGAGAATTTCGAAATCTTCCTTGTAGAGTCCCTCTGGGACTCTGTCTTGATCCTCTCTATCTTAAGTGATATTATTATATTTATTAGATATGCATAAATCCTATCATGATAGGATTAAGGGTTGCATTATAAATATAAGGTGAGAGAGAAAATCAAAGGCTAATGATTAGCTAGAATTTTCGAGAATCACACCATTCCAAATAGTGTGATTTTCGAAAACTTTAAAGGGAGGAAGAAGGCGAATTTCTATAACACTCTCCATAGATTGTCCTCACTCGGCATTGGAGTTTAGGCAATCGGGATACAGTCCAGAAGATCAAAGCACGAGTCTTGATCCATTCTTTCTCGATAAATTTGCAGGTAAACACGAGAAAACACCTACATGTTGCAATTAATTATATAGATGCATGCTAGGTATATAATCAATGTATGGTGAATTAAACATCCAAGATTGATCATCGGGAGAGGGTTAAAATCAGATTTCCCTACAATTGGTATCAGAGCCTGGGATCAGAATCTTGGCTCTGTTGGATTAATTCATGTTTGATTATAACGTGCGCAATTCATTAATTGTGAATCTGTCGTCCATCGTGGCTCGTTTTATTTTTGTCGGATTTTGTTTTTCACCACGAGAAAATCCGTGGTTAGATTAGGATTTTTCTTGTAAATCTAATCTGTAAAAGAAGAACGAAGACAAAAGCATGAAGAACGAGACGACGGGAGGCACACCAGAAAATTGGACGCACGGCCGAGAGTGAGCGGGCGATGGCACACGGACGTGCTCGGCGCTCGCAGCACGTCTCGGCAGCTGTGCGTTTTTCTCGACAGGTATCGGCGACTATCGGCGGATCTGGGCGAACAGGGCTAGGCGGGTCACGCGGCAGCATCGGTGAGGCTGGGCGGCACGGCTCGACAGTCGGGCATGTGGGGCGCGCGGTTCTTGTGCGGATGCCTCGGCAGACGCAGACGGGGTGTGCGTTTATCGTGCGGGAAACCTCAGCATGCTCGGCGAGTTATGGCCGAGATCGCTCGGTGAGCCTCGGCGGTCGCCCTCGGCACTCCTTGGCAGCATCGGGCATCGCGGGGAACGCGTTTATCGTGCGGGAAACCTCAACGCACTCGACGGGTCGTGGCCAAGATCGTTCGGCGGGCTCGGCAGCGTGCGAGCGATTCTCGCTCGGCAGCACCCTAGCACCCTTCGGCAGAGCTCGGCGGGTCTCGACGTTCGTTTCTCGGCAGATCACGCGCAGCAGTCTCGGCCGACAGCGCGCGAGTCACGCACGGTTTGCTCGGTGGGCTCGGCACGGGTTTCTCGGTAGGGCACGGAAGATGCACGATGGAGGGGTCGCATTGTGCGGCGACTCGTTCGGCCAGGTCTCGGTAGGGCGCGCATTTTCCTCGGCCAGGCGTATGCGACGTCACGCGAGGTATGGCGGCTAGGTAGCTGGACGTGCGCATGGGCTATGCCCCAGCGCACGCCCAATCCACTTGGGTCGACCTGGCCCGTTTTGGGCCCAGACCCATTTTTTTTGCCCAAACCCGAATTTCGACCCGGTTCCAGATTTTTGACCGGTTCGGCCCGATCCACTATTTCGGCCCGTTTTCAATTTTTCAGCCCAAATCAAGTTTTGACGAATCCGGTCCGTGCGGCACGCGGGCCCGCCGAGATTTTTTTAAGATCATGACTTTGCAAATTTATGTAATAAATTAGGCAGAAGTCTGAGGATCCACGAGTGGGCGCAATGAACTAATTTATTTTATTTTTATCGGTCAAAGCATGTCGTGGATGTTTAAATAATGCAGAAGCATGCTATGTATGTTTAATTACGTAGATAAACATATTATATGTTTTCGTGATTGAATGCGCATAGTAAGCATACTAGGTTTATCGTATTTTTCAAGCATATTTTAGAATTCTGCGAGCATGTTTTACATGTTGAGTTCTATAGAAAAACATGCTAGGATTACGTGATCTGCATGGACAAACCTTTTGAAATAAAAAGACTAAGCAAGAAACCCGACATATTAATTTCTAAAATTAAAATGTCAAGATCTCCACTTTTTAATCTTTAAACAAAGTGATACGCATTGTGAGTAAACGTCCACACGCGTGGCTTGCTTGCACTGTTTAATCATAAGTTTGTTAGATGAGATTTCTAAATAAAACATTTTTAATCTATTGAAAGTGGGAGTTTCATGTGTAAACGTCCACACGCGTGGCTTACATATGCTATTTTCATAAGTTCTCTTGAGATAGATTTAAAATGAGAAGACAAAAGAATTTGGATTGGAAGCGGCATGGTTCGAGTGAGTATGGCAATTCTAAGAATTCATTTTCTGCTGTTAAAATTGTGGTCATTGCTTAGACATCACCTCAAGTACAACTTCCCGCGAAGTACCTTCTTGTGATAGTGATGTGGTCTAGTAAGGTCCAATCATTAATTTCATTTGTCATAAGGATAAGTTGATGATAAGCCTCATTTTCACCTGATTTTTATGGCTATATTTATCTTGTTTCTATTTGATAAGTGATCTTTTGAGCTGTCTTCGATATATTTATGTTTACCTTGGAAGATATTATGCCGTGTGTGTTTCATGTCATTTTAGCATAGGTTTTGATGTCAAAAAGGTGGATCACGATAAAGAGGAATCAATAGCCCAATCGCAAGCTCGTGCGAAGAAGAACTGTTTGAAAACGACGTTTAATATGACGTAATGGATTTGAAAAATATGGATGTACAAAGTATACTATGTTAAATAGCATCTCGATAGGAGTCCGTAGGCGCAAACGGATCGCAATCCGGAGTCCGGACGAGAGAAGCGGAGCGAAACAAGTGAAGTCGCGCTAGGGAAGCGCCTCGCGAGCCGTGCTCGTGACCGTTGGTCGCGATGCCCGGTCGCGAGGAAGGCCGAAATTTCAGCAATTTTGAATGCCTCTCGACATATCTTCACGGGGGAATGATGCACGCAGTGCCTCACGAGATCCTAGGTTGCGTAATACCTATATTCATGCGCGCATAATTGAATTGGAGGTGGATTCGCGAGACACCTAGTTCGAGTATAATTCGGAATCAGAATCAGAGAAGGATTGGGAAATTCACGAGAAAATGGAGCTTAGGTTTTATTATAAATAGGGAGTTAGAGCAGTAGCTTAGATACACCATTCCAGAGCAGAACACGAATTCTTCTTTATTTTCTTTTGCAAGTTCTTTTCCCGTTTAATTTAGTTTAGCTTTTTCTTTAAGTATTTTCATTCCAATTTCTTAGTTTAGTATTAGATTTCAGAATTTCTTCCGGATTCAAGTCGCTACAATTGTTCTTCGTGGATTCTTCCGGTTTTATCAATCTATCTTAATTTATGCTTTATTTATTTATTTATTTATTGTTTTGTTATTTTAATTATGCGTAGCTAAATTCCGTATTGATCCTAGGGTTTGTATGTCTAACTAGATTTATATAATTAATCTGTTGATACTGTTTTGCCATCTCGTTCATGATTTATAATTCTTGGATTTAATTATCATGTGTTGGTATCTGGCCAATATTGATGCATGCTAGTTATGTGATTGATGTCCTGGCGGAATTAATTGCATAATCGATATCTTGAATTCATGTCTGATTTTGCCTTGATTTGAGCGGAGATAGGTGTCAGAGGAGGTTAAATCTTTGTGTGCTTTTGGTAATTAGCTTACTTCTCTTGAGACCCGACGGAGATAGAGTTTAGGCTAACCTACTACTATAAGCTGTCCTTGTGGAAACTATAGTTACATTAGTGATCCTTCATCTGAATGTGGATTAAATTGGTAAACAGATTAATAGGTTGATTGTGTGAATCTGGTTAGGTTAAGTACATCCCTAGGATCAGTCTTTTATATCTGATTTTATTCCCTCTTTATTTTCGAGTCTAGTTTTATAATATTCTCTCTTGATATTTTGTTGCCTGAATAATAATCAAGATTACGTGTGAATTATTTGTTGTGTTCTCAGTCATGATCCTCGTGGATATGATATATATACTTGTTTGCTTTACTATCATTTATTTGGTAGGAATATTAGCGATCAAATTTTAGGCATGTTCTTCGGGATATTTAGATTTCACGGTGATAATTTTCTGGATTGTAGTTATTAATTGCGTTTAAAAATAAAAATAAAAATAAAAAATTATTATTATTATTTCTGTGTTGCTTCTTGGATTTGACTTGGTTTTTATCTCTCTACGTAGTGCATGATTACAAGATCCCAAAGGAAAGAAATTATTCCATTGGATCTCGAGATTGACAGATCATATAAGAGAGAGAGCCGAGAAAGAAGACAACAAGAAATGGCAGATAGACAGCCCCAAATCCCAGATCGGATGGCCGAAATGGAGGCGATGCTGGCAGCAATGCAACGCCAACTGGAGTTGAACAATCAGATGGGCCCGTTTGGTGAACGAGCACAGCCCATACCGCCAACCATATATACAAAGCCACCGACGGATCGGTTCAAGGTGGAGGATGGGGCGAACATCAATGCTAATAATTTTGGTGAAACCTCCTCATCGGCATGATCAGCGGAGCGGTTTGGGGAGGGTGATCAAGACCCCAATGCACACTTGGAAGCATTCACGGATATCGTGATACTATCAGCGAGCAGTGCCGGTGATGCCATCCGGATGCGGATGTTCGGATTTTCGTTGAGGAGTCAGGCGAAAGAATGGTTCAAGAGCTTAGACAGATCACGGATTACCACGTGGGAGCAGCTCTGCGAGAAATTCCTGTCTAAATACTTTCCACCTGCTAAGGCACATAAACTCATTGCCGAGATCTCCCATTTTTCACAATTGGGTGATGAGTCATTATTTGAAACACAGAGCGATTGAAACTCGCCCGCAAGTGTCCTGACATGGGTTTTCACCGAGCGACAAGTAACCCGGTTTATAGTGGACTCAATGCTAACACCCGGAGCATTGTTGATGCATCAGGCGGAGGATGCCTTCTCAATCGTGGAATAGACGAAGCATTGAGAATTATTGAGGAGATGGCATCCAATAGCTATCAATGGCCGATGGAGAGACAGCCGATCAGAAGAGTGGCTGCTGCAGAGTTGGATGATAAGTATGATGACTTGTTAGAGAAGTTCACAACTCTGCGGAAGAGTGCACGGCCAAGAGGAAAGGCGAGGGGCGTGGCCATGGCGCGAGAATATGGAGGAGGTTCAATATTTGAACAAAAGAGTAATGGCGGGGAATCGGTGGGAATCCAGCCTATCATCCTGAACACTAGAATCATCCCAATTTTTCCTATGCCAACGCATTTAATGCTCAACAAACACCACCGGTTTTTTGTTAATAATGGAATGATTATGGAGCCCAAGAAGCCGAGCCTCGAGGATATGATGCAACAATTGTTGGCGAGCAATCGACAAATAGCAATGAGTCACCAACAAATTGTGGCTCGGCAAAATATTCGAGATCCAGACTTGGGAATAGGATGAGCGCTGGAGAACACGATCAGCGCCATCAACAATACGGTGATAGCCATGGGAAAACAATTGAAGATGTTGGAAAACCAAGTGGGACGGATGGCGATGAAAGAGTGGAATGCTGGTGAGGGCAATTTCAAAGCAACACTGAACAAAATCCTAAGAATCATATATCTCCGAATCAGTGTAATGCTATCTATACGAGAAGTGGAAGATCATACATAAATCATCCGGAGTACGAAAGGGAAGAAGATGATCATGCGCTTGAGGAAACAGATTCACGCCTCGCGAGAAGGCATGAGAGCGCGAGTCGCGAGGGAAGTTCGCGAGCTCCTGACGCGAAGACTGACGGAGTGTATGTCGCGACATTGCCTCGAGATGAAGCATCGCGACAGAAGGTCGCAAAGACAGAAAGCGAGCGACTCGCGAGTGAGTACAGAGAGAGTGTCTCGCGAGGGAAGGCTAGATAGCAAAACTCGCGAGTGGAAGACGCGAATGATCAGCCGATGATTCCAAAGCCTACAGCCCCATTTCCTCAGCGCTTTGGGAAAACGAAATATGATGAGGAGTACGCCCGCTTCAAGGAGATATTTCAGAAAGTGAACATTAATCTACCTCTTTTGATGCGTCATGAATATGCCGATTCGTCAATTTCTCAAAGATGCGTTGGCAAATAAAAAGAAGTTGGGGAAATTTGACAAGATCAACCTCTCTGAAGAGTGCAGTGCTATCTTGCAGAGAAAGTTGCCACTGAAACAAAAAGATCCGGGGAGCTTCACGCTGGAGTGCGAGATTGCAGAGCACACGTTTCCCAACGTATTGTGTGATTTGGGGGCGAGTATCAATTTGATGCCCTTATCTGTGTTCAACCGCTTGGGGCTGGGCAAAATGAAGAAAACGTCCATTTCATTAATGATGGCTGACAGGTCAGTTGCATATCCTAAGGGCATAATTGAAGACGTGTTGGTAAGAATTCGGGATTTTGTCTTTCCTGCTGACTTTGTTATTTTAGACATTCCTGAATTTAAAAATCAACCACTAATCTTGGGTCGGCCTTTTCTAGCAACTGGTCGTGCTTTAATTGATGTGCATGAAGGTGATCTGACTTTTCGTGTCAACGATGAAGAGCTGAAAATCTCCATATATGATGCCATCAAGCAACACGATAGTCCAGAACACGAAGCGTGTCATTCTATCACTACTTTTGTAGCTAGCCAAATCTCGAGCTTGGATGTCAAGAGACCAGTTGACAAGGGTGCTACAAAGAAGAGATGGACTCGGCATGGAACTCCGAGTGATTCATTCAAGTTTGGGGGAGACCACTTCCACACTCAGTGGTGGTCTGCGGTAAATGAAAAATATGGAGGCAAGCACAGATTTGGGAAGAAGTCTGCTGCCAAAACGCCAGATTGATCGAGGTTTGAAATGGTCTAGCTAAAGAAATTTAAATTTAGCACTTGTTGGGAGGTAACCCAATCTTTTCTTTTCTTTTGTTTTGTTTTCGTTTTTTGTTCTGTTTTCTTTTTGTTTATGTTTGTTTTGTTTTTCGTGTTTGGGTTTTGTGTCTGTTTTGTGGATTGAGTTGAATGACGAGCAACCGATGATGAGAATTGTTTTTATTAGAAAATTTATTGCAACTGATTTTGTGAGACGAAGCATGTTATGATTATTGTGAGTATTGAGCCTTTGAGAATTTGATCATACTTTTGAAACCTGTGAGACTTGAGCTTTTGACTGTCATACTTCTTCAGTCTTGTTTCTTTCTGTGTGAATAGTTTGAAATAACATGTGTTTCTCTAGAACTTGCTCTGGTTCTTTTTCGAGGTTGCATTGATGTGCTTAAGAATTATGAGATGATATTAGGCATTCTTTTCTTAGCCTATACACTATCTAAACACTAACCTGTTATTTTATTATCCTTTGATGAGCCCGTTTGAGCCTACCTTATTCTTTCATATAGCTGTGGGTTGGGTTATGTTGGCAGTGTGATGTTTGGTTGCTTGAATTGAGGATTGAGAAAAAGAAAGGAAAGAAAGAAAATAGATAATGAGAAAGTGATTATTAAAAATAGTTGCTCACCCATATAAGTTTTAAAAAAAAAATGACACAAATGCGTGAAAAGAACATAAATGGATAAGTAGCTAGTGCTTTGAGATGAGTATATCACTTATATAATAAGTGTGAGGTTCTTAATAGAAAAATGACTTCTTGGTATGGAGAATTGAAATAAATTATGAAAATTTGGGAATTGTGTCTTATGATGCTTATGGTGTTTTTCATTATGGGATTATGAGTCATTTAGCCTAAATATATCCTACCTTACCAAAGAGCCTACATTATAACATCTTATAAGACCTTTTTGATCTTAGTTCTTGAGCACATATTTGAGCAATGGAGAATTAGACGATTTGCAAGCCTATGGTAGATTCCATGTGCTTTTAAACTTTGAGAGTATACACATCCTCTTTGATACATTTGAGTGTTTTAGATGTCTTATATATATATCCATGTCGTGAGGATTCAAGTTTAAGAAGGCTTGTGCTTATGATTATTATGATATGTAGAGTTTAACGAAAGATGTTGTAATTTGATTCATTTGAATTGCTCATTGCTCTGAGGCTTATTGCTTTTATCATTCGACTCTTTGCCTATCTTTGGTCGTCTCTCTCTTGTTCTGATTTGTTTGAGGACAAACAAAAGGTTAAGTTTGGGGGAGTTGATAAGCCTCATTTTCACCTGATTTTTATGGCTATATTTATCTTGTTTCTATTTGATAAGTGATCTTTTGAGCTGTCTTTCGATATATTTATGTTTACCTTGGAAGATATTATGCCGTGCGTGAACGCAATCATGAACAAGACCGAGTATACACTTAGTCAGTTGCTTAATGATCTCATGGCCGCAGAAGGAGTCATGGGCAAAGGAGCACATGCCCTTGCTAGCACATCTAGGGGTCCAAATTTTTCGTTGAAAAATGGAAGAAGAAAAAGGGGCACCAAAGGTGGTAGAGGCAAAGGAACCAGTGGGAGCAGGAACATGGCTGCCACCGGAGGCTTGAAAAAGCCAAAGGAGAGGGGCAAGTGCTTCAAATGAGGCAAGACTGGGCATTGGAAGGCCAAATGCCCTATGCTCAAGTCTCAGTACGCCATTTGCTTTAATGTGAAACATGTTCGTGACTTGTTCTACTCATTCATGGGTAGTAGATCTGGTGCGATCGATCATGTTTGTTACACCTGCGAGGGTTCCTACGGACAAGGGAGTTACATGATGGCGAGATAACGATCTCCATGGGCAAGCGGTGAAAGTCGAGGCATTGCAATCGGAGATGTTTCTTTATGTTTTGATAGAATAGTTTTAGTTTTAAAAGACATTTTATATGTGTGGAGTTTTCGGAACCTTATTCTGTTTCCAAACTATTTATTCATGGATATTGGTTGTTTTTGATAGTGGTGTTTCTATCATAAGAAATAACGAAGTTATCTATGGTGGCACTTTATATAATTCTCTTTATACTATTTCGCCAAACATAATACCTTTAATTATGTTGCATCTACTTCAAACCTTAAAAGAGAAAGTTTTCAAGAAGATGACACCACATTTCTCGGCATCTTAGATTAGGTCACATCAATCTAAATAGGATCCAAAGGCGGCTAAGAATGGGCGTTGGGTGATATCACGTTACTCGGTTCGATCTGCGAATCTGTATAGAAGGAAAGATGTCGACTGGACCTTCAAAGCGAAGGGTTATAGAGCCAAAGAAGTGTTGGAGCTAGTCCATTTCGACTGTGTGGACCTATGTCACACAAGCTCGTCAGAGGGTGCAGTATTTTGTCACTTTCATTGACGATTACTCAAGGTGCGGATACATATACCGCTTCACCGCAAGTCTCGAATGCTTGAGAAATTCAAAGAATTTAAGGTGGAAGTGGAGCGAAGCTTGGTAAAGTATCAAGTCATGCTGGTGCGATCGCGGTGGCGAATACCTCGAACGAGTTTATGGACTATTTGGCGCGGTGTGGGATTACCTCCCACTCACTACAAGGCACACCACGACAAAATGGCGTGTCGGGCGAAGAAATAGGACTATTTTAGAAATGGTTAGATCGATGATGAGTTATGCAGCGTTGCCTATTTCGTTCTGAGGGTATGCTTTAGAAATAGCGGCATACTTGCTAAATCTAGTACCATCCAAGTTAGTCGAAAAGACCCCTTTTCGAGTTGTGGTTTGGGCAAGCCTAGTTTAAACCACATAAGGATATGAAGCGATCCGACATGTGTTGAACAAGAAGGTGACAAGTTGGAGTCTAGATCGATGCAAGGCTGTTTATTGGCTATCCTAGGGGAACGAAGGGTGGTTATTTCTGTAGTCCTAAAGATCAGAAGGTCATTATTAGCATTAATGCTCGATTCTTAGAAGAGGACTATATGAAAAACCATAAATCCAAAGTTGAAATCATTCTTCAAGAATTAGAAGATGATCGTATTCCGCCACCGATTAAACTAAAGGTACGAGATGTCGTGTCTAGTGGGAGGGATCGACACCAAATATTTTAAGAAATTGAAGTGGGTCGAGTTCCACTGGAGATACCGACCGTACAAGTGGCACCTATCCAGCAAGTTGTGCAATATAGAGAACCACAAGTTACAGCACCCACTGTTGCCATTGTGCCGGTAGCGCCTCGTCGTAGTGGGAGGGTTGTTCGTCAACCCGAGCGATTTATTTTCGTGGGTGAATCTTTGGATTTAGTCCCGTGAAAGCGAGCGGCAATAATCGACCCATGGACATACAGTGAGGCGATACAAGACATTGATGCAAGATCATGGCACACCGCTATGGACTTAGAAATTGAGTCCATAACAGCTATGGATGTATACGAAAAGACACCTCTACCAGATGGCAAGGAAGCCATAGGTAGTAAGTGGGTATACAAGAGGAAGAGAGATTCAGATGGAGAGGTTTCGGCTTTTAAAGCTAGGCTTGTGGCGAAAGGGTACACTCAGATTGAGGGCATCGATTTCGATGAGACCTTTTCGCCTGTAGCAATGCTCAAGTCTATCAGAATTCTTCTGGCCATAGTAGCCCACTTAAACCTCGAGGTTTGGCAAATGGATGTGAAAACCGCTTTTCTAAATGGTTACCTTGAAGAAGGTAGAGACATTTATATGCAGCCCGAAGGTTATGTGGTGAAGGGTGAAGAGCATCTAGTTTGGAAGCTTAAGAAGTCCATTTATGGACTCAAGCAAGCTTCCCGATCATGGAACTTGCGCTTTGACGAGGTGGTAAAATCCTATGGATTTATCTAGTTGCCTAGCGAAAGTTGCGTGTATCGTTTGGATGTCAACGGTGACGTGGTATTTCTTGCACTTTACGTAGATGACATCCTTCTACTTGGCAACAATGTGAAGTTGTTATCAGACGTAAAGAGTTGGTTATTCGATCAGTTTCAAATGAAAGACTTAGGAGATGCAGCGTACATTCTTGGGATCAAGGTTTACCGAGATCGCAAGAGGAAAATGTTGAGCTTATCTCAGGCATCTTACATTGATACTGTGATTACTCGTTTTAGCATGCAAACCGCCAAGAAAGGATTGCTACCTTTCAGGCATGGTGTTCCTTTATCTAAGGAGCAGTCACCTATGACTGCAAAGGAGATAGAGGAAATGAGACAAGTTCCTTACGCTTCCGCCGTAGGAAGTCTCATGTATGCAATGCTATGTACGATACCTGATATCTGCTATGCGGTAGGCATAGTAGCTAGATATCAGTCTAACCCTGGACAAGCCATTGGACTTCGGTAAAGCATATACTCAAGTACCTGAAAAGGATTATAGACTAGTTTACCTTGCAAATAGTCTAATGCCTTTGGGTTATTCAGACTCGGATTTCCAAGCTAACCGTGATGAGAAAAAGTCTACCTCAGGCTATGTGTTTACCTTGGGAGGAGGAGCCGTATCTTGGCGGAGTGCAAAGCAGTGATGCATTGCGGACTCTACCATGGAAGCCGAATATGTAGCCGCTTCGGAGGCTGCTAAAGAGGCTGTATGGTTCAAGAACTACCTCATGGATCTAGATGTGGTACCTGGTTTGCCCAAGAGTATCATAGTTTAATGTGATAACTCAGGTGCAGTGACAAACTCGAAGGAACCACGGACCCACAAGGCAATGAAACACATAGAGAGAAAGTACCATGTCATACGAGAAATCGTTAGACGGGGAGACGTGCTGATTGAAAAGATTGGTACTGCGGATAAACTAGCTGATCCATTCACGAAGAGCATGCCGCAAAAAGTCTATGAATAGCATATTCGAGGACTTGGATTGCGCAAGATGGCACCCACTTAGAAAGGAAACTTTTGTATAAGTGGGAGAAGCAAAGTGATGGTATTGTTTGTAATAGCTAGTAGAGACACATTGTATACTAAAAGTTTTGCTTTAGTATAAGTGGGAGATTGTTGGATTTGTATCTTTGGAAGCGGTTTGGTTGAGCTTGTATACAATGTTTCTGTTACCACTATTACAATCTCTATCTGAATTGTTTACTTGATTGCATATGTATGTCCCTTATCTCATATATAAGTTAGATCATACGATTGTGTTGTAGATCACGAAGTGCAGTATGATTGGTCAAGCTTAATGAGATATAAAAGTATCACGATTGAGACAACTTGAGGACGAGTTGTCGGTATAGGCTGCGCGTATAGATAAGAAGTGACTTAACTTAGTTGTTTGTCTATCTTTGATGCGTCTCGACATATTGATGGATCACGGTGGTGAGTTCTTCTATCGACCGTCGTGAAGAACCTAGATCTCGGTGACTTTACGTTGATCTAAACCTCGATAAGGTATTAGGTGAGTATGAGTTGTTGACCATCACTTTGACTTGTTATGGTTGAGGGTTACATGAGTTAACCCAAGATTCTCTGCATCTTGGGTGGTGGCAGTACTTGTATGTCATGCTAGTTACCTGTGTCGAGTTATCGTATCCGTTTAGGATGATGACGTCCTTAAGGAGCTCGAAGGGTTTATTGTACTAAACCTACGGGTTGAGTTATCTCAAGTACAATAATAAGGTTGAGTGGTACTACTTAAGGAATTAAAGTAATTAATTATTTTAAACAGTCAGAACGCTGTAAATAATTAATGGACGTACATTATCTTAACTACGGGGATTCGTTAACTCTAAATGCGAGCCCGACTCAACTTCGGAAATAAAGGTGTAAGACAGCATTTATTCTCTAGTGGCATGAATAAATGTTTATGAATTAATTTATGTTCTGGGCTGAACATAAGATAATTAATTTATTTGAGGCTCATCTTTATTCCTGGCATTTGATCCCCTGGGCTGGCCCATCAAGGCCTTTAGCTTGAGAATTTCGAAATCTTCCTTGTAGAGTCCCTCTGGGACTCTGTCTTGATCCTCTCTATCTTAAGTGATATTATTATATTTATTAGATATGCATAAATCCTATCATGATAGGATTAAGGGTTGCATTATAAATATAAGTTGAGAGAGAAAATCAAACGCTAATGCTTAGCTAGAATTTTCGAGAATCACACCATTCCAAATAGTGAGATTTTCGAAAACTTCAAAGGGAGGAAGAAGGCGAATTTCTATAGCACTCTCCATAGATTGTCCTCACTCGGTATTGGTGTTTAGGCAATCGGGATACAGTCCAGAAGATCAAAGCACGAGTCTTGATCCATTCTTTCCCGACAAATTCGCAGGTAAACACGAGAAAACACCTACGTGTTGCAATTAATTATATAGATGCATGCTAGGTATATAATCAATGTATGGTGAATTAAACATCCAAGATAGATCCTCGGGAGAGGGTTAAAATCAGATTTCCCTACATGTGTTGTTGCAGGAGCACAGCCTCGAGGAAGTTTTTGCAGGGTCGGCTGACGAGGAAGAGTGGGCACGTGAAGTTGCTAGCATGCCAAAGCCCACTCTGGAAATGAAGGAACTGCCACAACATTTGAAGTACGTATTCTTGGAGAATGAGAAGCCAGTGATTATCTCCGTTGAGCTATCAAATGTTGAAGAAGAAGAATTGGTTTCGGTTCTGAGAAAGAATAAGCTTGCTTTTAGGTGGAGCCTAGCTGACATCAAGGGAATCAACCCAGCGACATGCATGCATCGTATCGCACTCGAGGATGGAGCAAAGCCTGTTATTGATGCCCAGAGGAGACTGAACCTGATCCTCAGTGAAGTGGTGAAGAAAGAGATATTGAAACTACTTATGGAGGGGCTTATCTACCATATCTCAGACAGCGAATGGGTTAGCCTAGTACACGTGGTGCCCAAGAAGGAAGGCATCACAATGGTGGAGATTGAGAAAGGGAAGATGGTGCCTACAAGGGCTACTACCGGTTGGCGCATGTGCATCGACTACCGGAAGTTGAATGTCGCGACGAAAAATGACCATTTTTATCTCTCCTTTGTTGATCAAATGCTTGATATGTTAGTCGGATATGAATATTTTTATTTTCTTGATGGTTTGGCTGGTCACTATCAGGTTGCTATTGCTCCAAAGGATCAGGCCAAGACGGCGTTTACAGCCCTTTCGGGACATATGCTTACCAGCGGATGCCTTTTGCCCTTTGTAATGCACCGGGCACCTTTCAGCGGTGCATGGTGTCGATTTTCTCCGAGATGATTGGAGATTTTCTTGAGGTATTTATGGATGACTTTTCGGTATTTTGGTCTTCCTTTCATGATTGCCTAGATAAGATTGATCGCATGCTCAAACATTGTGTGGATAGCAATCTCACTCTGAGTTGGGAAAATAGTCACTTTATGGTAAGGAATGAGATTATCTTGGGGCATATTGTGTCTAGAAAGGACATTGAGGTTGACAAGACTAATGTGGATGTAATTGAAAAGTTACCTCCACCCGTTGATATTAAAGGCATTAGGAGTTTTTTAGGACATGCGGGTTTTTACCGTAGGTTTATAAAATATTTTTCTAAGATAAGCCAACCTTTGTGCCATCTACTTGCTCAAGATGTTCCTTTCAATTTTGCTTATAAATGCTTGCATGCTTTCAATTTGCTCAAGAATTAACTAGTGCCCCGATTATTGTTGCTCCAAATTGGTCTCTACCTTTTGAAATAATGTGTGATGCTAGCAATGTGGTTGTGGGTGTTGTTTTGGGTCAACGAGTGGATAAAATGTTGCGTGTGATTTATTATGCTAGCTTGACCTTAAGTTCTGCTCAAGTTAATTACACCACTACGGAAAAAGAGTTGTTTGATGTTATCTTTGCTTTAGATAAGTTTCGTTCTTATATCATTGGCCAAACCTAGATTGATTCGTTGGGTTCTACTTTTGCAAGAGTTTGATCTAGAAATTGTAGACAGGAAAGGTAGTGACAATGGCGTAGCTGACCATTTGTCTCGACTCGATTCCCTATTTATTTTACCTGCATAGGAGAGTCTTGCTGAGTCTTATCCTTTTGAGCATGCTTTGGAAATTAATTCATCGCCTTGGTATGCTGATGTTGTTAATTATATAGCTTGTGGCTCCTTGAGACCTGATTTGACTTCCCAAGAAAGGAAGAGATTTTTTAGTGTATGTAGGAATTATTTTTGGGATGACCCATATCTTTTCAAACTCGAGAAGGACGAGGTGGTTAGAAGATGCATTCCTAATGAGGAACAAGGCCAAGTGTTGAGGTTGTGTCATGAGGCCCACTGCGGAGGTCCTTTTGGTGGGCGCAAGACAGTCTTTAAGGTGCTGCAGAGTGGTCTCTTTTGGCCAACACTTTTTAAGGATGCCCACGCCTTCTACCTCTCATGTGACATATGCTAACGAGTGGGTAATGTGGGGAGAAGAAATGAGATGCCGCTAAACAATATCCTTATCATTGAGATTTTTGACGTATGGGATATTGATTTTATGGGGCCTTTCCCAAAATCTAACGGATTTGAATACATTTTACTTGCTGTTGATTATGTGTCCAAGTGGGTTGAAGCAATTCCCACGTGGACTAGTGATGCTAATGTTGTCTTGAAGTTTGTGCAGGAGAACATTTTTTGCAGGTTTGATTTCCCCAAAGCGATCATAAGTGATGGGGTACGTATTTCTATAATAAATTGTTCAAGAAGCTCATGGAGAAAAATGGCATCACCCACAAGGTAGCCATGCCCTTTCATCCACAAACTTTGGGACAAGCTGAGATAAGCAACAAGCAGATCAAAAGTGTGCTCGAGAAGACGGTCCAACCATGGAAGGACTGGTCAATGAAGTTGAATGCTGCACTTTGGGCATACCGTACTACTTTTAAGAGCATTTTGGGAATGAGTTCCTATAGGATTGTGTATGGAAAAGCGTGTCATTTACCTGTTGAGATTGAGCACAAAGCCTATTGGGCGATAAAGGCCATGAATCTCGACATCACAGAAGTAGGCAAGGGTAGAGCTATCCAGATAATCGAACTCGAAGAATTGCGGGACGAAGCATGTGAGAATGCCCATATTTACAAGGATAAAGTTAAGCGGATTCATGATCGGCGGATAGCTCGTAGGGATTTAAAGCCGGGAATGAAGGTTTTACTTATACAATCCCGTTTGAAACTCTTCCCCGGAAAGCTCAACTCCAGATGGAGTGTTCCCTACATTATTGAGGATGTGTTTCCTTACGGAGCAGTTTTACTTCACGATCCTAACACCAACGCATCATTTACTGTGAACGGACAACGAGTGAAACCTTATTTTGATCGAGAAGATTTGGAGGAAGTGGAGAACGTCTTGCTAATTGATCCTATTTATCTCTGATTTGACTACGTCGTTCTCACGACGTTAAATTGAGTACTACGTGGAAGTTTATCCACGGATTTTTCTTTTCTTTCTCTTTTTGCTTAATTCCATGATCTCTTTGATCTATATGACTTTCTCTGTTTTTATTTTGTTCAGATCGTCGAGCTACGAGTGAAGTCGTCCGGCGTTTAAAGATTTATGCGGGATCAGGTGGTAAATCGGCGTTCGGAATAAAACACCGGTTTAAGAGTCATGCAGAATGTCTCCAAAAATCGGTGCTCGACTTTGAGCTGGCATTTAAAAAAAATGTACAAAAGCTCCTCGAACCGGAGCTCGATTTGAACAGAAACTCAAGCTCTAAACAGAACGCTTCCCAGAACTGGCGCTCCCATCCGAACCGACGCTCATGCCCACTAAATCGACACTCACTTGTTGAGCCGATGCTCAGTGTCAGGATAGAAAGACCCCCCAACCGGTGCTCAACGTGAACCGGTGCTCAGTCTAAAGAAGCAAATCCTATCCGGTGCTCGTCCTTAAATCGGTGCTCACTTGTCCTTTTAAATTAGGGCACCCGTGCCCTAATTTTCATTCCACACTTTTTATTCCAGCGTCGCGCCTCCGTCTCTCCAGCCGACGTTCACATCGAGTCCCACCGTCGTTCTCCGCCGCTATTTTCTCCACCGTTAACATACATTATTTTTTTATACATCTCATGAAAAAAAGAATGCCTAAAAGTAAACCAACCCCTTGGACTGCTATAAAAAACACCACCGGATTTCAAAGTCATCATCGTCGCCGCCACCAGAAGCTTTACAGCGCCCGCTCAAACCAACAGTCGGCGCTCGAAATCATTCCATCACTCGCTCACCGTTTGCCCAACGTTAGCTCTCTCATAGATACCCACATCCGGCACTTGTCCTGTGCTTGCTTGCCCAGCGCTCGCCCAATGCTCACTCGACTCTCGTTCGGTGCCCTTCACCCGTATACGACGCTCGCCCACATCCGGCGCTCGCTTGCCCAACGCTCGCACAGTGCTAACCGACTTTCGCTCGTTCAGTGCCCTTTGCCTGGCACTCGCTCGTCCAGCGCTCGCCAGCGCTTGCTCGGTGCTCTCTCTGCCACGCCCAAACTTTCGAGAGCCCGCTCACCTAGCGCCGAGGCCATTCCGAAAAAGTCTCCCGACATCCCTTTCAATATGGTTCGTACAAAGAATCTACTCGTGTTTTTGACCAAAAGAGCAAGAACAAACGAAGACCCTTCGGGATCTAATGAGACACCCGAGGATTTACGGCAAAACTACAACGCTCCGTACCCAATCTATTTAACACAAGAAGGTATTTTCTTCTCAGTTGTCCGTTCTAAGGAGGTTAGTCACCCACGTTCATATGATTGTAATATTTTGGCTTCGTTGGGTGTTGATGCAACTGTGAAACGTTATCTGAAATTGTGGGGTTTATTTGATTTGGAAATAAGGAACCGAAGAATGGTATTAAGTCACTGCTTAGGGAATTTGGTGTGTCGCTTGAGATTAATCTTAATTTTAAATCAGCTTATTGTCGGATGGGAGGGAATAACTATGCTCTTACCCCAAAGGTTATGCAAGAGGCATTTAGTTTTCATATTAGTGGGCTTTCTGATATACCAAATGATTTTTCTCTCGCTGAAAGATGGAAATTTTATCTGGTTTTGATAACTGGACATCAGCGGGCACTTCTAGTACTTTTATTAAGGATCCAGCTCTAGTTATCACCCACAAATTCCTTGCATATAACCTCACTGGGAAAGAGCAAGCAAATAAAGTGAGTGCTCATGATGTATTCTTCTTGTGGTGTGCTGTGAATAACAAGGTTTGTAAAACAGACCTCCTTATGGGATACGATGTGTGAGCGGCCCTCTTTTTGCCATCTATTATCAGGGAAGTCTCATCCTCTATTGGCCATATTTTGTTATTAATGTTTGAAACCTTTGGGGCGGTGCTCGAATTTAGTGTGGGGAGAGTATTTGATTTTATGATGTCTACTACAGGCCTCCTTATGGGATACGATGTGTGAGCGGCCCTCTTTTTGCCATCTATTATCAGGGAAGTCTCATCCTCTATTGGCCATATTTTGTTATTAATGTTTAGAGCACTGGGAACAGTGCTCGAATTTAGTGTGGGGAGAGTATTTGGTTTTATGTCGTGTTCTATTTATGTGCATGATTGGTGATATGCTTCTGTGTTTATTTTGACGTTTTGGACTCAAGTTTTTGTCTATGCGAATGAGTTTATGATTTGTGCACCTGAACTCTATGGTATTGGTCAAACCTTGATGTAATACCGTTTCTCTTGGTGATATGTGATTGAAGTGCAATGTGAATTGACGAGATTATGTGGATTAATCTTAAATCGGGGTTATTGACGTGATTTTTCCGACTAATGCTAGGGGTAGTGTTAACAGTGTGGTTATCTATATACTTGTCTCCTTAAAAAACAAAAAAAAAAGAAGGAGAATGAAAACTTCAATAAATTGTCTAGATTGTTGAAATGGAGGATGAGATTATGCCCTCTTTTCATAAATCGAGAAATAGGCATGGAAAACCACGATAGGAGACTCGAGTTCATCGAGAATTCACCTTTCGAACATTGTTCCAAAATCTGTTAATACTTTCTTTGTGTTCTCAAAAGAAACTTGTTGCTAAAGGTAACTACTTTAGTTAATTCACCCATAGCAGAGAGTTGAGTCTGAGCAAAAATTACCTTCTTGTTTATTTGATATTCTCACAATCTTAGATTTGTTTCACGTTAACTTTGATTATGTATTCATCAAGTTTGGGGGAAAGAAAAAAAGAGGTTTGATAGATTGGACTAAGAGTGAAGTTGCATGAGTTATTTTTCTATTCTTATTAGTCTAGACTTTGCTTGAGGACAAGCAAATGAATAAGTGTGGGGTAGTTTTTTGGTATGTTTTTGTGCTTATTCTTGGTTTTATTTTGCATGCCGTTTCTAGTGGTTTGTCTATATATACCGTTGTTTTGATTAGTACTTTCAGTTCATAATTATTTGGTTTGTTTCGATGTTTTGTAGAAAAAACGACATTAAATAGGACGAAATGGATTTGCCAAGAGTTGAAGTATATTAAAGATCATCTTGATAGGAGTCCGCAGGTGCAACCTGATCGTAATTCGGAGTTCAGACGAGGGAGAACGGAACATATTGTCAAAGTGACGCACAAACGCCCCGTCGACCGTCGTGCCCCATCCCACGTCGCACACCACCGTGCAACGCCGCCTGCACCTGCACGCTCGGCAAGCTCCCGCTTGCCCAGTGAGCGTTGTCCCCTGCTTGTGCGCTCTCATTCGCGTGCCGTCTTGCCCCTACGCACGCGCTCTCCTTCACGCGCCGGCTTGCCTCTACGCGCACGCTCACCTCCCCACGCCCGCTCTCACCTGCGCGCTCTCTCCTTCACGTGCCGGCTCACCTCGCGCGCCTGCTAGCCTCGCGTGCCCGCTCGCTTCAAGACTGCGCTCACCTTTGAAATAGGAGCATATGATCAGCGAGCGCTTGTCTCCAACTGGTGCTCACCTTTAAAAACAGAAGACCCGCACCGCACTCGCTCAGCATGCAGCCGACGCTCACTCATTGTTATATATATAAGCCGCGCACGCTGAGTTAAGGCAAATAATTTTTCACTTATGCAGTCAATTTTGATTCAGTTTATTTTCGAGCTTCCGACGAGAGACTGACACGATAGACAAGCGAAAGATCAGAGTTTTGTTCTTATTCTTGCTTTTCATTCCGTTTGATTTACGCATTATATCTTGTTAGTTTTGTAGTATTCGAATTCATAATCCTGCTGAGGCTGAAGAGTGGGTACGAGTAATAGAAAGAATATTCACATTTTTGGAATGCAATGATCAAGAATGTCTTCTATGCATATCCTTTTTGCTGAAAGGACCTACAGACTTCTGGTGGGAAGCACGGCAAAAGACTCTTACTCCTGAACAGTTAGCCAATTTCACTTGGGAACAATTCAAGGAAGAGTTATACACAAAGTTTATCCCACGAAGTTATCGAAAGCAAAAAAGAAATGGAGTTTATGAATTTGAAGCAAGACACCAGAAGTGTAGCAGAATACGATCGAGAATTTTGTACTTTATCTCGATATGCACCCTACAAGGTGGAAAATGACGAGAAGATGGCCGAGATGTTCCGTTCTGGATTGCGACCAGAAATTCGAATTATACTGGCTACTCAACCACCGATGTCGTATGCTGAAACCCTAAATCGGGCATTGGATATGGAAATGGAGATACAATCTCGAGAAAACGATCATAGAAGCTAATCCCAGTATACCTCAGAGTCTTGCTCCACAAAATTTTCTCAAATGGAACAAAAGGTCAAAGGCATACGGAAGTGGGAAGGTAAAGGATTCCCAAATAAGAAACCATTCCTGAAGCAAGGGCCGACTCCGCCGAGACCGTTTCGGCCATCATTTCCAGTACAATTCCAACCTTCTTAGAATACGGCAAGACCACCAGCCTGTCCATAATGTAATCGAGTACACTCAAGCGTCTGCAGATTTGGAAGCAATAATTGTTATACTTGTGGATAGTTTGGTCATTTTTCGTCCACTTATCCCTATAAACCGAAACTCTTCGGACGTGGTGAACGGCCAAGATCCTCTAGGCCAATGCAACCAATGAAAGCTATTATTGGATATCCTCAGCAATTCCAGTATCAGTTTCCTCAACCACCTCTGCTATATAGTCCGGATGCTTCCTTTTCTCAAATGCAGACTCAATCTCCTCAACCACAACTACAACATCAGAAAGCATATGTGCTAAAACAGAAACAACCTGAAAAGAATCCTGGCAATTTGACAGGTATGGCTCGACTAAAAGGTGTGCCTATCATTGTTTTATTTGATACTGGAGCATCACATTCCTTTATTTCTACCATATGCGTCGACAATCTTGATCTTCCTATAGAACAAGCTGATATGAGTTTTAAAGTGTTTACCCCGTTAGGTGGGACAAAGGTAGTTAACTAAGTGTGTCCTAACTTAGAATTTGAGTTAGGGTCACTCAGATTAAGAGTTGAATCGTTACGTCTTTTGTGTATGAGAGACGTAGATATTATTTTAGGAATGGATTGGTTAACTAAGAATTTTGCAACAATCCATTGTGAACAACGAGAAATAGCATTCCAACCGCCAGGGGAAGAACCTACTTGTTTCTACGGAATTGATGAAAGAAAAAGACGAGTTCCAGTAATTTCAGCCATTCAAGCAGATAAATTGATGAAAGATGAAGGGAATCATGCTTATCTTCTATATTTGAATGAGGGGAGCAAGACAGAAAGAAAAATAGAAGATGTACCGATTGTAAGAGAATATCAGGATGTTTACCCAGAAAAGTAGCCGGGATTACCGCCAGATCGACAGTTGGATTTTTCCATTGACCTCGAACCTAGTTCGGCACCAATTTCAAAAGCACCATATCGGATGTCTCATCAGGAGTTACAAGAATTGAAAATTCAATTGCAAGAACTTTTGGACTTAGGATTCATTCGACCGAGTGCGTGTTCTTTTTGTTAAAAAGAAAGACGGTACCTTGCGAATGTGTATCGATTATCGAGAGCTGTATAAGTTGACTCTAAAGAACAAGTATCCGCTACCCCGGATAGATGATTTGTTTGACCAGTTAAGAGGAGCAAGTGTATTTTCAAAGATGGATCTAAGGTCGGGATATCATCAAATGAAGATTAAAACAAAAGATATACCCAAACTGCCTTCCGGATAAGATACAGACACTACGAGTTTGTAGTGATGCCGTTTGGATTGACTAATACTCCTGCGGTGTTTATGGATCTTATGAATCATGTTTTCCATGAATATCTCGATAAATTCGTACTAGTGTTTATCGATGATATTAATTATAATATATTCGAGGAGCGAACAGCAGTATGAAACGCACTTAAGAACTGTTTTAGAGAAGTTAAGGACCGAGAAGCTATATGCTAAATTCTGTAAATGTGAATTCTAGTTAAGAGAAGTGAATTTCCTTAGGCATATTGTCACGGAAGAAGGAATTAAAGTTGATCATGTAAAAGTGCAAGTTGTCCGAGAATGGAAATCGCCTACAACCCCGAATGAGATTCAAAGTTTTCTAGGCTTAGCATGTTATTATAGAAGATTCATCGAAGGATTTTCTAAAATATCTAGGCCGATGATGCAGCTGTTGAAGAAATGAGTGAAATTTCAATGGACTAATGAAGGTGAAGACAGTTTTCAAGAGCTCAAAGATAGATTGACCACTGCTCATGTTTTAATAGTACCTGATCAAGAGAAAGGATACACTATTTATACTGATGCGTCGAGAAATGGGATAGGATGTGTTCTTATGCAAGAAGAGAAAGTGATCGCTTATGCTTCACAACAATAGAGACCCCATGAACTAAATTATCCTACTCACGGCTGGAATTGGCCGCAGTAGTCCATGCATTGAAGATATGGAGACATTATTTATATGGATCAAAGTGTAAAATCTTCACTGATCACAAAAGCCTGAAATACTTTTTCGAGCAGAGAGATTTAAATATGTGGCAACGAAGGTGGCTCGAGTTAGTCAAGGATTATGATTGTGAAACTAAATACCATCCTGGAAAGGCAAACGTCGTGGCCGACGCTTTGAGCAGAAAAAGTCAAGAAAGGTTAGAGTTTTTACTAACCGAGAAGCAAGAATTGTTGAAAGAATTTGAAAGAATGAAGCTAGAAGTTGTAGCACCTTCTGAAACTACACAAGAAATTATAGCGGCATTAGTTGTGACGCCAGATTTAAGAACTCGGATAATTGAGGCACAACGAAAAGACGCACAACTCGAAATATTGCTAGAGAGAATTTGAACTGGAGACCATCAAGGATATAATGAAGCTGGTGATAATGCAATTATGTTAAAAGCTGAAAAACAAAATTTTGAGTGAAGCTCACAATGTTCCGTATACCGCTCACCCGGGGAGTAGGAAAATGTATCAAGATCTCAAGCAAAAGTTTGTTTGGACAGGAATGAAACAAGAAATAGCGTTATATGTTGAACGATGCTTGGCTTGTCAACATGTTAAAGCATTTCATCAAAGGCCGTATGGAAAGCTGCAACCCTTGGAAATTCCTGAGTGGAAATAAGACCACGTAGCTATGGATTTCATAACGGGATTACCTAGATCGAAGCGGGGAAACACAGTGATTTGGGTGATAGTTGATTGGCTAACAAAGAGTGCTCATTTCATTCCTATGCCTGTGACATATGGAGCTGATAAACTAGCACAAATTTACGTTCGTGAAATTATTCGGTTACATGGAGTGCCAATCTCGATTACTTCGGACAGAGACTCCAAATTTACCTCCCGATTTTGGACGAGCTTCCAAAAGGAATTGGGTACTCAGCTGAACGTCAGCACAACATTTCACCCACAGACCGATGGCCAGACTGAAAGAACCATACAAACGCTTGAGGAAATGATCAGAACCATGGTGTTAGATAGAGGAGACCAATGGGAACAAGTTCTACCGCTGATCGAATTCGCTTATTACAATAGTTATCAAGCGACAATAAACATGGCTTCTTATGAAGCACTATATGGCAAGAAATGTAGATCGCCTCTTTATTGGGACGAGGTTGGAGAAAGAAAAGTGCTAGGCCCTGAACTAGTAGAAGAGATGATACAGATAGTGCGGCAGATTAAGAAAAGAATGCAAGATGCTCAAGATAGAAAAAAATCCTACGCGGACAATCGACGAACGGAGTTAAATTTTGAAGTAGGAGATAAAGTATTTCTTAAAGTTTTCCCTACCAAAGGACTTCATCGTTTTGGAATAAAAGGGAAACTTAAGCCGCGATTTATCGGACCTTATAAAGTATTGGAAAGAATTGGGCCAGTAGCATACTGATTAGCGTTGCCACCCAACTTCGTTAATGTTCATAATGTGTTCCACGTCTCTCAACTTAGGAAGTATGTGTATGATCCTAAACACATTTTCACTGTGAGGAAATAATTCCGAGCCTGATTTGAGCTACGAAGAGAAACCAGTAGGGGTGTCTAAACGGTTTTTGATTTTCGGTTAGAATCGGAACCGAACCGAAACCGACAAATTCGGTTATCGGTTCGGTTTCGGTTCCAGAGTTGAAAAAAAAATCGGTTATTGGTTAACCGATAACCGAAAACCGTTTGTTATTTTTAATTATTATTTTAATTACTAATTAATTAATTAAAAATTCTAAAAATCAATTATTAATTATTACTTTATTAATTATTTTAATTATTTGTTAAATATTTTATCTATTTTTTATAAGTTTCAGTTTTTAATTATTATTTTAATTATTATTGTATTTGTTTTTATTATTATTTTATTTTATTTTATTATTAATTAATTTTTATTCGGTTTTTCGGTTAATCGAAAATCGAACCGTCGGAACCGATCAATTTTCGGTTAACCGAAAATTTAAAATGGTTCGGTTTCGGTTCCACTTTTTCGGAGAAATTTGGTTCGGTTAACCGAAAAATTCGGTTCGGTTAGCCAAAACCGAACCGTTTAACAGCCCTAGAAATCCAGAATGTATTCTAGACCGAAATGAGCAAAAACTAAGGAATAAGGTTATTCCTTTAGTTAAAGTTCAGTGGAGACACCATGGTCTAGAAGAAGTGACTTGGAAACTATAAGACTAGGAAAGAGAAATATCCATAGTTATTTTACGGATACAAAATTTCGGGGACGAAATTTATTTTAAGGGGGAGGGAATATAGTAACCCGAAAATCTCTTAGTCTTAATTAGAGCATAATTAAGCATTAATTATGGACTTAAAGGCATTTCATCCTTAAAAATTTATAAAGAAGTACATAATAAATTAGTAAGCGATAGAAATTCGATTAATTGCTAATTGAAGGAATAGAATTGAGAAGAAGTAAAGATTAATTAGAAACAAGTCTTATTATGATAAAATAGGAAATATATGGTTAATATTGTGTTTTTGGATCAAAAAATTTATTAAATAGAAAATATTCTAAAGAAATGCATTAATTATTATTTATATGAGATTTATTTATAAAATGAAATAAAATAATGTTTAATCTATTAAATGGCTTAAATAAATTTATTTTATTAATATCTAGTGATAAAGAAATTATTTTCTATAAGTTTCAAAATTTATGAATTAATAGAATAATTATTTGAATTTTTGCATATGAAAGAATTAAATCTATATTTATATGATATGTGTTCCAATAATGGATTTAATTATTTTAGATCTTTATATTAATAAGAAAATTGAGTTTTTACTATTAAAGAATATTAATGTTCAACATTAGTAATTTTAGAAAAATACTTATACAATTTTCGAAAATTGTAATAAAAAGAATGAATGAATAAATGAATAAATCTATATATATACTCCCAACTTCTAGAAAAATATTCATTTTGAACCATCTTCAAGCTTCATTCTACCTCATTTTCGACACACACACACTACTCACACACACAATTTTTTTTTTCACTTTTAATCCAAATTTTAAGTGCTTAATGAAGTGAAAATCACTCCAAGGAAGGTAAGCACTCTATTTAATCCAAGTTTTTGTGATTAAGTTGATGAACATGATGTTCTTCCATCCTAGGGTTTTCGAAAATTTCAAGCTTTAGGTTAAGGTTGAATTGTTTAATTTTTGTTATATGTTTCTTGATTTCTTATTGTTTATGATGCTTAAATATCATAATCTATGGTTTAAATTCTTGAAAATCATGAAGTTGGTGAATTCAAGTGAGCATACATAACCCTAATTTTGCATGTTAATTATTTGTTATAATTTGATTAAATTGAGTTTAGATATGTGTAATTAAGTGGTAATAAACATGATTTTATAAAAGAAATTGGAATGAATTGAATGTATATAAAATCTCAAATTTTTAAAAATTATGAGGTTGGATGAACTTTGAGTTCTTGATTTTATTTGATGTATTTGATATGATTTTTGAGATCTAGGATATAAATAATGCTTAAGTTGAATTTATGGGATTTTATGTACTTATATATTGAAAGTTGAAATATTAAAGTTTATGCTAAATTGCTAGAATTATATGATGAACTTGATTAGGATTTAAATTGATATTGGATTGGTGATCATTGATGATGGATAAGTATATATATGAATTGATTGAAATTGAATTAGTTGTAGATTGAAAAATTCATTTATTTACCTAATAATGTGGTTGAATGGCATAGTAAAAGTATGGTGTAAATGGATAATTTAAACTTGTTTTGAGTTTCTAAGTATATATTTAGGCATATGGTGATGATTTGATAGAGTTTGGTTGATTTGGGAATGAAATGTCGATTCATTTTACAAAACTTACTCTGCCGAAATTTCATTAGAATTGGCATATTAAGAAGATGATTTGAGAGTTAAATTAGTAAACTTATGATAAGTGTATAAGTAAGATTAGTTTACTTGATTCCTTAAGTTAAGATTTAAATGTTATGCATTGATGAAACTTAGAATTTGGTAAAATTACTAATAAGATGTAATATACACAAGTTAATAAGAATGTTGCTAAATTCAATAATTATTTTAATTATAAGGATCAAGCAAGGATAAGGGAATTCTGAAGAACGAGAAGGAGGAAATCATCGAGTGACGACGTGCCAGGTGAATTTTCTTTTCCTTAATGTGTATTTGATATTGAAAATTTCATTTATATTTTGCATATTATTGTAAAATGTTAAATATCGACATGTTGTAAATAAAATCATGTTATTCATTGAGCTTAACATCATATTACGTGTTGGACATAAAATCATGTGACTTGTTGAGCATAAGATTATGTTACTTGTTGGACATAAAATCGTGATATTTATTGATCATAAGGTCATGTTATTTATTGAATATAAGTTCATGTTACCTATCTACGGAAGACTTATGTTAAAGTTGTATATGAAACATTTAAATGTTAACCTTGATCTTTATGTTGGTTGTCAATTAGTTAGTTAGACTCGTTTGATCCTTGGTGACATTTCAAATTAGAAGTTAATATGTTACGATTTAAACCGCTCATCTCTTCTTCCGTTGTCATATATGATCTTGATGATAACGATTACTTAGTTAATTATTTAATTAAGTAGTCAATTAGTTAGTTAGACTCGCTTGATCCTTGGTGACATTTCAAATTAGAAGTTAATATGTTCTGATTTAAACCCAGTTATAGCCTGATTACTTAGTTAATTATTTAATTAAGTAGTCGGGTCGTGACAGAGTGGTATTAGAGCCAGGTTGTTCGCTTTGGACCTGTGAATCTTTCTTTCTTGAGCCTAATCTTTTCTTGTGAACCTTGATTCTTAAAAATAGAAAGAACTTGATAGTAGCTCATCATTCCAAATCCATCTCTAGCTCAACCAAGTAAGATAACGTTATGATTTGTTATAAGAATCATTGAATATGCATGTATGGGAAAAAGTTTGAAGAGTATGAAGTAATCTTATGTGATGTGATATGTTTGAAAAAGTATGATGATAGATGAATGTGCTGTAAGAAAAAGTGAGAAGTCTTGGTCTAAAAAGGGGATAGTTATATGTATATGCGCCTTTGGTTAGTATTTAAGTTATATTTTATTATAGGATGGCAAGAACGGGAAATACTGTAATACCCCGACAAATTTCCTTAAAGAAGTATGAATATATATATATATATATATATATATATATAAGAGTGAATTATGTTTCTTTAAATTGTGAACTGATAAAAATTGAGTTTTGAACGTTTTTACAGGTTGTTCGGTTAAGAGCGAGGATGCGCCCTAGCAAAAAATGTAAAGTTTGCTATTATAAGTTTTAATGTTTTAGTAATTTATAATTATGATTATAGAATGAAAGTTTAATTTTTATGCATTGCTCATTAATTCATGATATTAAGTGATTTGGATATAAGAATTGATTAAAACGTTTATTTGTTATGCATTAGAATAAAAATTTTGGAGAAGTAATAAAATGAATATATATGTACATATATGTAATTTTGCAAAAAAGTGTAGAGAATTGTGGAATTCTCTAGAGATGATGAATAATCATCATATTAAATTAATTGTAAAATTAAAGAAAATTGTGAAATGTTTATAAATTGCTACAATTCATCATTTTCATCATTTTTCTCCTAAATTTCGTGCTTCACACACACTACACACACTAAAAGTTTTGAAAATTTCAAGCTCCCTATTTCACGATCCAACCGTTAAATTTTCGATCGGTCTTCGAATTCAGGTATAATTCAATCTCTAGAACACTTCTATGGTTTGAAAAATTGAAAAATATGAACCTTTGAACATGATGAATTTTCTTTCCTTTTGATTATTATGAAGAGGATATGTTGTTGTTTGATTATTTCTTGATCCTATGTTAGGTTAATCGCCGATAAGTTGTTTAACGTTAAATTTTTGAGCATATGTTCATTCTTTGGAATTTGATGATTTTCAAAAATGTTGAAGGTCTTGATCTTGAATTTATGATGTTTATATGCTTGATATTCCTTCATATATGTGTTGTTGGATTAATATAAATATGTTTTGAACAAGAAAAACGTTTAAAATCAAACTTGTGTCGAAACCCCTTTTTGGCCGAAAACCCTAGACCATGTAATGTTGGATTTTTGATTTTATTTGATCATTTTGACTTCATATTTGGATTCTATGATATGATAAAGCTTAAAATAATTTATTCGGATTTTTCGGCCGACGTATACAAAATTTGGAAAATTTTAGTTTGATGTCGAAATTTGGTTTTGATGATTGATTTGTGATCTTTGATGATAGTTAAGCATATATAAAGGTTCGTCTAAGATAGACGACATCTTGTGCAAATTTTCACGTTAGACATAGGTTGTGTACATAAGCTATTGTCGATTTTGATTATAAATTGATGATGAATATTTATAAATGAGCATGAATAAGTATATTGAAGATTTGTTTGAGTTTAAGTAAAGAATTATATTTAAACTTTGCTTTGGCTAAAGGGTATATTAAGAAATCAAGTTTAGATGATTAGTATAAGTATGCTTATGAATTATAAATGTACATTTGAGTATATGAAACTTAAATGAAGTTTAAGAACTAAGTTAAAAGTAATTTTTAAGAAGTGCTAGGTGGCGTAACATCCGAAGCTCAAGGACGGACAACCAAGCAAGAGCTAAAGAGTATTTTGAAATGTCTACACGAGGTGGAGTTTACTCTATCTGTAAGTACGTTGTATGGTTATAATCATTGTTGTGTTTTGTGCATGCATGTGAGCTAGCAATGTGACCCGCAAGGGGTCAAGGCTGTGTGCCGTAATGAAGTACGCCCACAAGGGGTCGGATCCACAAGGGATCCAATGTTTAGACCCACAAGGGGTCGGATCCACAAGGGATCCAATTTAGACCACCAGGGCAGGCCCACAAGGGGTTCAATGTTAAAGATTTACCCTCGAGGAGGCCCACAAGGGCTACCCAACACGATAAATAATGAGTACCCGCAAGGGTAACTGCCAACGCGATAAATAATGAGTACCCGTAAGGGTAACTGCTAAAGAAGAGTTCATTATGTTGTGTGCATTACGTAATTGGTTATAACTGCTTGCAGTGTATTCCCCACTGAGTATGTTCGCATGCTCACATCCCCTTTTTATGTATATTTTGCAGGCTGAGAAGTTGACGGTTGATGCTGACGGGAATGAGCTCCACACATACATTCTCTCAGGACCACGTTTTATGTAAATATGTTTCAAACTATGCTAGTACTCAAGGGTGCTTATGAACAAACTTAACTGGTTTTGGTGAAAAACTAAGTTCCAACTGCAATGATGTTTAATGAATATTTATATATTTTGATGAGGGTTGTGTCCCTAGTTAATGTTGTTGTTGTTGGTATTGTTTTTATTTCAGGTTGGTATATACGTATTTATAGAGTATATGCCATCCGTTCGTTAAATTTTTATAACCTCCGCTGCTTATATATAATTATTAATATTATTATTATTCTATAATTGTTAAAGATATAAGATTTTATTAATGTCTCTGTTACAAGAATGGGGGCGTTACAACTACTGCAAGGAAAACCACAACGGTTAGACCGACTGCTAGAGGAAGAAAGGATTAGTTCTATTCCTTTAGAATGGGTGAGCATCAGAACATGGTCCATTTTCTCAATTAGTATTTGCAATTATGGGCATTGGTAAGGCAGCACGGTGTTACAGAGCTAGACGGGTTACTCCAGTTAGTGCAAGCTTTACCTCCTAATTGGCGTGGATGGGCTTCTGTGGCTGCCTTGGATTTTGTACATCCTAACATAGAAGCCAGAGTTATTGGTAACCTTGTTGGTTTTGTTGACCTTATTAAAGAACAGTTCAGTTTGACTGAGAATCCTCCTCCTGGTCAGTATTCTTCCTTAGATTGTTTTATCCCTACAGTCCATCAAATTCTGGATGATATCCTAGCCCCAAATACGAATAGGAATGAACCTGATACCGATGAACCCAATGAGCATAGTCCTGATTTGGAAGCGTTCATTGTTACAAACTATCCTTTCGATTATGAACATCGTATATAATATGAACTGACTTTCATTGAACTAGAACTGTATGGTCAGCCTTTTGCTTTGAGTCCTCCATCACCCCCAGTTACTCCTTTTATCCCTCCTCCAGAAAGTATTTCATCACCCCCTCTAGTAAATATAAATATCGAATCTGAGTGTCAGTTTTTCGTTGGTACTTCGAGTGTGAAGTCTTTGTCCATCAGTGAGATGCCATCACATCGATCCATCCTTCTCACTCCTCGGAGAGCCGGTGGCTCATCCATTGGCCGCCACCGCATCGGAGGAATCAAACAGACACCAAGAAGTAAGAAGTCAGATGATGATAACGATGCGAGTTAAGATTTTAGTTATTAAGATTGGTTAATAGTTAGTTAAGTAAGAGAATAGTGGCAGGATATGTACATATAGTAATAAGTGCAAGTAGAAAGGTGAAGCATTGTGTATATAAAAGTTATGTGTGCTATAAAGTAGTCAGGGAAGCAGCATATAAGCCCCAAGTATCATTGAGTCCTATTTTGTTTTTGTAAAAGTCATCGGGGAGGCAATTTTCTTTGATATAAAATGTGAATTATCCTGCATTATTGTTTGCTATTGTTGTGATTGAATGATTTTTATGCTAAACTTCCCTACACATGAATTTAATTATAAAATGAACCTTTATTCTTTTGCAGTGATGTTCGACCAATTATTGCAAATATTATATTCTTTTTGAATCCAGTATGTCGCCCCGAAGAAGAACCCCAATTTCAGAAGGTCAAGGAGTGAAACAACTCCTCAAAATATCCTTGATGCTACATCTCCTCAACCTAATCGAAAAATGGCTGAACTCTTTCTTCGGCAAAACCCACCAAACTTTACTGGGGCTGGTAGTCCTGCTGAGGCTGAAGAGTGGGTACGAGTACTAGAAAGAATATTCAAAATTTTGGAATGCAATGATCAAGAATGTCTTCTATGCATATCCTTTTTCCTAAAAGGACCTGCAGACTTCTGGTGGGAAGCGCGGCAAAAGACTCTTACTCCCGAATAGTTGGCCAATTTCACTTGGGAACAATTCAAGGAAGAGTTATCAGGATGTTTTCCCAGAAAAGTTATCAGGATTACCGCCAGATCGACAGTTGGATTTTTCCATTGACCTCGAACCTGGTTCGACACCAATTTCAAAAGCACCATATCGGATGGCTCCTAAGGAGTTACAAGAATTGAAAATTCAATTGCAAGAACTTTTGGACTTAGGATTCATTTGACCGAGTGCGTCACCTTAGGGAGCGTCTGTTCATTTTGTTAAAAAGAAAGATGGTACCTTGTGAATAAGTATCGACTATCGAGAGCTGAATAAGTTGACTCTAAAGAACAAGTATCCGTTACCCCGGATAGATGATTTGTTTGACCATTTAAGAGGAGCGAGTCTATTTTCAAAGATCGATCTAAGGTCGAGATATCATCAAGTGAAGATTAAAACAGAAGATATACCCAAAACTGCCTTCCGGACAAGATACGGACACAACGAGTTTGTAGTGATGCCGTTTAGATTGATTAATGCTCCTGCGGTGTTTATGGATCTTATGAATCGTGTTTTCCATGAATATCTCGATAAATTCGTACTAGTGTATCAATGATATTTTGATATATTCGAGGAGCGAACAGGAGCATAAAACGCACTTAAGAACCGTTTTAGAGAAGTTAAGGACCAAGAAGCTATATGTTAAATTCAGTAAATGTGAATTCTGGTTGAGAGAAGTGAATTTCCTTGGGCATATTGTCAAGGCAGAAGGAATTAAAGTTGATCCGGCGAAAGTGCAAGCTATCCAAGAATGGAAATCGCCTACAACCCCGAATGAGATTCGAAGTTTTCTAGGCTTAGCAGGTTATTATAGAAGATTCATCGAAGGATTTTCTAAAATAGCTAGGCCGATGACGCAGCTGTTGAAGAAAGGAGTAAAATTTCAATGGACTCAGGAATGTGAAGACAGTTTTCAAGAGCTCAATGATAGATTGACCACTGCTCATGTTTTAATAGTACCTGATCCAGAGAAAGGATACACTATTTATACTGATGAGTCGAGAAATGGGATAGGATGTGTCCTTATGTAAGAAGGGAAAGTGATCGCTTATGCTTCACGACAATTGAGACCCCATGAAATCAATTACCCTACTCACGACCTGGAATTGGCTGCAGTAGTCCATGCATCAAAGTGTGGAATCTCCACTGATCACAAAAGCCTGAAATACTTTTTCGAGCAGAGAGATTTAAATATATGGCAACGAAGGTCACTCGAGTTAGTCAAGGATTATGATTGTGAAATTAAATACCATCCTGGAAAGGCAAACGTCGTTGCCGACGCTTTGAGCAGGAAAAGTCAAGAAATGTTAGAGTTCTTACTAACCGAGAAAGAAGAATTGTTGAAAGAATTTGAAAGAATGAAGCTAGAAGTACTAGTACCTCCTGAAACTACTCAAGAAATTATAGCAGCATTAGTTATGACGCAAGATTTAAGAACTCGGATAATTGAGGCGCAACGACAAGACGCACAACTCGAAAGATTACGAGAGAGAATTCGAACTGGAGACCATCAATGATATAATGAAGCTGGTGATAATGCGATTATGTTAGGTAATCGTATATTCGTGCCCAATAATGAAAAGCTGAAAAACAAAATTTGAGTGAAGCTCACAATGTTCCGTATACCGCTCACCCGAGGAGTACGAAAATGTATCAAGATCTCAAACAAAAGTTTGTTTGGACGGGAATGAAAAAAGAAATAGCGTCATATGTTGAACGATGCTTGGCTTGTCAACATGTTAAAGCATTGCATCAAAGGTCGTATGGAAAGCTGCAACCCTTGGAAATTCCTGAGTGGAAATGGGACCATGTAGCTATGGATTTCGTAACGGGATTACCTAGATGGAAGCGGGGAAACACAGTGATTTGGGTGATAGTTGATCGGCTAACAAAGAGTGCTCATTTCATTCCGATTCCTGTGACATATGGAGTTGATAAACTAGCACAAATTTACGTTCGTGAAATTGTTCGGTTACATGGAGTGCCAATCTCGATTACTTCCGATAAAGATTCCAAATTTACCTCCCGATTTTGGACGAGCTTCCAAAAGGAATTGGGTACTCAGCTGAACTTCAGCACAACATTTCACCCACAGACCGACGGCCAGACGGAAAGAACCATACAAACGCTGAGGACATGATCAGAACCGTGGTGTTAGATAGATGAGACCAATGGGAACAAGTTCTGCCGCTGATTGAATTCGCTTATTACAATAGTTATCAAGCGACAATAAACATGGCTCCTTATGAAGTACTATACGGCAAGAAATGTAGATCGCCTCTTTATTGGGACGAGGTTGAAGAAAGAAAAGTTCTAGGCCCTGAAGCAGTAGAAGAGATGATTCAGATAGTGCGGCATATTCAGAAAAGAATGCAAGAAGCTCAAGATAGACAAAAATACTACGCGGACAATAAGATAAAGTCTTTCTGAAAGTTTCCCCTACCAAAGGAGTTCATCGTTTTGGAATAAAAGGGAAACTTAAGTCGCGATTTATCGGACCTTATGAAGTATTGGAAAGAATTGGGCCAATAGCATACAGATTAGCGTTGCCACCCAACTTCGCTAATGTTCATAATGTGTTCGACGTCTCTCAACTTATGAAGTATGTGTATGGTCCTAAACACATTATTCGCTATGAGGAAATAATTCCCGAGCCTGATTTGAGCTGCGAAGAGAAACCAGAATGTATTCTAGATCGAAATGAGCAAAAACTAAGGAATAAGGTTATTCCTTTAGTTAAAGTTCAATGGAGACACCATGGTCTAAAAGAAGTGACTTGAGAACTATAAGACCAGCTGAAAGAGAAATATCCAGAGTTATTTTACCAGGTACCAAATTTCGGGGACGAAATTTATTTTAAGGGGGAGGGAATGTAGTAACCCGAAAATCTCTTAGTCTTAATTAGAGCCTAATTAAGCATTACTTAGGGACTTAAAGACATTTCATCCTTAAAAATTTATAAAGAAGTGCATAATAAATTAGTAAGCGATAGAAATTCGATTAATTGCTAATCGAAGGAATAGAATTTAGAAGAAGTAGAGATTAATTAGAAACAAGTTTTATTATGATAAAATAGGAAATATATGGTTAATATTGTGTGTTTGGATGAAATTTTTATTAAATAGAAAATGTTCTAAAGAAATGCATTAATTATTATTTATGTGAGATTTATTTATAAAATGAAATGAAATAATGTTTAAGCTATTAAATGGCTTAAATAAATTTATTTTATTAATACTAATGATAAAGAAATTATTTTCTGTAAGTTTCAAAATTTATGAATTAATAGAATAATTATTTGAATTTTTGCATATGAAAGAATTAAATCTATATTTATATGATATGTGTTCCAATAATGGATTTAATTATTTTGAATCTTTATATTAATAAGAAAAATGAGTTTTTACTATTAAAGAATATTAATATTCAACATTAGTAATTTTAGAAAAATACTTATAAAATTTTCGAAAATTGTAATAAAAAGAATAAATAAATAAATGAATAAATCTATATATATACTCCCAATTTCTAGAAAAATATTCATTTTGAACCATATTCAAGCTTCATTCTTGTAACGACCCGTTTCTTCGTAGAATATTACTAAAATATTCGTTAGATTTTTCGGTCAAGTTTGAAAAAAGTTGAACTTTGTTTGGACCTAGAACGGGATCTAACGTCCGTATTAAATATGTTTCTCATATGCATTATATTCACATGATTTCCAAAATTTGCAAATGAATAGTCCTTGTGAAGGATTTTTAAATGCGAGCCTGTAGGCTCTTAAATTTTTGAAAACGGATTTCAAACGATCAAGTTATGATTTTTAAAGTATTTTTCGGCTAACGCTGATGCCAGCAATTGCGCAAGCACACTCTTAATTGCATCAGCGTTGCGCATGTACTTGCGCAAGCGAGCTTCTGAAAATCTATAAATAGGGGCCTAGGGCCTTCATTTTCAAACGTTCATTTCAAGCATCTCTCTATGTTTACGGAAGAGTCGAGCAGCTCCAGGTATGTTGCGGAAGCGCTGGAGGAGTGGGGATCGAGCCGGGAGGGCTCGACGGTGGCGCCATTGCGCTGCTGCCGGCCTACCACAACCGATCAGCCTTCCCCGGTGCCTTCGTTTTTAAATTTTATCCTTTTCTTGTTTTGATTCCGTCTTTTCATAGATAGCATAGCGTAGAACTTGGGTCTCTAAAGGGACGAGGCGAGAAAACGGTCGGAGGCCGGTCAAACTGACCGAGGAACCGTCGCTGCCTCTTCACACCGCCGTCGCGGTTGGCTGCCGATTTGGTGGCCGACGAGCCACTTTTTGGCTATGGGCCCTTTAGGTTTTGAGCTTTGGGCTATGTGTTCTTCTAGCGTACCGATTCTTTTTTCTCGTTTTTCATGTTTTTACATATCGGGATGTTTTTCGTCGTTTTGAGTTTCTAAATGAAGTACATGCCCGGATTATCCATTTTCGACATGGCTTGTCATTCTATGTTCCTAAAATTACATATTGCTTATGTTTCCATTTTCATGCATCGGTTACGGATGGTTTATCCTAGATCTAAGGATAAGCATCAAGTTTTGAAGCTTCTCGCTGCTAAGTTTTGTATCAACTTGCACGTATGCATGTTTTCAAGGTACCCCTTTATAGATTTCAATGCCCTGAACATTTTTGCCTTCTGCATCGAGTTGATTTGAAAACCCGGATATTGCCAAATATGGGTTCGGAAAGTCGAAAACCCCCGTTTTGCTTTGATCTTCGTTTTGATCGCATTGTTGTCTTTCTTCGTGGAATGTGACTCCAAAAGTTGTCCGTATTGTTACCAGGTACTTACTAGCATGATCGGTATAGTTGTTGGATCTGTAGATCTCTCCCAGTAGACATTTTCGTCGGTATAGGTGGGTTATATTTTGAGTACATATCTTGAGTTATTAAGCTCTGATATTTCAAAAGAAAATGCTGAATGTCCATGAAAATATTTTGGCGCATCTCTATCTATTTAATGCTCTTTGTAAAGCAATTGTGGCTCTTAGTGGGTCTAACACACTTACTAAGGGTTGTGTACACGAGTCCGTACTGCCATGGATTGATCCCCATTGGCGTACCGAAATATGATGTGGCTTCTGGGTTCTGCCCGTTGCCAGCCCGGTGATTGATCTCGAAGTGTGGTTCGTCCCGGAGTCTCACCTGAGTTATGTTAATGTGATCTCGAAGTGTGGTTCATCCCAGAAATCAAATAGCTTTGAGAAACAATGGAATGCGCTAATGGGCCTCAAGTAAAAAGGTTTTGGTTTCATGGAAGTGGATTTATGTTTTAAAACCTTCTATGTTTACCGTATGACAAGGACTTTCTTCGTTTTGTTTATATGAGCTGCTTATGAAAATGCATGACCATCGAGCGCTTAGTACTCACCCAAAATCTTTCAAATGATTTCGTGTTAATAAACGGGTGGACGTGATAAGCGGTGAGGCGGGTTGGTTGTTCTCTATTTTTGTTTTAAGTATGTTATGTTCATTGACGCCTTAAGTGTGTATGTTTTGTTACTATCGTCTAGAAACTCAGTTGAGTTCTATGACTATTATATTTAAAGTATTTTAAGTTCAATTGGTTTATGCTGTGATTTCTCTACCGTTTTCTTTATTGCTTTTGATGGAGAGTGCGAGTAGTCGGCCCTCTTCGACGCCGCCAAAGCCCTCATGTAGTAGTCGAGACAAGAATGACCTCATGAGCGGTGGTGGTCGCCAACTCCTTTTGGCGAGCCAGCTCTCGATACCCCATCATTTTCTTGACTTGAGGTGTAGTAGGACGTTCCTACCCCAATAGTTATTATTGGTTGTCCGACTGTTCAGCCCTCGTGATCGTAGTCGGTTGTATACGACCAACGTGGCGTGCCGAGCTTTCCGACACCAATGTTGCAAATATGTGTTTGTTTGCTTATTTTTAGTTTCTTTTTGGATTTATCCTTTTATAGAGGAGATGTTGCCCAATTTTTGGCATGTAAGTGAACCTATATGTATATATATGGTTTCCCTCATTCTTCCCCGCTTCTTATTTCCAACCCCTAGTTATACCCCGGCATTTGTGCCTTCTCTCAGGAATTGGGGCGTGACAATTCTCCCTCATTTTCGACACACACACACTACTCACACACACAAAATTTTTCTTCACTTTTAATCCAAATTTTAAGTGCTTAATGAAGTGAAAATCACTCCAAGGAAGGTAAGCACTCTATTTAATCCAAGTTTTTGTGATTAAAATTGATGAACATGATGTTCTTCTATCCTAGGGTTTTCGAAAATTTCAAGCTTTAGGTTTAGGTTGAATTGTTTAATTTTTGTTATGTTTGTTGATTTCTTATTGTTTATGATGCTTAAATATCATAATTTATGGTTTAAATTCTTGAAATTCATGAAGTTGGTGAATTCAAGTGAGCATACATAAACCCTAATTTTGCATGTTAATTATTTGTTATGATTTGATTAAATTGAGTTTAGATATGTGTAATTAAGTGGTAATAAACATGATTTAATAAAAGAAATTGGAATGAATTGAATGTATATAAAATCTAAAATTTTCGAAAAATATGAGGTTGGATGAACTTTGAGTTCTTGATTTTATTTGATGTATTTGATAAGATTTTTGAGATCTATGATATAAATAATGCTTAAGTTGAATTTATGGGATTTTATGGACTTATATATTGAAAGTTGAAATATTGAAGTTTATGCTAAATTGCTAGAATTATATGATGAACTTGATTAGGATTTAAATTGATATTGGATTGGTGATCATTGATGATGGATAAGTATATATATGAATTGATTGAAATTGAATTAGTTGTAGATTGAAAAATTCATTTATTTACCTAATAATGTGGTTGAAGGGCATAGTAAAAGTATAGTGTAAATGGATTGATTTAAACTTGTTTTGAGTTTCTAAGTATATATTTAGGCATATGGTGATGATTTGGTGGAGTTTGGTTAATTTGGGAATGAAATGGCGATTCATTTTACAAAATTTACTATGCCGAAATTTCATTAGAATTGGCATATTAAGAAGATGATTTGAGAGTTAAATTAGTAAACTTATGATAAGTGTATAAGTAAGATTAGTTTACTTGATTGCCTTAAGTTAAGATTTAAATGTTATGCATTGATGAAACTTAGAATTTGGTAAAATTACTAATAAGATGTAATATGCACAAGTGAATAAGAATGTTGCTAAATTCAATAATTATTTTAATTACAAGGATCAAGCAATGATAAGGGAATTCTGAAGAACGAGAAGGAGGAAATCATCGAGTGACGACGTGCTAGGTGGGTTTTCTTTTCCTTAATGTGTATTTGATATTGAAAATTTCATTTATATTTTGCATATTATTGTGAAATGTTAACTATCGACATGTTGTAAATAAAATCATGTTATTCATTGAGCTTAACATCATATTACGTGTTGGACATAAAATCATGTGACTTGTTGAGCATAAGATTATGTTACTTGTTGGACATAAAATCGTGATATTTATTGATCATAAGGTCATGTTATTTATTGAATATAAGTTCATGTTACCTATCTACGGAAGACTTATGTTAATGACCGGGAAGTTATAATTGTGTAGACCGGCAATGACAGGGAAGTTTATGATTGTGTAGACCGGTCAAGGTATTGAGAAGGAGGCCTACTTCTCATTACCGAAGAACGTAGATAGGGCAGGACTGTGATTGGTAATCTTCGGATCTAACACAGGAAGATAATGTTTGCATAGCTTAACATTGCATGAGATGACGTTGTTACAGTTTATATGTTGAGATGTTAATAAAAAATCAATTCAGGTATTATTTATTTCAGCCCATGCATTGAGTAAAGTTCGGTAAGTTAATAAAATTTAAATTTTAGCGATAACCCACTGAGTATTTGTTGGTACTCACGCTCTGCATTTTTTTTATATGCAGGTTGAGCTCGGAGATGATGATGGAAGAGGAAGCTGAGCTAGGGGTTCTTTTGTTGTCAATATTATTAAGCCCTGAATGTCATGTCTTCACACATGACGTTCATCCCTTTTTCCGTTGTCAAACTCATATGATCTTGATGATAACTTATGACAATCTCTTTTGTATGTTAAAGTTGTATATGAAACCTTTAAATGTTAACCTTGATCTTTATGTTGGTTGTCAATTAGTTAGTTAAACTCGTTTGATCCTTGGTGACATTTCAAATTAGAAGTTAATATGTTCTGATTTAAACCCAGTCATTGCCTGATTACTTAGTTAATTATTTAATTAAGTAGTCGAATCGTGACAATTTTAAAACCTTGTCTATAAGAATTGTATTCTATCTAGAACAGTTTTCCCAACTTTTATGCGTACAAATTATAGGAAAGGGCACAAACATAGGAATGACAATTCCATTTATATCTAATCCAACCGTATCTCTCATCCCTTGATTAGTAAGTAGTACCGACACACACCCAATATTTTATTTTGTTTTTGAGTTAATTGTGAAATATATCCCAACTTATATTTATTTTATTGGTTATATCTCAACTTTTAAAATTTATTAATTATATCTTAACCTTTTTAATTTATATTAGTTTTATCATAGGAGCTCTTATCTGACAACTAAATCGTGAAGTGACGTAGTTTGTCAATAGTGATATGTTATTTTGCCACTTGTTCAACTTATTTTTGGAACGAAATAACACATCATCCTCGTGCACATCACATCTTGGTTCAATCATCATAGATGAACTATGATGATGAATTTGATATAAATTTAAAAGTTTGGAACATACTTGATGAATTTTAAATGTTGTGATAAAATTAATAAAATGGGTAACAATTAGGATAGATTTCATAATTAATCCTTAATTTTTTTATTTTTATTTTGACAAAAAAAGCTCATTTAAATATCTAGGCCCCCGCATATATTCAAAGAATACATTGAAATTGAGTCCGAACTAATGGCCCAAAACTAATTTAAAATATTTTTACAATCCCGTTCCAGCCCGAATAATCGTACTTCGATATTTTATACGTTTCAAAATTCCCTAGAAGAAAGTTCCGTCTTCAGACAAACCAAATTCTATAATCACGAAGGGGGCAAAAGCTAGGGTTTCACAATTCTCAAACAAATTCAAATCGGCAGCTCAGCCTCGGAATCGTCACCCCGCCCCAAATTGTGGCCAGCTATTAGTTTAGGTGACGTTTTGTTGTCGAATTTAGGGTTTTAATTTTTACAAGTTGCGCCAGAGAACGCTGCAGTGATTTCTATTTTTTGCAGGTGTTTTCCTTTTCTTATCGTGTTAGGTAGAGCCATCAGCGATGGATTACTGCGGCGCTCCACGGAACGGTGCCGGTTATGTCGAAGAGCCGCCGCATTATGGAGGATTTTACGAAGCAGGAGGAAACTACGGTGCAAATGATAATATATATGTTAGTACAAGATTAAAGCATGATTCTTCGTCGTCTGAAGGGTTAGTTTATATTAGCTTAGCCTGTGTTGTAGGTCTGATGTTAGATTGAAAATTATTTGATCAGTTTAGTGTTGTGTGGGGGAGATTTACCGCTTTGGGTTTGAACCCGAAGAAAAAATATGAGGGATGCGGAAAATCATGTTATAATCATTGGTTTTTGTTTTTTATAGAAAGCTTTTCGTTGGAGGCATTGCTTGGGAGACGCCTAAAGGTACTCTATTTATTTCCTCGTGATCGTGAAAAGATTATTCTCGCTGAATGAATTGAAAAACATGGTGTATATGAATTTTGTAGTTTCGGTGACTTCTCTTTTTCTTGATGAGTTCTTGTTTTTTCCGACTGCAGTAGCTTAAGTTATGTCTTGTTTGCTTTCTTGTGTAACTGGTTATTGGATTTGCGGTAGTGGGATCTTCACAGTGTTCATTTCCATTATATTGATTACTTGAAGTTATAATGTATATGCATTATTTAGTTGTGGCGACTTTCATGTATGGATTGTGGGTTGTATGTCATTTTGTTTAATTGTGCAACTGGTAAACAGGTTGTTTCATCTGCGGTTGGTATACCTTCTGTTCGAATCAATTTTGGTCAACATGCATGGGCAAATGATCTGTATCCATAAGTGCTTGTTTCTTCCTGTTCTATGATGTGCTGGTTTCCATATATTTTCTTTGTTACATGTTGTCGCTCATGATCATGATCGACAATTGTCGTTTTCAAACCTAGCTTTACTTTTCAATGTTTGAGGAATTAAGTGATGGATCGTGTTTATCTTCTGTATCAGTCATGTATATCATGCATACCATCTTGAAGTTAAATATTTTTCCTTTTTATGCATTTGGCCATGTGGTATGTATGGTCAGAAGTCATATCTGGTGAGAGGTATTTATGCTTACATAATCTTGATCCTCTCTTCTCCAGAATCACTGAGCTTGTACTTCAGTAGATATGGAGAAATTACAAATTGTGTCATAATGTACGATAAAACCACTGGGAGGCCACGTGGTTTTGGATTCGTGACATTTGCGGATCCGGAGGTTGCTGAAAAGGTTTTAGAGGAAAACCATGTCATTGATGGAAGAACGGTAATAATCATTCTCCACAACTCAGCATGGTATTAAAATTTTATGTTTGAAGGATCACAATCTCATTCAGAACTTTTACTTGCATCTTGGACGTCAGGTAGAAGTAAAGAGAACTGTTCCCAGAGAGAATGTGCAAGTTCGTGGTGGAGGTTCAGGGACGAAGAAAATTTTTGTGGGCGGTCTTCCAGTGACTCTGACTGAAGGTATTACATATTACTGCCCATTATCTTTTATTCATTTTGATCATATGACAAATACTACTTTTCTATCTGAGCAACTACTTTGTAACATTCAACATTGAATTTGGCAGATGATTTGAGTGAGTACTTTTCTTCTTATGGCAATGTCGTTGGCCACCAAATTATGCTGGATCGAGAGACTGGTCGTTCTCGTGGCTTTGGCTTTGTAACTTTTGATAGTGAAGACGGTGTTGAAAGGGTACTCTCAAATGGTCGAATGCATGAACTTGGAGGAAAGCAAGTGAGTCAATGACATTATCGCAAATTATGCTCTTATACAACATAATAAAGTGACTAAAACATCAACTTGCGGATATTTGCAGGTTGAGATTAAGAGGGCTGAGCCAAAAAGATCTGGTTTTGATAATTCGAGTCAAACTCGGCCTCGCCACGGTGGCAGTAGTTCGAATCCTCCCGGTAATTCTGTTGATGTTTCAGAGGGTTATGCAGGTGGCTACGGTGGTAAGTTGGGCGGAGCCTATGGTGGCTACGGTGGTTATGGAAATATGGCTGGGAATTACGCAGGTGGGGCTTTAGGGTTTTATTCGGGGTATGGTGGTTACAGTTATGGCTATGGATCTGGCGGTCCCTTCTACGGTGGTGGTGCATATGGTGGCGGTGGATTTGGGGTTCCTGTTGGTTATAACCGAGCTGCTGCTGGTTATGGCATGCATAATGGATACAGTGGTGGCGTAGGTGGTGGTGGTGGGGACGATGAAGGGTTTGAAAACAATGGCAGCGATGGGGCGAACGGAGCTGCAAATGGCTCCAGTGGCGAATACGGCGGCGGCAGAGGGTATGGGAACGGTGATTCAAAAAATGGGAGGTTTCATCCCTACCGGAAGTGATTCAAAGAGCAGGCTTGATTTCTTGAATGGATATTTGATCCTTCTACAGATGGTTCTTACTAGAAATGTTCTAATATTTTGTTGTTTCAACTGTCTAAGGGATGGCTGAGTAGAGATTATTTAAATTGTAAATTATTGTGTTATATTGTTTGAGATATAGAATTATGTATATATAAGTGAGAAAGAAATATGTTGAAAAGGGCAAACATTTTGATAAAAAAATTCTTTTCACATTTTGACATAGTAGAAGAGATGAGATGAGATAATTAGAGTTATATTTGAAGTTTAGATTTTAGGGAAAAATAAAAATAAGTACTTTTATTTTCTCTTTTCTCAAGTTAAGAAACACCCATACAATTAGATCTAAAGCCCACCTAAATTTCTTATGGTCATAATCAATCGAACTTCAAAGTAAAACATATATAATTTGAATTTAAATCAAACTTACATATTAGGGAAGACTTTAGCAATTAAGTTAAAACGTTGCTTGATTGAAAGTTAAGCACATTAGGTGTTCGAGCTTGGTTCAATATTGTTCGTTGGTTATGTTTAATCTTGAATTGTCAAGAATGTAAGAATACGTTAAACTCAATTAAATAGATATATATTTATTAGCTAAATAAAATCATAGTGACAAATGGAGGCTCAAACTTGAAAACAAATTTGATATATCTCAATAAGTTGAGCTTGACCTCGTATTTTTCAATAAACTCATTAATATATAAATAATTGAACTAGTAAGCCAATAATGCAAATGATACTAAACTCGAAAACAACTTGATAAATATTTCAAACTTGTAAAATCAACAATGAAAGTGGCTATTTAAGAGCCAAAATTCAAATAGTTTAGTTGATTTTATTAATTTACATCCTAATAAATTAAAATGATTTTTAACTAAAAAACAAAGAAAATGATTTATACGCCCATTATCCAGATTGTTAGACCTTTCTATACCACTTCAGACTATCCGTGGATGTCAATTCATTGATTTTTGCGCTTTTCGCACAACGTCTAACGATTTCTTGCCCATAAACTTTCAATTTATGGGTATATACTGACAAGAGGTTCAAGATTTTCGAAAAGGGATGGCCAAGATTCTGATGGTGAGGGCCAGCTGCAGTAGCAACCATTATCTCACCTATGCTGCAACTCTCTCTTCACAAAAAGCCATGGCTATGTGCTCAAGCTTTTCCCCACTCCAATTTGGGGCTAAGTCCATTTCTTGCTCTCCCATTAAACCCCAATTCAGTGTTCAGGTTAAGGCATTCTCTTCTCAAGACTCCAATTCAGCTACCAAAGGTACTTCTCGTGTGTTTGTTTTGATAGTTTAGTGTTCTTGTTTGATGTTATATTTGAGGATTCTTTTCGTCGTGTTTTGTGTTTTGTTGTGTGCATTGCTAGCTTGCTATTACATTGTTGAGACCTCATAATCCACATTCTTGTTTGATGGGCTTTCTTGATGTTTGATTGACGATTTTTGTAAATCATTGAGAACTTATAATCTTCAATTTTGCAGGTTTTTCCTTTATTTTTTCAATTTATGGAAATTAAATTTTCACTGTTCATGTAATGCAGCATTTAGTCTTTTTAAATGAAATGGAAGCCACTGTTCAATCATGACCAACTTCTTGAATTCATACCTGTAGTATGTACATCCAATTGGAACATATCCAATCTTGAACAACACCTTGAAATTTAGTTTTTCGTCTCAAAATTGTTGCTTGTATTGTGTGTTTTAAACCTGGACCATGTTTTCTAGCTCTAGAGCCCATTTGCTATAATAACCAGATTTTATAATATTATCATCGTTCTTGTTCGTAGAAGATCTAGTTTCGGAGGCTCTTTCCTATTTCTCATCGGTCTTGCATTTGAATTGGAAGATGAGTGTAATGATGATAGTTTACCCTTTAAAGTGCCATATCATGTTTGTATTGTTCTAAGTGAATTTGAGCGTTCAAAAAGTCAAAGATATTTGGTACAACAAAATCTGATGAGGTCTGTGTTCAAACAGATGAGCTCCCTACTCGCATTGGTTTTTTGGGGCTTGGAATTATGGGTTCTCCAATGGCGCAAAACCTCATAAATGCTGGGTAGGATTCAATGTATTTAGTAGCTGAGTTCAGATTACTGCTTGCGATATTTCTTGTTTATGCAGAAGGTCTATTAACTGTCTGCTCCATGGAAAGCTTTGAACTCAATATACTTGGAAGCTCTCTTTCGATCTAACAACTGGTTGCTGATGGATATGTGTTGCAGATGTGATGTCACTGTTTGGAACCGGACAAAAAGCAAATGCGACCCCCTTATCTCCTTGGGTGCAAAGTAAGTTTGTGAGAGCAATTTTGTTTCCCATTATTGAATGTCTTGAAGAAGTATCATGAGGGAAAGTATGTTGTGTTGTTAGTCATTTCTCACCCAATTTTCAGGTGTTCAAGTCTGTTTAAGGATGAATAAGAAGATATACTAAATATGTGATAGTACTTCAACACAAGATGTGCATATTGATACCTTTACAAGCTTATATTGCTCGAGTTAGGGTGCGTAGAGACTGTTTGTCGAACATTATCCTTTCCAATTTGCTTGAGAAAGAATTGTTTGATGCAGATATAAACCCTCACCCGAGGAAGTATCTGGCTCTTGTGACGTCACATTTGCCATGCTTGCTGATCCCGAAAGTGCAGTGAGTATACATATAGTCGAGGATATAGTCATCTTTCTGTAGCATTCTTAGCTCGTTGAGTTCCGTTCTTTTTTTCAGGCCAATGTAGCATGTGGGAAGCAAGGGGCTGCAAATGGAATGAGTCCCGGAAAAGGGTAGATTTTTTTTTTCTTTTCTTCAGGAGAATTATTTTGAAACTCCCCTCTTGATAAGATTTGCAACTTTAAACTTCTCATTAAACATTTGTGCAGTTATGTAGACGTCTCCACCGTTGATGGTGCCACTTCCAAATTGATCAGTGCACAGATAAAATCTAGTGGAGCTCTATTTTTGGAGGTTGATCATTTGATGTCTTAATCTAAATACGAACGAAGGGAGTTACCGTCTCAATACTAATGAGAAATGCGTATTCTCCTTTGTCTCAACAGGCTCCGGTTTCAGGCTCGAAAAAGCCAGCTGAAGATGGAAAGCTAATTTTTCTTACAGCTGGTTAAGAATCAAGCATTTTTTTATTTTCTCCAAAAAATTGTTTTACACAGCTTGCATAAAGCGAAACTCTTGGTGCTGTTGATCTTTCAGGCGACGAATCTCTCTATGAAACGGCTGCTCCATTTTTAGACATCATGGGAAAGGTGATTCCTCGATTTTTCACTCCACTTCTCTTTACCAAAATCGTGGCTATCTATCTCTTGTTTAACGTGTTTTCACGATTATTCTAGTCAAGATTTTACCTTGGCAAAGTTGGTAATGGAGCTGCAATGAAGCTCGTCGTCAACATGATTATGGGAAGGTACTCGTCTCTTTTGGGGTGTATGCCTCATCTCTATCATGAAATCCTGACTGTTTTAGCATGATTTGCAGCATGATGGCGTCATTTTCCGAGGGATTGCTCCTTAGTGAGAAAGTAGGTCTTGATCCTAGTGTGCTTGTCGAGGTACGTCTCTCTAGAATCAATTACGTAGTAGTATGAATCAAGGGAGTCTTGTATAGACTATCTGACAGGTCAAGATTGGACCCAATTTCTACCAAAATACCCACAAAATGAAAATGGGTTTTGATCCTACGGATCTTCACCCGTCAAACGGTCTGACAAGTTTTTGTGATATGAAAATTTATTTTTCTTTACTTTACATAGTATATAGGGGTTTGTGTGAGGTGCCAAAATGCAATGTTTTGGTTTGAGTCTTGAGAATTCAAAGAAAACAAAAATCCATACAATGATACACCACCTTTCTTTACTTCTTTCACATACCTTCACTTAAATCACTAGTAGATGAGGCACACTCCAGTGTATCCGAATGCATGGTACATTTACCCTAATTTAAGTATTAATTGTGATTAATAAACCCTATCTAGGAATTGATGAACTCTAATTAATTGGGGGATTTATAAACTTTAATTGGAGACAGATATGAAACCTAATTAGGGTAGATGCACTGGATGTACACAAGTTTTTTTGTCCTATTAGATTCACTAGAAATGCAATCATACATGGCATACCTTCGTGTTTTTTAAAAGACACTTTTTTTTATCAAGCATGTCGTCAATTTTCTTGTGCAGGTAATCTCCCAGGGTGCGATCAGTGCCCCGATGTACTCCATGAAAGGTCCTTCAATGGTGAAGTCGCTCTACCCGACTGCATTTCCACTGAAGCATCAGCAGAAGGTATGCAATCTTTGATCTCTCTCTCTTTCTTCACCTTACCACAGCCAAGAACATGTCGTCTGGGAAGTTGTTTTTCATTTATTTTTTGTAATAAGGGAAAAGCAAACGTCGTTTGCAGGATCTTAGACTCGCTCTAGGGTTGGCCGAGTCGGTTTCTCAGTCAACTCCGATTGCAGCAGCTGCGAACGAGCTCTACAAAGTGGCGAAATCTCGAGGGTTAAGTGATGATGATTTCTCAGCTGTGATTGAAGCGTTGAAAGCGAAGCTGGAGAACTCATTATAGATTGTTTCGGTTCGAATTGATAGATAACCCATTTTTCGGGCCTAGTTTGACAAAAACTTCGTTTTTGAGTTAGTCGTGGCCTGATTATCTTGATACGATTGATTTTGTTCGGTCTATTGTAATAATACAAGAAAATGGAATATAGGCCAGACTTCTCGTACGAGGAAAGTTAAAACCACTGAAATATATGAGCATCTTGTTGAATATTACGAGTTTGAAATTTGATTATTCCATTGTAGGAAGATGAAATGTTGCGAACTAGTAGAATGCTTCCAAACTTATAATTGAACTTGCTATATTCTTTTTTTCTTTTGAGACGATAAGGAAAATATGCCGGCGCTATTCTTGGGTAAAATTTAAAGTAGCCATTGCTGTAATTGATTTTTATCATATACTCCATCTGTCCCACCTAAAGTGTCCCATTTCTTTTGGACACGGGTATGTAGGAGAAATGTATAAAGTAATTAAAGCGTTAAAAAGTGAGTAGGGTCCACCTTTTTAAAGGGATAATTATTTCCTAAAATGAAGTAAGACATTTATAATGGGACAACCCAAAAAGGAAAGTGAGACATTTTAAATGGGATAGATGAAGTAATATTTTTATATTCCAATCTTTCAAGAGTCTCACGTATATATATATATATATATATATATATATATATATATATATGAAAAGGTGATGGTTCAGGTAGGAAATGAGAATGAATCTAGGCCTTTGATTTGTTAGATCAATGGTTGAGATTTAATTTTCAGTTGTGCTACAGTTTTGTGTTTTGTATGCTACGTGGATTACTGTGCATCACTAGAACCATTCTTGTTCTACGCTGCAATGAAAGATGTGCTAAACTAATATGTTTAGTATATGTGCTAAGAATGGATGAAACATGTGCTAAACTAATATGTGCAACATAGTAATTTTGATTGTGCTACACAAATATGAAAGATGTGTTACTATTCATGTTTCCTATAATAAGGAGCTTTCTCACCATAACCCATCTCTATATAAGAATGTTTAATTAAAAACCTTATTTAAAGTGAGAACGTAATAATTATTTTCAGCTATTAGATCGCGAAGATCTACGGTGATGCGTCACTTTGCTGGATGAGTGTACTGTGCACCACCCGGGTTCGAAGCCCCATGAGGAGCGAATTTTTTTTTACAGTAATTTTCATGGAAAATACATTGTTCTCACGTTTGTAGCATAACAAATATTTTTACAATAACCCACATCTCTCTCTCTCTCTCTATATATATATATATATATGAATTGATTTATGTACATATAATTCTTAATATATAAAAATGAGAACAAATCATGCATATTAGATTTGAAATTTTGGTTATTTTTAAGTGTGCATCTAAATTAGTTATATACACATTTCTACATATAATTATCCATTTGTGCATATGCGTCATAATTTGTGCATTGAATCTGAAAGGTCCATACTGATTTATCAAGAGTTGATATTTATCCTCATGTTTACACTATAAAGAGTGTCCATATGATAACCACTCCTTATATATATATGTATAAGGAAGAGATCAAATATAAAACTATTTTTCATAAAAATCTAAAAATCAACACACTTTACATACAAAGTTAATGCACTTTATGCATAAAATTACTGCATTATGAAATATTGATAAATAGTGTTGTCTTTTATCAGAACTCAATGATGCATTAATCCTATAAGTCAAATGCATTAACTTCGTACATAAAGTGCATTATTTTTAGGTTTTACGAAAAAATAGGTTTTGTTATAATCCAATTGTATATATATATATATATATATATATATATATATATATATATATATATATATATATGAGATGGTTCGTAGGAAAGGATAATTTGGTAGGAAATAGAAATGAATCGGGCCTTTGATTCATTGCATCAATGGTTGAGATTTAATTTCGATTGTGCTACGATTTTGTGTTTTGTGTGCTACGTGGATTACTATGCATCAATAGAACCTTTCTTGTGTTCTGTCGCAATGAAAGATGTGTTAAACTAATATATTTTAATATATGTCTACTGAAGAGATGAAATATGTGTTATATATATATATATATATATATATATATATATATATATATATATAGTTGGTTATATAGAGAACCACATCTTAGATAAGAACTAAGAACCAATAACTACCGTTAGATTAAGTAAGATCGAACGACACATAATTATTTAATGATAAAATAGCCAAATCCCTAAATTTTCGTTATTTGGATATTCCACATTTTATTTTTCGTTGTTCATATAATTCATGTTGTTATGCATATAATCATAGTTCTTGTGCATGCTATTCATTCCAATTCATTGTTATGTTCATGTAATTCATGGTGTTATGCATATAATAGTAGTAATTATGCATACGAGAATAATTACGAAAATCAATATACAAATCCCTTGATTTTAGGGCTAACGGTTATCATTAAATTATGAGGATAATTAACTATTTATAATTAATCTTGACCATTAGATTATAAAAATGAATGGACCACATTAGTTCTTAGTTCTCAAAAAAGTTGGAGTTCTCATTTGATCCATATATATATATATATATATATTGAGATGAAAGGAGATGAAATAGCTAAAAGTTTAGTACAAAGGAAGCACTAAGCCGTACATACTGATCAAAAGAGAGGTTACATTATCCCCACAAAATTTTGTTGGCTTGTGAATTTTGCCAGCCGATGAGCTCTCTTGTTATGCTCTCGTCTGACCTAGTGGAATTAAATAAAATCGAACTGTGCAACCGTCTGTAAGATTTTTACAATGACAGTTTCAGTTGGAGTTCTAGGGATCAGCTTTATTTGGATAAAAGACACGAGTGATTGGTTGTTCATTTCGACTAACAGAGACCTCGACCCATCGTCATAAACAGTTTTGATACCTTTAAGGCATGCAAGTTTCTCCGCAAATTCGATATCCTAGCAGTGTGGTAAGTGTTCCACAAAGAGTTTTTAAGATGGTTCCCCAAAACTTTGAATCACCCCTTTGAACCCCGTGGAGCCATCATTCCGAGAGAAGCATCATAGTTGAATTTGAAGCATCTCAATGGAGGGTATCACGACCAGACTACTTAATTAAATAATTAACTAAGTAATCAGGTTATGACTGGGTTAATTAAACTCCAAGAATAAGAAGGGTTTAACTAACTAATTTACAACCAAACAATAAGATCAAAGTTAACATTTAAAGTTTTCATATACAACCTCAACATACAAAAGATGTTTTCAGAAGTCAACATCAAGATTATATGAGTTTGACAACCGAAGGATGGATGAACGTCATGTGTGAAGACATGACATTCAGGGCATGATTATATTTACAACAAAAGAACCCTAACTCAGCTTCCTCTTCCATCGCCATCTCCAAGCTCAACATGCATATTCAGAAAACAAATGCAGGGCGTGGTATTATCGCCAAAATTTAAACTTAAATGACTTATCAAATTTCTCAACGTAAGAGTTAAAGTAAATAATAGCTGAATTGATTTTAATTGACAATAGACTTAATGTAACTGTAACACTGCAATCTCATGTAATATTATGCTATGCTGGTATTATCTTCCTGTGTTGGTCCCGAAGGTTACCAATCACAGTCCTGCCCTGACCGGTCTACATAACTATAAACTTCTCAATACCCTGACCGGTCTACATAACTATAAACTTCTCAATCATTAACATAATTCTTCTGTAGATAGGTAATATGAACTTATGCTCAACAATAACATGATCTTATGCTCAACAAGTAACATAATCTTATGCTCAACAAATAACATGATCTCGTTTTCAACATATAGAAATTCAATCCTTCACAATAATATGCAAGATATAAATGAAACATTCAATATTATGCACACGTTAGTGAAAAGAAAACCCACCTGGAACATCGTCACTCAATGAGTTCCTCCTTCTCGTCCTTCAGGATTCCCTTGTCCTTACTCGATCCTTGTAAATAAAATAATTATCAAACTTAGCAACATTCTTATTCACTTGAACATATTGCATCTTATTTTTAGTTTTATTAATTTCTAAGATTTAAGTTAGGCTATTGCATCCCTTAATAACTTATGCCCTTAGCAAACTTTAATTTTTAGTAAGTTACATAACATGGCATAATCAAAGGAATTTAAGTAACTTATACTTAGTTTCATCAATGCATAACATTTAAATCTTAACTTAAGGCAATCAAGTGAACAAATCTCACTTATACACTTATCATAGGTTTACTAATTTAATTCTCAAAACATCTTATTAATATACCAATTCTAACAAAATTTCGGCAGAGTAAGTTTTATAAAATGAATCGTCATTTCATTCCCAATTCAACCAAACTCCACCAAATCATCACCGTATGCCTAAATATATACTTAGAAACTTAAAACATGTTCAAACATTTCCATTTATTTCATATTCAAAACGTGCCCTTCAACCACCATATTATGTAACTAAATAAAATTTTCAATTTACAACCAATTCAATTCAATCAATTCATGTATGTGCTTATCCATCAGCAATGATCACCAATCCATAATTAATTTAAATCCTAATCAAACTCATCATATAATTCTAGCAACTTAGCATAAACTTTAATATTTCAACTTTCAATATAAGTCCATAAAATCCCATAAATTCAACTTAAGCATTATTTATATCCTAGATCTCAAAAATCATATCAAATACATCAAATAAAATGAAGAACTCAAAGATCATCCAACCTTATTATTTTCAAAAATTTGAGAATATGCATGCATTCAATTTATTCCAATTTCTTCCACTAAATCATGTTTATTTTCACTTAATTACACATATCTAAACTCAATTTAATCAAATCATAACAAATAATTAACATATAAAATTAGGGTTTATACATGCTTACTTGATTTCACCAACTTCATGAATTTCAAGAATTTAAACCATATATTATGATATTTAAGCATCATAAGCATAAACAAATCAATAAACATAACAAAAATTAAACAATTCAACCTTAATATAAAACTTGAAATTTTCAAAAACCCTAACATGTGAGAACATCACGTTCTTCCAATTTAATCACAAAAACTTGGATTAAATAAGATATTTACCAAGCACGGAACTTTCAAATAAAACTTTGTGTGTTACTGATGGGGCAGTGTAATTCAAAGTAATGATATATGTTTTGGCATAAGTCCACTGAGTCTTTGTACTCAGCCCTATATGTTTGTTTTTAAATGTGCAGGTTAAGCTGGTGATGAGATGGAGCAGTGTTGAGAAGTAGGAATCTTTTGTCGCTGAAAGTTAGAACCTTGATTGCGCATCTTCATATGTGTACTTCACATGTTTTCCGTTGCAAAACACTAAGTTATATTTTGATCAGAGAACTTGATTGCTTCAGATCGGTTGAACCATTTTTGTTAAGGATCTGATGGTCTAGTATCTCGTATGTAAATTATGTTTGTTTTAATCTCCAATACTTTGAAGTTTTTAGAAGTTTTCTTGATATATGTCTCACAATTCGATATCCCATTTTCTTTTCCCGCTTCTTAACTCCCAACCCAAGTAATAGTCCCTTCTAATCCATCCTTAAGGATAGTGGACTGTTACATATGAGCATGAAAACAAGTAAGTGTTTATGTGAAAAGCATGCACATGTTATTTCACTAAAACCCCTATGTATTGAAATGTTATGGCAAGTCAATCATATAGCTCTAAGAGCAAAGTTTTAAATATTTTCGGTATATGTCCACTGAGTGCTTTATGTACTCACACCCTGCATGTATTTCTAAACATGCAGGTTGAGCTTGGATTTTGGAGATGGAGTTGGATGCGAACACTATGGCTTTTGCTTGTAAATGCTTATGTGTTGTGAATGGTTCTTTTTTTGTCAAGTTGTTTGATATGGATAGTTGTTGCTGTTGGAGTTGAACTCCTTTATATCTCTTGTTGTTTTGGAACGAACTTGGATTTGTTGTTGCTGACAGTTTACAATGTTGGAGTCGAACTTTTTTCAGTTCGATGTTGTTTGAAAGTTTAACTTGGATTTCCGTTGCTATTCTTGTCGTGTTGTTGTCAAATTTGGAAACATAAACATGTTGTTATATTCTGTTGCCGAGGGTTGTATGTCTTCATACATATAACTCAGCTGTCCTTTCTGTTGCCACACTCTGACTTTGATTGATAGTTTATGTCGTTGTTGTAGAGTCGAGAGACACTTTTTGGCGTAAAGGTGAAATATTGAGTTGATTGTCTTATCTTTGTATTCCTTTTATTTATTCGACCTTGTGAAAATAAATTGATCCGTTCTGATTATAATTGGTCTTAGGAGTCAGAGATTGATTGTATTCATTTGAGTTAACAGTTGATTACATTTCATGTATTGTTGATATGACATTTTATTTATTCTCTTTACTATCATTAGTCCTAGTAATTTGTATTCAGTCATTAGTTACAGTCTAATTACTTGATTAAGAAGTTGGGCTGTGACAAACGTGATGAAAATCGAGGCCGTTGTAGTCGGGGATGTTTCTTTATGCTTTGATAGGAAAATTTTAGTATTGAAAGGCGTTTTATATGTGCCGGAGTTTGGGCAAAACCTTATTTTGGTTTCCAAACAATTTATACATGGATATTCTGTTATTTTTGATAGTGGTGTTTCTATCATAAGAAATGATGAAGTTATCTGTGGTGACACTTTATATAATTCGGTTTATGAAATATTATTGCAAGAACTGTTATTGACTGCCAAATGTTTATGTTTTGTTATGATCCTATATGAGGTTGGTATATCCAACATGGTATGAGAATGAGTTGGTCCACCAACATTAAAAAAGGGTAATGATCGGATCCGACTTAGTTAAGGACTAATTCGGATTGTGTACACGTGTGACTGTGTGTTAAGGTTAGCTACCTCGACCGGTCACGGCAACTATGTGTAGGTGGCCACCTCTATAGTGCACGAATGAATGAATGATCAGATATGGAACAACGTGGATGAAATAGTCCGACTGGACACTTTTGGAAAATGATAAAATATTTGATAGGCATGAGTCTTTTCAACTAAAATCCTCATGCGCTATTGTGGGCAGTTCAATAACTTTACAAAGAAAATATTTTCGGCAATGAGTCCACTGAGTACTTTTGTACTTAGCCCTGCATCTCATTTTTGATGTGCAGGTTGAGCAGGGATTGACGATGAGTGCGAGGTGGTGCAGAGTGGCAGGTGTTTTGTTGTTGTAGTAGAAAGATTTCTAGAACCCGAGGCATGCATCGTCATATTCATGTCCACACGTTTATTGCTGCTAAACTCTAATATTGTTTTGGTGTCTTTTGATTTTAACTGCTATTCATTATCGTATTGAACTTGAGGTCGTACCTCGTTCCTTAAATTTCGCCCTGATTGGGTTACATTTGGATATTGAACCTTTTTACAAGTCCTTCTGCGACTTAGGTTGGTATTAAAATAGTTTATTCCTTTCAGTACATGCATTTATGAGTAGTTAAATGGTTGATTGTATTGATTAGTTATGTATATATCCGTTGCATTATCATATCAGTGACGATCCATTTGATCCGTACTTCTTTGAGAAGTCGGGTCGTCACAAAGTGGTATCAGAGCTCTTGTTCGCTCTGAACCCTAGAAACCCTTTCCTTGAATCCTAAGTTGAAAGTTGAGTCTAGAAATTGCTAGTGTTTAACTGTCACTGCACTCCATCGTCGTCCTGCTCAACGAGGAAGAAGGTAACTATCCCAACTAAAAGTTATTTTGAAATGATAGAAGTATGTGAAATATGAAATGGACTTACAATATTACCTTGTTGGGAGGTTGAAATATATTTTGGAAAAATGAATGTTTTGAAATTGAAAAGTTGTTTCAAATGATTGGTCATTAGTATGAAAGAAAGTTACAAACTTTAGGGGTTGGTAAGGGAGTAATATGAGAATACTTATTTGTCGCAATACATGTTATAATCTATGTTTACTGCTATATGCAAAGCATGCTAGAAGCAGGATGCAAATGAGTATATTTCCCCATGAGAACATAGACTCTTAAGACGCATGATCCCTTTGCACCGAACTTAGTATGAGAACATAAGGTATTCCCGATTGAATGAAATACTAAGGAAGAACGAGAACATAGAAATCTTAAGAATCACAATCCGAACGGATTTGAGGATGAGAAAGCGACGAGTCTACGATGACGGAGCGATTGCTTAACTGGAGGTTCGCACTGCTATGAGTCCCAACCTCTCTACGCGAAGTAATTTCGAACACCATGCGTGTTGCCCCTATCGTAGAAATAATGAAAAGAATCAAAGTATAACGTTAAGGAAGTATAAAAAGAAATAATGAATTGTACATACATGATGGGAAAAATTATGATATGATGTTATAACACGAATAGAAACCAATAAGATAGGGTGATCACTTAGCCTTTACCCGAAGGCTATACATCGATCGTTGCTCTACTCTAAGAAATCATACCGTCTCTTCCCGGAGACCAAACCATGAAAGTAATGCCATAAGGATTTAGGAATATAGGTCATAGGATAGTATAGATTGCTATAACCTTCTTTGTACAAATGTTTATTGTGTACATACCTTCTTCTAGATCTACCGTTATATTTACCGTGTCTGACCTATAGTGATACTTTCCTTTTCAGATAGCTCGGACTGTTTTCACGACTAGACGCCCTCTATCCTCTAGGGCCACACCGTAGGAGGTCGTACGCTCATACCGTTCCTACCAGATGTGCCGATCCCTCCTACTAGACACGACATCTCGTACCTTTGGCTGAATCAGTGGTGGAATACGATCATCTTCTAATTCTTGAAGAATGATTTCAACTTTGGATTTGTTGTTTTTCATGTAGTCTGTAGGGAAAACATATGTTTAGCCCTCGCCCCGAGGATCTATCTTGGATATTTAATTCACCATACATTGATTATATTCCTAGCATACGTCTATATAATTAATTGCAACACGTAGGGTTTTCTCGTGTTTACCTTTGGATCTGAAGAGGTCGATGGAACGAGATGAATGGATCAAACGGATCGGACTCGTGCTTTGACCTTCTGGACTGTATCCCGATTGCCCAATCTCCAACGTCGAGTGAGGACGATCTATGGAGAATGCTTCGGAAAATCACCCTTTGCTCTCTTTGCACAATTTTCGAAACTCTCTCAATTGGACTATGAGGGGGCCGAAAATCTTATGTTAATTATGTGAGCATTAACCTAGACTTTATCTCATACCTTATATTTATAATGCACTACCTTAATCCCATATGGAAATTACCATAATCCTATATGGAAATTACCATAATCCTATATGGAAAAATACCATAATCTCGTGATTATTTCCATACTCGTGATTATTACCATAATCTTATATGGAAAGGATCTATGCATATACCATAAATATAATAATATCCTTGTGGGATAAAGAGAATAAAATCTTGCCAATGGAGCATCAAGGCTACCGATTTTCCTCTTACTACGGGCCCGGATGGGCCACCGAGGATCAAATGCAAGGAATAAAGATGGGCCTCAAATAAATTAATTATCTTATGTTCATTTCAGAACATAAATTAATTTATAAACATTTATTCATGCCACTAGAGAATAAATCTTGACTTACCCTTTATTACCGAAGTTGAGTCGGGCTTGCACTTAGACATTACGAATCCCCGTATTTAAGATATCGAACGTCCATTAATCATTTATAGCAATCTGACTGCTTAAAACGATTAATAACTTCATTTCCTTAAGTAGTACCACTCAACCTTATTATTGTACTTGAGCGAACTTAACTGCGCAGGTTTAGTACAATAAACCTTTTGAGCTCCTTAAGGGGACGTCATCATCCTAAACGGATATGGTGACTCGATACAGATAACTAGCGTGACATACAAGCACTGCCATCACCCAAGATGCGAAGAATCTTGGGTTAGAACATATAACCCTCACCCATAACAAGTCAAAGTGATGGACAACAACTCATACTCACCTAATACCTTATCGAGGTTTAGATCATCGTAAGTCACCGAGATCTTGGTTCTTCACGACGGTCAGAAAGAAGAACACATCTCACTTTGATCCTTTAATACGTCAGAGACGTACCAGCATAGACAAGCAACTAAGTCAAGTCACTTCTTATCTATACTGCAGCCTAAACCGACAACTCGTCCTTAAGTTGTCTCGGTTAGAAACTTTTATATCTCATTAAAGCTTGACCAATCATACGGACTTACGTGATCTTCTACACATCGTATGATCTAACTTATATATGAGATAAGGGACACAGATATATGCAATCAAGTATTCAATTCAGATAGGAGATTGTAATAGTGGTAAGTGAAACATTGTATACAAGCTCAACCAAACCGCTTTCAAAGATACAAATCCAACAATCTCCTACTTATACTAAAGCAAACTTTTAGTATACAATGTGTCTCTCTACTAGCTATTACAAACAATCACTTTGCTTCTCCCACTTATACAAAAGTTTCCTTTCTAAGTAGGTGCCATCAAGCGCAATCCAAGTCCTCTAACGTGTCCATCGTAGACTTTTGCGGCAGCTCTTCGTGAATGGATCCGCTAAATTTTCCGTCGATCAATCTTTTCAATCAGCACGTCACCTCGTCTAACGATTTCTCGTATGACATGGTACTTTCTCTCTATGTGTTTGGTCGCCTTGTGGGTCCGTGGTTCCTTCGAGTTTGCCACTACACCTGAGTTATCACAGTAAACTATGATACTCTTGGGCAAACCAGGTACCACATCTAGATCCATGAGGTAGTTCTTGAACCATACTGCCTCCTTAGAAGCCTCCGAAGCGGCTACATATTCGGCTTCCATGGTAGAGTCCGCAATGCATCGCTGCTTTGCACTCCGCCAGGATACGGCTCCACCTCCCAAGGTAAACACATAGCCCGAGGTAGACTTTTTCTCATCACGGTCAGCTTGGAAATCCGAGTGCAGATAACCGAAGGCATTAGACTATCTACATGGTAAACTAGCCTATAATCTCGAGTCCTTTTCGGTACTTGAGTATATGCTTTATCGCAATCCAATGAGCTTGTCCAGGTTAGATCGATATCTAGCTACTATGCTACCGTGATAGCGTATATCGGGCCTCGTGCATAGCATTACGTACATGAGACTTCCTACGCGGAAGCGTAGGAACTTGTCTCATTTCCTCTATCTCCTTTGCGGTCATAGGTGATGCGTCTTAGATAAAGGAACGCCATGTCCGAAAGGTAGCAATCCTTTCTTGACGGTCCGCATACTAAAACGAGTAATCACAAGATCAATGTAAGACGCCCGAGATAAGCTCAACATTTTCTTCTTGCGATCTCGTAAACCTTGATCCCAAGAATGTACGCTGATCTCCCAAGTCTTTCATTTGAAACTAATCGGATAGCCAACTCTTTACGTCGATAATGCCTTCACGTTGTTGCCAACTAGAAGGATGTCATCTACATAAAGTGCAAGAAATACCACATCACCGTTGACATCTAACCGACACACAACTCTCGCTAGCAACTGGTAAATCCATAGGACTTTACTACCTCGTCAAAGCGTAAGTTCCATGATTGGGAGGTTCGCTAAGTCCATAAATGGACTTCTTAAGCTTCCATACTAGATGCTCTTCACCCTTTATCACATAACCTTCGTGTTGTTGCATATAGATATCTCTACCTTCCTCAAGGTAACCGCTTAGAAAAGCGGTTTTAACATCCATTTGCCAAACCTCTAGGTTCAAGTGGGCTGCTATGGCGTAAGAATTTCGATGGACTTGAGCATTGCTACAGTGAAAAGGTCTCATCGAAATCGATGCCCTCAACTGAGTGTACCCTTTCGCCACAAGCTCGGCTTTAAAAGTCGAAACCCTCCATCGGAATCTCTCTTCCTCTTGTATATCCACTTACTACCTATAGCTTCCTTGCCATCCGGTAGAGGTGTCTTTTCATATACATCCATAGCCGTTATGGACTCCATTTCTAAGTCCATAGCGTGTGTGCGATCTTGCATCAATATCTTCAGACGCCTCCTTGTATGTCCATGGGTCGATTATTACCTGCTCGCCTCCGACTAAATCCAAGATTCACCCACGAAAATAAATCGCTCGGGTTGACGAACAACCTCCCACTACGATGAGGTTCTACAGCATAATGGCAACGGTGGGTGCAGTAAACTTGTGGTTCTCATCTTGCACAACTTGTCTGGTAGGTACCACTTGTACGGTCGGTATCTCCGGTGGAACTCGACCCACTTCATTTCTTGAAGTATCCGTGTCGATCCTCCCACTCGACTCGACATCTCGCACTTTGGCCTAATCGGTGGTGGAATACGATCATCTTCTAATTCTTGAAGAATGATTTCAACTTTGGATTTATGATTTTCATGTAGTCCTCTTCTAAGAATCGAGCATTAGTACTAATAATGACCTTCCGATCCTTAGACTATAGAATAACCAACTTTCGTTCCTCTAGGATAGCCAATAAACGACCTTGCGCCGGATCTAGCCTCCAACTTGTCGCCTTCTTGTTCAAAGACGCAGCCGGACCGCCCCATATCTTTATGTGGTTTAAACCGGCTTGCGCCCAAACCATAACTCGAAAGGGTCTTTTCGACCGACTTGGATGGTACTATATTTAGCAAGTATGTCATTGTTTCTAAGGCATACCCCGTAACGAAATAGACAATGTTGCATAACTCATCATTGATCTAACCATTTCCAAAAGAGTCCTATTTCTTCGCCCGACACACCATTTTGCCGTGGTGTGCCCGGTGAAGTCTTGTTGGGATGTAATCCCACACTTCACTAGATAGTCCATAAACTCGTTATCGAGGTATTCGCCACCGCGATCGGATCAGATGACTTGATACTCTTACCTAGCTTCGCTCCACTTCCGCCTTAAACTCTTTGAATTTCTCAAAGCATTCAGACTTGCGGTGAAGCGGTATACGTATCCGCACTCTTGAGTAATCGTCAATGAAAGTGATAAAATACTGTACCTCCACGAGCTTGTGTGGACATCGGTCCACACAGTCGAATGGACTAACTCCAACATTTCTTTGGCTCTATAACCCTTCGCTTTGAAGGGTCCGTCGACATCTTACCTTCTATACATGATTCGCAGACCGAAACAGAGTAACCGTGAGATTACCCAACACTCCATTCTTAGCCGCTTTGGATCCTATTTAGATTGATGTGATCTAATCTAAGATGCCGAGAGAAAAGTGGTGTCATCTTGAAGAAAACTTTCTCTTTTAGGGTTTGATGAAGATGCAACATAGTTATAGGTATTATGTTTGGCGAAATAGTATAAAGCTTAATTATATAACGTACAACACAGATAACTTCGTCATTTTTATGATAGAAACACCACTATCAAAAATAATGTAATATCCATGAGTAAATAACTAAAAGAAACAAGGTTCCATGAAAATCCGCACATATAAACGTCTTTTAAAACTAAAACTGTTTTCTCAAAACATAAAGTAACATCTCCAACCGCAACGGCCTCGACTTTTGCCGCGTTGCCCATGGAGATCGTTATCTCGCCATCAAACAGACTCCCTTGTCCGCAGGAACCCTCGCAGGTGTAACAAACATGATTAGTTGCGCCAGATCTACTACCCAAGAATGGGTAGAACAAGTCGCTAAACATGTTTCACATTAAAGCAAACGGCGCACTGAGCCTTGAGCATAGGGCACTGGCCTTCCAATGCCCGATCTTACCGCACTTCAAGCACTTGCCCTTCTCCTTCGCTTCTTCAAACCTCCGTGGCAACCATGTTCTTGCTCCCATTACTCCCACTATTTCCCTTGCCTCTACCACCTTTGGTACCCCTTTTTCTATTTCCATTTTGCAACGAAAATTTTGGGCCCTTAGATGTGCTAGCAAGAGCATGTACTCCTTTTCCCATAACTCCTTCCGCAGCAACGAGATCATTAAGCAACTGACTAAGTGTAAACTCGGTCTTGCTCATGATCGCATTCACGCGAAAGTTCTCAAAAGACTTGGGCAGTGTATTGAGGATGATATCGACCTTGGCTTCGCCGTCAATACCTCCTCCCAACTGATCAAGACTATCCATGAGATGAGTCATGTGGGAGACATGTTCATGGACCGAACTTCCTTCTTCCATCTTACATGCCAAGATTTCTCTCATTGTGTGGAAGCGACTGTCCGATCCGACTGCCCAAACTTACTCTCGAGACTTGACCAAATATCGTCGCGTCTCACCATCGATCGATGTTGCATTGCAAGCCTTTGGACATAGTAGTCATCATATAGCATTTAGCCATATTGTTCGACTTATTCCAAAGTCCGCTTGACTGGCCGCTCATTAGTCGATCGTCGAAGAAGGGCATCGGGTTTAGGAGTAGTGAGAACAAACATGTGTTCTTCAATGATAAGAACATATTCCATGTTTCGCTTCCACTCGATAAAATTTGGACCGGATAACGGATTTTGTGCGAGCATATTGATAATCGGGCGAAGAGACATATCTCAAAACGATAATGTAAACACATAAGCATACGATCGCAAATAATTGTGAATAATAATATTATAACCTTTTGATAAAACAATATTAATTGAAACCTCCAATCGCCCAAGGAATCCCACATGCAAGCCACGCTGTGGATCGTTTACATGAACCCCCACTGCACTAAAATATACCTTTTAGTCGCTTAATTTCAATCCATGTCAACTTATCCTTATGACAAATGAAATTAACGATTGACCTTACTAGACCACATCACTATCGCAAGAAGGGACTTCATGGAAGTTGTACTGAGGTGATGTCTAAGCAATGACCACAATTTTAACAGAAAATGAATTCTTAGAATTGGCATACTCACCGGACCATACCGCCCAATTCAAATTCTTTTATTATCTTATTTTATATCTATCTCTAGAGAACTTATGAAAATCGCACATACAAGCCATGCTGTGTGGGCGCCATACATGAAACTCCCACTCTCAATAGATTTAAAAGTTTTATTTAGAAATCTCATCTAACAAACTTATGATAAAAAGTGCAAGCAAGCCACGCGGGTGGACGCCACTCACAAGCGCCTCACTTTGTTTAGAGATCAAAAGGTGGAGGTCTTGACATTTTAATTTGAAAAATTAATTTGTCGGGTTGCTTGCTTAGTCTTTTATTCAAAAGGTTTGTCCATGCAGATCACGTAATCCTAGCATGCTTTTCTATAGAACTCACACATAAAACATGCTCGTAATTCTAAAATATGCTTGATAAACGCGATAAACCTAGCATGCTTACTATGCATCCAACCACGTAAAACACTTAAAGGTTTGTCAACGAATATAAACATACATAGCATGCTACCGCATAATCTAAACATCCACGACATGCATATGAACGATAAAATAAAATAAAACGCTCATCGCGTCCAATCGTGAAACCCGCACATTAATGTCTAATCTATTACATAGATTTACAAAGTACAGATTTAAACTTCGAAAACGGGCCTCGCGTGCACGGGCACGGACCGGAAAATATGGGTTGGGCTGAAAACGGGTCCGGGCCGGGTCGGCTCAATCTGTCAGGCCGGGTCAGCGCTAGGGCAAAGCCCACCGCCCAACCTTACCGGCCCGCAGACACGTGTCCTGCGGTTCACCTCACGGTCGCTAACGCGACCGCGACTGTCGAGCATGCGCGCGTGTGACGCCCGCCCGCGCCGAACATCTACCGAGATGTCGCCGCCAGCGTCGAAACTTCGCGATCGCGAGTCCGTCACAACGCCGGGTTTCGCGCCAACGCGCGCCCGTCGCCCGCTAGCTCGCCGCCTCGTTGCTGCGCGGCCGAATCTCGCTACCACTCGCTGCCGCGTGGCGCCAGGATCTCGTCGCGAACGCGACGCCCGCCGCCCGCGCCCGCGATCGCCTCGCGATCGCGAGGCTCGCCGCGAAACCGCCCGAGGGACCGCCGAGACTGTTTTTCCCGCCATTTCGTTCTTCGTTCTTTCGTCTTCGTTCTTCTTTACGTATAAGATTTATGAGAATAAAATCTAATCTAACCACGGATTTTCTCGTGGTGTAACAACAAAAACGACAAAAAAAATAAAAATAAACGAGCCACGATGAACGACAGATCCATAATTAATAAGACGCACGTAATAATCAAACGTGAATTAATCCAACAGAGCCAAGATTCGATCCCGTGCTCGATACCAGTGTAGGGAAAAACATATGTTTAGCCCTCGCCCCGAAGATCTATCTTGGATATTTAATTCACCATACATTGATTATATTCCTAGCATGCGTCTATATAATTAATTGCAACACGTAGGGGTTTTCTCGTGTTTACCTTTGGATCTGAAGAGGTCGATGGAACGAGATGAATGGATCAAACGGATCGGACTCGTGCTTTGACCTTCTGGACTGTATCCCGATTGCCCAATCTCCAACGTCGAGTGAGGACGATCTATGGAGAATGCTTCGGAAAATCACCCTTTGCTCTCTTTGCACAATTTTCGAAACTCTCTCAATTGGACTATGAGGGGGCCGAAAATCTTGTGTTAATTATGTGAGCATTAACCTAGACTTTATCTCATACCTTATATTTATAATGCACTACCTTAATCCCATATGGAAATTACCATAATCCTATATGGAAATTACCATAATCCTATATGGAAAAATACCATAATCTCGTGGATTATTTCCATACTCGTGATTATTACCATAATCTTATATGGAAAGGATCTATGCATATACCATAAATATAATAATATCCTTGTGGGATAAAGAGAATAAAATCTTGCCAATGGAGCATCAAGGCTACGATTTTCCTCTTCACACGGGCCTGGATGGGCCACCCCAGGATCAAATGCAAGGAATAAAGATGGGCCTCAAATAAATTAATTATCTTATGTTCACCTAGAACATAAATTAATTTATAAACATTTATTCATGCCACTAGAGAATAAATGCCGACTTACCCTTTATTACCGGTTGAGTCGGGCTTGCACTTAGACATTACGAATCCTCAGATTTAAGATATCGAACGTCCATTAATCATTTATAGCAATCTGATCGCTTAAAACGATTAATAACTTCATTTCCTTAAGTAGTACCACTCAACCTTATTATTGTACTTGAGCTAACTCAACTGCGGGGTTTAGTACAATAAACCTTTTGAGCTCCTTAAGGGACGCCATCATCCTAAACGGATACAAGTGACTCGACAGATAACTAGCGTGACATACAAGATCGCCATCACCCAAGATGCGAAGAATCTTGGGTTAGAACATATAACCCTCACCCATAACAAGTCAAAGTGATGGACAAAGAACTCATACTCACCTAATACCTTATCGAGGTTTAGATCATCGTAAGTCACCGAGATCTTGGTTCTTCACGACGGTCGAAGAAGAACACATCTCACCGTGATCCTTCAATACGTCGAGACGCATCAAGCATGACAAGCAACTAAGTCAAGTCACTTTATCTATATCGCAGCCTAAACCGACAACTCGCCCTTAAGTTGTCGCATTGGAAACTTTTATATCTCATTAAGCTTGACCAATCATACGACTTCGTGATCTTCTACACACCGTATGATCTAACTTATATATGAGATAAGGGACACGATATATGCAATCAAGTATTCAATTCAGATAGGAGATTGTAATAGTGGTAACAGGAAACATTGTATACAAGCTCAACCAAACTACTTTCAAGATACAAATCCAACATAGTCCTCCTCCAAGAATCGGGCGTTCGTGCTAATAATGAACTTGTGATCCTTAGGACTATAGAAATAACCACCTTTCGTTCCCATTGGATATCCAATAAACAACATTGCTTCAGATCTAGCCTCCAACTTGTCAGCCTTCTTGTTCAGCACACGTGCTGGACTACCTCATATCCTTATATGACTTAAACTAGGCTTGCGCCCAAACCATAAATCGAAAGGAGTATTGTCGATTGACATGGACGGTACTAGATTGAGCAAATATGCCGCTGTTTCTAAGGCATAGCCTTAGAACGAAATAGGAAAAGTTGCATAACTCATCATTGATCCAACCATCTCTAAGAGAATTATATTTCTTCGCTCTGACACACCATTTTGTTGTGGTGTGCCCGGTATAATGAGCTGGGATGTAATCCCACACTGCACCAAATAGTCCATGAACTTATTATAGAGGTATTCACCACCACGATCAGACCGTAGTGACTTGATACTCTTACCTAGCTTCGTATCCACTTCTGCCTTAAATTCTTTGAATTTTTCAAAGCATTCAGACCTACGGTGAAGCAGGTATACATATCCATACCTTGAGTAATCGTCAATGAAAGTGACAAAATACTCGTACCATCCACGAGTTTGTGTGGACATTGGTCCACATAGGTCAGAATGGACCAACTCCGATACTTCTTTGGCTCTATACCACTCCGCTTTGAAGGGTCTGGTCTATACAGGATTCGCAGACTGGAAACAAAGTAACCGTAACATCACCCAACATTCCATTCTTAGCCAGTCTTTGGATCTTATTTAGATTGATGTGACCTAATCTAAGATGCTAAAGATATATGGTTTCATCTATCAAAGAAAACTTCTTCTTCTTATGGTTTGATGTAGATCCAACATAATTATAGGTATTATGCTTGGCAGAAATAGTATAAAGGGAATTATATAAAGTGCCACCACAGATAAACTCGTCATTTCTCATGATAGAACCACCACTATAAAAAATAACTGAATATCTATGCATAAATAGTTTGGACACCGAAACAAGGTTTCGTCGAAACTCCAGCACATATAAAACATCATTTAAAACTAAAATTGTCCTATCAATGCATAAAGTAACATCTCCGACTGCAACGGCCTCAAATTTTGTCGCGTTGCCCATGTAGATCATTATCTCGCCATCAAACATATCCCTTGTCTGCAGGAACCCCTACAAGGTGTAACAAACATGATCAGTTGCACCCGTATCTACTACCCATGAATGAGTAGAACAAGTTGTCAAACATGATTTCGTTACTAAAGTCAATGACGTACCTTGAGCCTTGACCAGAGGGCACTTGGCCTTCCAATGCCTAGTCTTACCGCACTTGAAGCACTTGTCTCTCTCCTTCGGCTTTTTCAAACCTCCAGTGGCAACCATGTTCTTGCTCCCACTACTCCCACTGTCTCTTTTGCCTCTACCACCTTTGGCACCCCTTTTTCTTCTTCTACTTTCCAATGAAAATTTGGGGCCCTTAGGTGTGCTAGCAAGTGCATGTGCTCATTCTCCCATGAAACCTTCCACGGCCACGAGATCATTGAGCAACTGACTAAGTGTATACTCGGTCTTGCTCATGATCGCATTCACGTGAAAGTTCTCAAAAGACTTTGGTAGTGTGTTGAGGATGATATCGACCTTAGCTTCATTGTCGATACCTCCTCCTAACTGATCAAGACTATCCATGAGATGAGTCATGTGGGAGACATGTTCATGGACCAAACTTCCTTCTTCCATCCTACATGCCAAGATCTATCTCATTGTGTGGAAACGGACTGTTCGATCCGACAGTCCAAACTTAATCTCAAGACTTGACCATATTTCAGTCGCGTCTACCATCGACTAATGCTGCAGCTGCAAGCATTTATACTTTATAGTCATCACATAGCATTTGGCCATATTGTTTGACTTATGCTAAAGTCTGCTTGATTCTCGCTGCTCATTCGTCGATGCGTCAGTAAGGGCATTGGGTTTGAGAGTAGTCAGAACAAACATGTGTTCTTCTACGATAAGAATATATTCCATGTTTCGTTTCCACTCGATAAAATTTAGACCGGATAAGGGGTTTTGTGTGAGCATATTGATAATGGGTGTAAGAGACATATCTGAAAAGTAATGTAAAAACACATAAGCAAATGATCGTACATAATTCGTTACAGTAATATTGTGGCCAGAGGAAGTGTGCCCAAGGTGCCATAGGAGTCACAAAGGGCATGCGCATTCACGAATGATGGATGCTTCAAGTGTGGCCAGAAGGGTCACTACTCCAGGGAGTGTCCCGGGATACGCCAATGAGGAAATGGCCGTCCCAATGTGCCTAACCGAGTCTAACCGGTCCGCGCTATCCATGCTCAACAGTTTCAGCAGCAACCCCCGATTCAGTACTTCCAACCGATCCAACGACCCTATCAACCATGACGACAACGACAACAACAATGGTGACAGTAGCAACAATATCGGCAGCTGCCGCAACAATAACAACAACAACCACAGCAGCAACAACAACAACAGCAACCACCACCGCAAGCCATAGCCTACGCCCTCAATCAGGAAAGAGAATTTCCGTAGGAACCGCCAAAGAACCAAGGAAACTTGGCAGGTATGAGAACACTCCTCCAATTGCCTGTTATTCTACTATTTGATACTGGATCCTCACATTCTTTTATTTCTAAAGCATGCGTAGAGAACTTAGGACTAGATCCTAAATGCGCTGAACAAATCATGAGAATTTCTTCACCAGTAGGAGGCATAAGAACGGTAACCCACACATGCTCGAACCTAGAACTTGGACTAGGCTCACTTAAGGTCATGACAGATAACCTTCACGTTATACATATGATAGATGTGGACATAATCCTAGGAATGGATTGGTTAACCGAACATAATGCGACCATCCTTTGTAATGAAAGAAAAGTTTCTTTCCAACATCCCGGAGAGAAACCTACAGACTTTCACGGGATCAGCATGGGGAGGAAGGTCTCAATCATATCCACGCTACAAGAAAGGACGTTGCTGAACAAGATAAAGAACCACGCCTACCTTGTCTATCTCTAGGAGGAAGACCAGAATGAGAGAATGATAGAAGACGTTCTGATTGTGAAGGAGTATCCCGATGTATTTCCAGACGAACTACCGGGATTACCGCCAAACCGACAGATTGAGTTCACGATCGATCTTGAACCAGGTTCTACCCCTGTGTCGAAGGCCCCATACCGAATGGCACCAAAAGAACTTGAGGAATTGAAGATCCAGCTGCAAGAACTCTTTGAGTTATGTTTCATTAGACCTAGTGTGTCTACATGGGGAGCACTTGTCCTTTTCGTGAAGAAGAAGGATGGTACATTGAGAATGTGCATAGACTATCGAGAGTTAAACAAGATAACTCTTAAGAATAAGTATCCTTTGCCCCGAATTAACGATCTGTTTGATCAACTTAAGGGAGCATAAGTCTTTTCGAAGATAGATTTAAAGTCTGGATACCATCAACTGAGGATTAGACTAGAGGATGTACTTAAACGGCTTTCCGTATAAGGTATGGTCATTTCGAATTCATCGTTATGCCCTTTGGACTTACAAATGCCCCATCAGTATTTATGGATATCATGAATAGGGTATTTCACCCATACTTAGACAAATTTATCTTAGTATTCATAGATGATATCCTAATATACTCCAAGAATAACCAAGAACATGAAGAGCACTTGAGAACTGCTTCAAACATTAAGGCAAGAGCAACTCTTTTCCAAGTTTAGCAAGTGTGAATTCTGGTTAGGCGAGGTGACATTTTTAGGTCACATCATGTCTGCCGAGGAAATCAAAATAGGCCCCTCTAAGATCGATACAGTTCGAGAATGGGAATCACCAAAGAACCCGAATGAAATTCGGAGTTTCTAGGACTCGTCGGCTATTATCGAAGATTTATCGAAGGACTTTCAACTATAGCCCGACCCATGAACCAATTGTTAAGAAAATGAATCAAGTACACTTGGACCGCTGAGTGTGAGGCTAGTTTCCAGAGATGAAGAGTTTCGACGACAAGAAATTGCATCGCAAGACCAAGCAGATAAGGAGTACACAATCTACACGGACGCTTCGAAGAATGGATTAGGATGTGTTCTGATGCAAGAAGGCAGAATTATTGCTTATGCTTCAAGTCAATTACACCTACATGAGTTGAAGTATCCTACACACAACCTAGAATTAGCAGCGGTCGTACATGCCTTAAAGATATGGAGACACCGTCTTTATGGAGTTAGATGTGAGATCTACACTGACCATAAAAGCCTGAAGTATTTCTTTGAGTAGAAAGATCTTAACATGAGGCAACGTAGATGGTTAGAACTGGTGAAAGATTACGACTGTGGAATCAATTACCACCCCAGAAAGGCTAATGTTGTAGCTGATGCTTTGAGTTGCAAATTCCACCTTAGTTTAGGATGTCTCCTCAGTCATGAAGAGATACTTGTCAAGGAATTTCAGAGGATGAACATCGAAGTCATAGACCCGTCTCAGACGATAGAAGGCTGTATTGCAACGTTGATTGCAATCCCGGACTTAAGAGCCCGAATCTTAGAAGCCCAGAAGAAGAGCAAGAAGCTGGAGGAAGTACGAGCCAAAATCAAGGACAATAACCCCAAAAATTTCAGAGAAGCAACAGATGATGTTTTGCTATATGACGGGAGAGTGTGTATTCAAGAAGATGAAGGGCTTAAGAGCGAAATCTTAAAAGAAGCCCATGAGATATCTTACACCGCACACCCCGGAAGCACCAAAATGTACCAAGATCTCAAGGAGAAATTTTGGTGGGATGGAATGAAGCGAGACGTAGCTTCATTCGTAGAACGTTGTTTGACATGTCAACAAGTGAAAGCACTCCACCAGCGACCGTATGGAACCTTACAACCACTGGACATACCGGAATGGAAATGGGACGATATAGCCAAGGATTTTATTACCGGGCTACCCAAATCACAAAGAGAAAATACCGCTATTTGGGTCATCATTGATCGTGCATTTACAAGGAGGTTCGAAGACTATCACGTCTTATAGAGATTCAAAATTCACATCCAGATTTTGGACGAGCTTGCAAAAGGAATTGGGAACTCGACTACATTTCAGTACCGCGTTCCATCCACAAACGGACGGACAATCCGAGAGGACCATTCAAACGCTTGAAGACATGTTGAGAACTATTGTCCTCGATAGAGGAGAAAGTTGGGAACAAGTATTACCAATGGTGGAATTCACCTACAACAACAACTACCAAGCAACTATTGGAATGGCCCCATACAATGCGCTTTATCGAAAGAAATGTCGATCACCACTTTACTGGGATGAAGTGGGAGAAAGAAGAGTACTAGGACCTGACTCTGTGGGAGAGATGATCGAGATCGTGAGACAAATCCGCCAACGGATCAAGGAGGCCCAAGACTGACAGAAGTCGTACGCCGACAAACGGCGCACAGAGCTACATTTTGAAGTGGCAAACAAAGTTTTCTTGAAGATCTCCCCGTCAAAAGGAATCGTGAAATTCGGAATCAAAGAGAAGCTACGACCACGTTTCATAGGACCCTATGAAATTTTGGAAAGGATAGGGCCAGCAGCTTACAGACTGGCATTGCCGCCAAGCTTTGGAAACGTGCACAATGTGTTCCATTTTTCCAACTCAGAAAAGTACGTACATGACCCCAGCCATGTAATACCATCGACATATATTTTCCTCGATGACAATATGAGTTATGTAGAATTGCCTAGCCCTAGCGTACAGATCCGTTGGCAGCTCGCGTGTGGATCTCGGCATATGGTTCGGCAGATGGGCAAACAAGTTCGGTAGCCCTCAGCGTGCGGTCGGAAGTCTCGATAGTCGGGTGTGTGGGGCTAGCGTTTGTCACTCGGATGCCTCGTCACACCTAGGTAGATTGCGCGCAGACATCGACAGCCCTCGGTAGCAGCTCGTAGGTGATGCTCGGCAGTCTCGGTTGTTGGATGGATATCATCGGGCGATAGCACACAAAACGTACGTGGCACTCGGGAAGACGTGCTCGAAGAAGGCCTCAGCAGCACGCGGGCGCTCGGGTGGGGTTGGGCAAGACAACTCACGATGGGGCGCATCCCATGCGTACTAACCCACGTGCAATTCTCGACAGCCTGTCTCGACAGCACTCGACAACTCTCGGCCAGGCAGGGCGACAATGCTCGGCTGCTCGATGGGACTCGACGAGGGAAGTCTCGATAGGGATGATGGCTAGGCGCGAGAAGGTGGGCGACGAAGATGGTGCTGGGCGCGCTGTGGGCTGTGCCCTAGCGCGTAGCCCAGCCCATCTTGGGCCGACCCGGACCATTTACGGCCCAGATCCATTTTGGACCCTGACCCAGATTTTTGACCTGAATCCATTTTTTTGACCCGACCCGGCCCGATTCAATCGCGGCCCGCTTTTTAATTTTCGCCCAAATCTAGTTTTGAATCCACCGTCGCGTGCACGCGACGGTGCGGAAGACATGATCTACGAGTGGACCGCGATGAACGAATTTTATTTTATTTTTATCATTCAATGCAAGTCGTTGATGTTTAAATTATGAAGTAGCATGCTATGTATGTTTAATTACATAGATAAACATGTAATATGTTTTTCGTGATTGGAGGCGTATAGCAAGCATGCTAGGTTTATCGTGTTTTGAAGCATGTTTTAGAATTCTGCGAGCATGTTTTACATGTTGAGTTCTATAGAAAGCATGCTAGGATTATGTGATCTGCATGAACAAACCTTTTGAAATAAAAAACTAAGCAAGAAACCCGACATATTAATTTTTAAAATTAAAGATGTCAAGACCTACACTTTTTGATCTCTAAACAAAGTCGTACGCACTATGAGTAAACGTACACACGCGTGGCTTGCTTGCACTGTTTATCATAAGTTTGTTGGATTAGATTTCTAAATAAAATATTTTAATCTATTGAGAAGTAGGAGTTTCATGAGTAAAAGTCCACACGCGTGGCTTGCATATGTGATTTTCATAAGTTCTCTAGAGATAGATTTAAAATGAGATGATAAAAGAATTTGAATTGAAAGCGGTATGGTCCTAGTGAGTATGCAAATTCTAAGAATTTATTTTCCACTGTCAAAATTATGGTCATTTCTTAGACATCACCTCAAGTACAAGTTCCCGCGAAGTCCCTTCTTGCGATAGTGATGTGGTCTAGTAAGGTCCAATCATTAATTTCATTTGTGTAATAACCCGAAAAATTTAAAACTTTTATTAGTGATGTTTAAATCACTTATCTGTTGTTCTTAGACCTTAATTATGTTTAAGGTAACCAACGAAACGAATTAGAATCGATTCGGAGATCGAAAACTAGAGAAATCAAAAACCAGTGACTAATCCTACCGGATTAGGGTTTTCTGAATAGCCTGAACATAGAATGAAAGATCAAGAATAAATCTTAACAAAATGATTTCATTTCTAGAATCCTCTCGCGAAAACATGTGAGAAGCTAAAGAATGAGAATTTTCGAGCATACTTGCCCGGTCAGTCTTAAAAGCACTATTTACGAGCCGGATCAACTTCCAGTCCGTGCTAATCATGATAATTAATGATAAAAATTAAAATCATGAAGGAATATATTATTAGGAATTTAGAAATTATAAGAATTAATTTCTGAAAGAAATTCCTCAATGACTTAACCGAACGCCGGGAAAAATATACCGGGAAAACCCTAAATTGATCCGAACGATCCGAAACTCGAACCAAGGGTCTAAATCAATAAAATATTATTTATAAGACTCAAATTAATTATGAAAGCTCAAGAGTTCAATAGGATTTTTGAATGAGCATAAATTAATCGCCGAACGCTGTTTTTCCGCGATAACTGAATTGACTTATCGGACGACGTCCGAACTTCATGAAATTTTTATAAACATTGAAATAAGTCTTTTAAAGGCTATCTAATAAAATAAAACCTTAAAGTTCTAAGAAATCAATCGAAAGCGCGTTAAAACTTAAAGAGACGGTATTAACACGCCAAAACGGGTAATTTGACCAATCCACCTCCCAACTACCACCAAGACCACCGCCAAATGGGCAATGACAGCCTTTAGGTCTGCCAATACAGTGAGGAACCGTCCCTTGCAGCCCCATTTGCTTAGAACCAATTTCTCTCTCAATTTTCAAATTCTCTCTTCACTTTTCAAACCTTAAGCTCTAAATCCTCCTTTCCAAACCTCTCCCACACTCAAATAATCTTTCTAAGACCATATAAATGTATTATTCATCATCCTCTTCCATCCTAATGGAGTGAAATTTTGTTTGATTTTTTTTTGGGTTTAAAAACCCTAGTTTGCTCCTCATTTTTTTCGTGACTTTGGAGCCATCAAATGCTCCCAAGTAATGAATGAAAAATGCTTAGAATAATGTTTTAAGGCTACTGTTAAAATTTTAGAAGTTTTGGAGCATGTTTGATTTTTTTGATTTATGCTTTAATTCTTTTTATATATGATAAAGCATGATTTTGTGAATATTATTTGATATTGTGGCTTGCTAATGTATTATAAGCATGTAGTATAAATATCATAATTTTTAGAATACTTTTGAATTTTTTTCTAAAACCGCGCCCATGGCAATTTTAAACCATGTTTTGATTTTTCTTTGAAAATAGTTGAGATATGGTGTTTAATATATGATGTGAACATCATATAAAAATCTTGGAATTTTTGAAACACATCTCCTATTTTATTTTATATTAACCGAATACTTATATATATTTTTGGAGTATTGTTTGATTTTTATTTATTGGAAATAGTTGAGATATGGTGTTTAAGGTATGATATGAACATCATATATTAACCTTGAATTTATTCAAACACCCCTCCTATTTTCCAAGAGAGAACCGTGAGTTATATATATATATATATATATATATATATATATAGTGATTTATTTGATTTTTGTTGTTGAGAATAATTGGATATGTGATATTATAAATATTGGTTGATGCTTAATGTTATTATTACATGTTATTGCATTATATAACCATATTGTGAAAGATTGGAAATTATTGAATAGGTATACATATATATATATATATATATATATATATATATATATATGTGATTATCGAAATTGATTAAGGATGAAAAGCATAGACTTAAATTTTTAATGCATGATATGAAGTGATATTTCATGTTTAATATATGGTATAAGCATGATATAATTTTTGTGGAATTTATTGAACACCCAAACTATTGAATTTTGAATTACCGAAAACTTTAAGCAATTTTAACCTATGGTTTAAAATTTTGTATGATGATATTGAGTTGGTAATTAAATCCTATAGTATGATAGGAGTATAACATGATTTTATTGGAATTTATTGGATACCTATGCTAATTGTTGCTAATTATCGAAAACGTAACAAAATGTTTAAGTATGGGTTTAATTCTAATGTTAAAAGATGCTATGATAGTGAAATTAGAAGCTTAGAATGAATGGTTGTGATTATGGTGAATGAATGGAACACTTATGCACACATACACAATGATTGTGTATTATGTTAGAAATTAGGGTTTTCTAATGCTTTAGTGTAGTTTATGTTGTGTATGGTATTGTTTGGTGTTGAATGTTTATGTTTATATTGTGCCGACAAACCAAAACCCCAAACGTAAACAACATAATACTATATGTACGAGAATCCAAAAGAAATCGACCAATTTCGATAACTTAAGAAGGAATTAACGAGAATCAAGTTAGACACAAATTATGATTTTCTATTAATAAAAGGATACCGAATGCGAGTTCCTAAGTTAGAAAACCAAAAGCCGAGCTACAACGTTAGTACTCAATAACGACAACCCAATAAGATATTAGTTGAGCGTTAAAACAACTCGATTTAACAACGATTATAATGACATATGTAATCTCCGACGAGTTAGGATAAACAAACAATGTCGAATGTGCAAGCAAAGATTCGAACATAAGATGTCGATCCTTATGTCCCAAAAGTCGAAGTTAATATTTCAAGCACTTCATTTATTCTTAAGTACTTACTTACATGATAGAATTTGTTCACTGAATCATAAGTCAATACTCATCTTTTAATTACCCGCTAATCGACGATGTCAAGCATAACCTACATGTGACGAACTAAAATTGCTAAGTCTAGTTAGTGGCTTGAGAGTTTCCTAATTTATCAATCATAATTTGATTATCGACAACCTATAACGTAATAACGTTATAATAAAACTAAGGTTAAGAGTCGAGGATAGACTCGAATATGTGATTCATAATCGAGTTCACCTATGAACGATGAAGTAATATAGCTTGGGAATTGGGAATGTAAGATAATAGAAATTATCTTAAACGAGAGGTTTGCCATTTCGTTAAACCGCCGCCGCCGCCCAGGCCGCCAGTGAGCCTTGTTGGCCGCCGTTTGGTGGCCAGGCCGACGGGCCACCTGCCACGGGTCCTTTAGGTTTCGAGTTTCGCTATCATTCTACTAAAGTACCGATTCAGATTGCATTTTATGCGTTTACGCATGTCGGGATGTTTTCCGTTGCTTGAGTTTTCTAAAGGAAGTACATGCCCGGGTTATCCATTTTCAACGTCGTCGTCATTCCATGTTCGCTGCGTTATGCATATTGCTTATGTTTCCATTTTCATGCATCGATTTTGATGGTTTATCCTAGATCCGAGGATAGGCATCGATTTTGAGTTTCTTCACGCTAAGATTTGAGTCAACTCGCATGCATGCATATTTTGAAAAGTACCTATTATTGGTCTTGATGCGTCTGAATATATTTCCCTTCGCATCGAGTTGATTTGAGAGTGCCAAATGTGGGTTCGTAAAGTCGAAACCCTAGCTTTGCTACGATCGTCGTTTGTATCACGTTGTTGCTTTGCTTTGTGGGATGTAACCCCAAAAGTTGTTCCGCCTTGTTACGGTACCTACCAAAGGCGATCGGTGAAGTCATCGGATCCGTAGATATCTCTCGGTTGACGCTTTTCGTACATTCGTGTTGGGTTATATATGCTTATTTCGAAGTTATTTACTCGATATTTCAAAATAAAACATATATGCCGTAATATGTTTTGTGAAATTATTCGTTCTCCGATCCAAGATATGGTTCTATCATGGTTGTGCACGGATCTCTATTCGCGGGTTGATCACCATCTCGAGTATTGATCATAAGCGATAGACCCCGAACACGTGGTTATGGTTACGAGGGGATAAACCCCTAAGTCCACACGAAATGGTAATGAGGTGGTTATGGTTCGATGGGGATTTCAAGTCCACACCGAAGTTAGCCGTCGGATACGCCCGGCGTGAAATGATCGGATATGTTCCGCCGAACGAATGTCATGTGACGCGCCGGCGTGATACGCCCGAGCCGCGGGTTCATGGTTCTATGATGGGAGTAATAATAACGGATCGTGTATCGAAAAATGAAAAATCTATTTTGCTTACTTAGAAGTGGATTTACGCTTTAAAACCTTCAAGGTAAGTGCTCCAACACGGCCTCACGATTCTTTTGATTTATGATAAACCCCACTGAGTGCTTAGTACTCACCCCAAACTCTTTTTTCAAAATCTTTTCACAGATGGAGGAGGTTTGGACCAGGACGCTGGGGTGGAGCTGCGGGTTCTTCATGCTATGCTTCCGATGTTGTTGTGTTATATCGTGCACTCGATAATTATGTATTCTTGTCCCTTATTTGCTTTTCGATTGGGAACAAGATTTGTTATGTTATTCTCACGCGAGTCTCGATACGAGCATGCTATGTGGTCGACCGGGTCTAGTTGACATGATGTAATGCTATTTTGCTTTTTGCATTACTTATAATAAACCGAGATCATGTTTTCTCGAGGTTATGATATCGATATTATTCTTTTGGTGGATTGTTTGTGCACCCTCCCCCTCGTGATATGTCCTAGTTATAAAGGAGATCTTTGCCCGATTTCATGGTCACATTTTCTTATCATGTATGTTATATGTATCCTTCTTCCCCGCTTTCTTAACCCCACCCCTAATCACACCTCGACATTCGTGCCTTCCCGAATTGGGGCGTGTGACTTGTATCGAGCAATGGTTCTCGACTTTGACCTCTAGCTTTGTTGTCCGATATCAAAGCGCTTTGTTTGCTTTATATCATGTACGTTCTTGAAATTGAGTGTTTAGAACTTGTTCTTCTAAACTGCTCATCGTGCACTACTACCTCACCACCGTCGCCGCCTCCTTTAAAAAGGGATGAGGTATGTGTTTATTTGTTGATGCTTTATGTGGTTACGTGATGCTTGATATGATCTTGGTTTCATGTGTTTTGGCTCGTAAGAGTTTACGTGATGTAAACATGATGTGGACGAGATGTGGTTGGATGGTGATGTGGACGTGGAAGTGATTGTTGATGGAACAAAAGGGCACGTGTGGTCGTGATATGAAAATCGCTTATATGATATGATGTGATTAATGTGATCACGTATGGTTGATGTAAGTCTATGTGTTTACATAGCAATATGTTATTGATTGAAAATCTTGTTTATTTTGATAAACGAGTGCTTGTAAGTGAACTCAGATTTGCTTACGTGATAATATCGATATTGATATTGATATGTGTTGAAATGAACATGTATGAGACATGATTACCCGATATGACCGGGATGGTAAAGGAAACGTGAATATTTGTTGTTGTTTTATGGTGAACTAACATGTAGGTTTATGGATATTCATGGCCCGCATAACGTTGGTCGAGATCTCACGAATGAATGAGCATATCCGTAAATTGTGGAATGTGCAGGAATATTCATGAGCCATTGGGAGTATTTACGGAAGATTTGTTGGGTTATGGAGAAAGGTTCGAGGCAGTGGGAAAGTGTCGAATCGAGGCCTACTATCGATGATCGAAAGGCTACCGACAGGTTGGCAACCATGGGCGAAAGCAAGGATATGTGTTGTTCGGGCGGGATCCTATCACGAGGCTGCCTTACCTTGGACTTTCACCGAGTTCGCTGCCGAGTATGGAGGCAGTGGACGCACCACCACGAGGTATACCATCCGAGGAGGATGTGGTTGCGAGACACCCGAGGACCGATCGGATCGATGATAGGGATGATGTTCCGAAGAGCCATTGGGAGAACAACCATCAATCAGCGATCGCGGTGCATCGAGATACACCACCACTACACCTCCATCGACGATCCTTACCTTCCGGAGGACCCGAAGCGACTTTGAGGCGGGGAACTTCCGGGACGAGAGATATTATCCGTCCGGCGGTGCAGACAGAAGCCCAATCGATCTTCATGCCGCCAAGCGTGCGACCGCATCAGTGGAAGGTGTGACTCACGAGGAGGAAGAGGAGGACCCGATGAGAACGAGGGAGGATAGTGAGGATTCGAAGGACCCGGTGATCCGGATAGCCGATGACTCACGATGGTCGGGCACATTGAGGAAGACAAGCGCCCGAGCAGAGGACTCAGTAAAGCTTTCACCGACACTCAGCGATCGAGCACGCTTGGATGGGATCATACCACGAGGCTTGCTTCCATGCGGGATCGCTTTTCAAGCGGTAGCGGTCCAGCCCACGATTGGAAGGAAGAGAAGATGAGGAGGCGAGAATGGAGCGATTAGGCGAATGGGGAATAGTGAATGAGGTGCAGGATGTGGATCCGGATGTCGGTGTGTGTACGATGATGATCGCAGTAGTCTGCATAGCATAGACAGAGCGGTCTTTGTGATGACCGAGTCGATTCTTTTGCTCACATCCGACCATTTTAACCGATATACCTTGATCTTGTATTTTGGCTGATCCTTCATGGACATCGAATATTCTTGATACTAACGCCTGCTATGATGGGGATGTTTATGTTTGATGCTTATATGTGATATGAGCTATGCCATGATGATATATGATCTATGTGATGTGTGATGATGATGTTATGTGAAATGCATAACGATGATATGTTGACGGATTGCATGATTATATGTGATCGTGCGTGATATATGACATATGTGATGATATGTGGTTATGGGTAGTGATATATGTTGCATTTCAGAGGTTCAGACTATCACGTCTTATAAAGTTGAAATTCACATCGATTTTGGGCGAGCTTGCAAAAATTGGGAACTCGACTACATTTCGATGCGCGTTCCATCCACAAGCGGACGGACAATCCGAGAGGACCATTCAAGCGCTTGAAGGCATGTTGAGAACTGTTGTCCTCGATAGAGGAAAGTTGAGAACAAGTATTACCGGTGGAATTAGCCTACAACAACAACTACAAAGCAACTATTGGAATGGCCCGTACAATGCGCTTTATCGAAAGAAATGTCGATCACCACTTTCTTGGGATGAAGTGGGAGAAAGAAACTAGGACGACTACGTGGGAGATGATCGAGATCGTGAGACAAATCCGCCAATGGATCAAGGAGGCCCAAGGCGGCGTAGCATGGAAACAAGCGCATGAGCTACATTTTGAAGTGGCAAACAAAGTTTTCTTGAAGATCTCCCGTCAAAAGGAATCGTGAAATTGGAATCAAGGAAGCTACGACCACGTTTCATAGGACCTATGAAATTTTGGAAAGGATAGGCCAGCGACTTCGGGGCATTGCCGCCAAGCTTTGAAGCGTGCAAATGTGTTCCATTTTCCAACTCGAAAATCGTACATGACCCCAGCCATGTAATACCATCGACATATATTTTCCTCGATGACAATATGGTTATGTAGAATTGCACACTAGCGTCGATCCGTTGGCAGCTGGCGTGTGGATCTCGGCATATGGTTCGGCGATGGGCAAACAAGTTGGTAGCCCTCGCGTGCGGTGGAAGTCTCGATAGTCGGTGTGTGGGGCTGGCGTTTGTCGCTGGATGCCTCGTCACACCTGGTAGATTGCGGCGCGAACGCCGGCGACCATTGGCGGCTCGTGCGATGCTCGGCGTCGTTGTTGGGCGGATATCATGGGCGATAGCACACAAAAGCGTCGTGGCACTCGGAAGGCGTGCTCGAAGAAGCCTCGGCGACGCGGGCGCTCGGGTGGGGTTAGGCGAACAACTCACGATGGGCGCTCCAGTGCGTACTAACCGTGCAATTCTCGGACGCGAGCAACTCTCGGCGGCGGGCGACAATGCTCGGTGCTCGGCGGGACTCGACGGGTCTCGAGGGGTGGCTAGCGCGAGAGGTGGCGGCGAAGATGGTCTTGGGCGTGGTAGTGCCTGCAGGTAGCCATCCCTCTTGGCCCGACCATTACGCCCGGATCCATTTGGACCCGACCGTTTTGACCTGAATCCATTTTTGACCCGACGGCCCGATTCAACTTACGGCGTTTTTTAATTTTAAGCCCAAATCCGGTTTGAATCCATCCGTGCCACGTGCGGCGAGTACATGATCTACGAGTGGACGCGATGAGCAATTTTATATTTTTATCATTCAATGCAAGTCGTTGATGTTTAAATTATGAATAGCATGCTATGTATGTTTAATTACATAGATAAACATGTAATATGTTTTCGTGATTGGATGCGTATAGCGAGCATGCTAGGTTTATCGTGTTTGAAGCATGTTTTAGAATTACTGACATGTTTTACATGTTGAGTTCTATAGAAAGCATGCTAGGATTATGTGATCTGCATGAACAAACCTTTTGAAATAAAAACTAGCAAGAAACCCGACATATTAATTTTTAAAATTAAAGATGTCAGACTACACTTTTGATCTCTAAACAAAGTAAATGCATAACTATGAGTAGCGTACACGCATTGCTTGTTGCATTTGTTATCATAAGTTTGTTGGATTAGATTTCTAAATAAAATATTTTAATATATTGAAAGTGGGAGTTTCATGAGTAAAGTCCAGCGTGGCTTGATATTGATTTTCATAAGTTCTCTAGAGATAGATTTAAAATGAGATACAAAAGAATTTGAATTGAAAGCGGTATGGTCTAGTGAGTATGCAAATTCTAAAATTTATTTTCCGTCAAAATTATGGTCATTTCTTAGACATCACCTCAAGTACAAGTTCATGAAGTCCTTGCGATAGTGATGTGTCATAAGTCCAATCATTAATTTCATTGTGTAATAACAAAAATTTAAAACTTTTATTAGTGATGTTTAAATCCTTATCTGTGTTTCTTAGACCTTAATTATGTTTAAGGTAACCAAGAATTAGAATCGATTCGAGATCGAAAATAGAAATCAAAACTGTGACAAATCCCACAGATTAGGGTTTCTAATAGCCCGAACATAGAATGAAAGATCAAGAATAAATCTTAACAAAATGATTTATTTCTAGAATCCTCTCGAAAACATGAGAAGCAAAGAATGAGAATTTTCGGCATACTTGCCGGTCGCTTAAAAGCACTATTTCACTAGGGATCAACTTACGTCCGTGCTAATCATGATAATTAATGATAAAATTAAAATCATGAAGGAATATATTATTATGAATTTAGAAATTATAAGAATTAATTTAAAGAAATTCTGAACTTACAGAAGCAGGAAAAATATCGGAAAACCTAAATTGATCAACGATCCGAAACTCAACAAAGGGTCTAAATCAATAAATATTATTTATAAGACTCAAATTAATTATGTAAGCTCAAGATTCAATAGGATTTTGAATGAGCATAAATTATGACAGCTGTTTTTCGCGATAACTCGAATTGACTTATCGGACGACGTCCAAACTTCATGAAATTTTTATAAACATTGAAATAAGTCTTTAAAGGCTATCTAATAAAATAAAACCTTAAATTTCAGAAATCAATCGAAGCGTTAAAACTTAAAGAGCGATAACACGCCAAAGCGGTAATTTGACCAATCCACCTCCCAACTACCACCAAGACCACCAAATGGGAATGACAGCCTTAGGTCTGCCAATACAGTGAGGAACCGTCCCTTCAGCCCCATTTGCTTAGAACAATTTCTCTCATTTTCAAATTCTCTTCTTTTCAAACCTTAAGCTCTAAATCCTCCTTTCAAATCTCTCCCACACTCAAATAATCTTTCTAAGACCATAGAAAGTATTATTCATCATCCTCTTCCATCCTAATGAGTGAAATTTTGTTTGATTTTTTGGGTTTAAAACCTAGTTTGCTCCTCTTTTTTGACTTTGGGCATCAAATGCTCAAGAATGAATGAAAAATGCTTAGAATAATGTTCTAACTCTGTTAAAATTTCGAATTTTTGGAGCATGTTTGATTTTTTGATTTATCTTTAATTCTTTTATATATGATAAAGCTGATTTTGTGAATATTATTTGTATGTGTGCTTGTAATGTATTATAAGCATGTAGTATAAATATCATAATTTTTAGAATACTTTTGAATTTTTTTCTAAAACCGTTGCATATTTAAGCCATGGTTTGATTTTTCTTTTGAAAATAGTTGAGATATGGTGTTTAATATATGATGTGAACATCATATAAAATCTTAATTTTGAAACACATCTCCTATTTTATTTTATATTCGAATACTTATATATATTTTGGAGTATTTTTGATTTTTATTTGTTGGAAATAGTTGAGATATGGTGTTTAAGGTATGATATGAACATCATATATTAACCTAATTTATTCAAACACCTCCTATTTTCCAAGAGAGAAGTGAGTTATATATATATATATATATATATATATATTGATTTATTTGATTTTTGTTGTTGAGAATAATTGATATGTGATATTATAAATATTGTTGATGCTTAATGTTATTATTACATGTTATTGCATTATATAACCATATTGTGAAAGTTGAAATTGAATAGGTATACATATATATATAATATATAGTGATTACGAAATTGATTAAGGATGAAAAGCATAGACTTAAATTTTTAATGCATGATATGAAGTGATATTCCATGTTTAATATATGGTATAAGCATGATATAATTTTTGGAATTTATTGAACACCCAACTATTGAATTTGAATTACCGAAAACTTTAAGCAATTTTAACCTATGGTTTAAAATTTTGTATGATATATTGAGTTGGTAATTAAATCTATAGTATGATAGGAGTATAACATGATTTTATTGACATTTATTGGATACCTATGCTAATTGTTGCTAATTATCAAAACGTAACAAAATGGTAAGTATGGGTTTAATTCTAATGTTAAAAGATGCTATGATAGTGAAATTAGAAGCTTAGAATGAATGGTTGTGATTATGGTGAATGAATGGAACACTTATGCACACATACACAATGATTGTGTATTATGTTAGAAATTAGGGTTTTCTAATGCTTTAGTGTAGTTTATGTTGTGTATGGTATTGTTTGGTGTTGAATGTTTATGTTTATATTGTGCCGATAAACCAAAACCCCACGTAAACAACATAATACTATATGTCGAGAATCGAAAAGAAATCGACAATTCGATAACAGAAGGAATTAACGAGAATCGAAGTTGAGCAGAAATTATGATTTACTATTAATAAAAGGATACCGAATCACGAGTTCCTAAGTTAGAAAAACCAAAAGCCGAGCTACAAGTTAGTACTCATACGACAACCCAATAAGATATTAGTTGGCGTTAAAACAACTCGATGACGAACAATGATTATCGACATATGTAATCTCCGGCGAGTTAGGATAAACAAACAATTCGTAATGTGCAACAGATTCGAACATAAGATGTCGATCCTTATGTCCCAAAAGTCGAGTTAATATTTTGAAGCACTACTTTATTCTTAGTACTTACTTACATGATAGAATTTGTTCACTTGAATCATAAGTCATACTAATCTTTTAATTACCGTGCTGTCACGAGCCGTCGACATAACCTCAGGACGTAACTAAAATTCTAGATAGTTAGTGGCTTGAGAGTTTCCTAATTTATCAATCATAATTTGATTACGACAACCTATAACGTAATAACGTTATAATAAAACTAAGGTTAAGAGTGAGATAGACTCGAATATGTGATTCATAATTGGAGTTCACCTATGAGCGATGAAGTAATATAGCTTGGGTGGTGGGAATGTAAGATAATAGAAATTATCTTAAAGCGATCACATAAAATCATAAAGAAAATGTAATACCCGTCTTTTAAGCTTACATTTTGCATAGCGTTTTTAGAAAAGGTCAAAGGTTGACTTTTGTTCGGTGATCGACCGTCATGAAACCTCGGAGCGTTGTGAAGGTGTCTTATGAGCATTCATAGACCTAAGTATCGGTTTCGACCACCCATGAAGGTTTGGCTCAGAAGTTATCAGCAGGACTTTTCATGGATCTTTTAAAGCATATCTTGTTTATAGTCATTGTGTCCGGTATTTTATTTCGTGTCCATGGGTACCAAGTTTGCTAAATTTGGGTCCGTTTACAAAGTTGCGCGCTTTTGCGTTTTGAAAAGGGCGCTGAGCAACTTTTGTGACCCTTTTTCCTATAAATAGGAGGCTAGGGCCTTCATTTTCAACGTTCATTTCTTCGTCTCTCTGTGTTTACTGGAAGGCGAGCAGCTCTGCTTGCGAGGAGCCGAAGGAGGGGATCGGCCAGGGAGGCTCGTGGCGGCCATTCTTGCTGCTTGAACCACCGTGATCAACCACCCAGGGCAGCCATTTTGTTTTTGTCATTTTCTGTTTTGATTGCCTTTTAGTAGATCGTATAGCATAGAACTCGGGATTAAAGGGGAGCACGGCGGAGGCCATTTCGTAAACCGCCGTGCGTCGCCCAGGCCGCCGTGAGCCTTGTTGGCCGCCGTTTGGTGGACAGACCTACTGTCTGGGTCCTTTAGGTTTGAGTTTGAACTATCGTTCTACTAAAGTACCGATTCCGTATTTACATTTTTGCGTTTACGCATGTCGGGATGTTTTCCGTTCTTGAGTTTTCTAAAGGAAGCATGCGGGTTATCCATTTTCAGCGTCGTTTCATTCCATGTTCGTGGTTATGCATATTGCTTATGTTTCCATTTTCATGCATCGATTTTGGATGGTTTATCCTAGATCGAGGATAGCATCGATTTTTGAAGACTTATTGCTAAGATTTGAGTCGACTTGCATGCTGCATATTTTGAAAAGTACCTATTATTGGTCTTGATGCCCTGAATATATTTCCTACGCATCGAGTTGATTTGAGAGTGCCAAATGTGGGTTCGAAGTGAAAACCTAGTTTCTACGATAAATCGTTGTATCACGTTGTTGCTTTGCTTTGTGGGATGTAACCCCAAAGTTGTTAAATCTTGTTACGGTACCTACCGGTCACGATCGGTGAAGTCATCGGATCCGTAGATATCTCTCGGTTGGCGTTTTCGTACATTCGGGTTGGGTTATATATTTATTTCGAGTTATTTACTCGATATTTGAAATAAAACATATCGCGTAATATGTTTTGTGAAATTATTCTTTCTACGATCGAATATGGTTCTATCATGGTTGTGCGGATCTCTATTGGGTTGATCACCGATCTTGAGTATTGATCATAAGGATAGACCCGCACGTGGTTATGGTTACGAGGGATAAACCCAAGTCCACGGAAATGGTAATGAGGTGGTTATGGTTACGATGGGGATTTGACCCACAAGTCCGAAGTTAACGTGGATACGTTGGCGTGAATCTTGGATATGTTCGGGCGAATAGAATGTCATGTGATGCGCTGGCGGAATACGTTGAGCCGTGGTTCATGGTTCTATGATGGAGTATGATAATAACGGATCGGTATCGAAAAATGAAAAATCTATTTTGCTTACTTAGAAGTGGTTCGTTTAAAACCTTCAAGGTAAGTGCTCTGAACACTGACCTCATGATTCTTTTGATTTATGATAAAACCCGGTGAGTTGAACAAATTATGAGAATATCTTCTCTAGTAGGAGGCATAAGAACGGTGACCCACATATGCTCGAACCTAGAACTTGGACTAGGCTCACTTAAGGTCATGACAGATAACCTTCACGTCATACCTATGACAGATGTGGACATAATCCTAGCAATGGATTGGTTAATAGAACATAGTGCGACCATCTTGTGTAATGAAAGGAAATTTTTTTTTCCAACATCCCGGAGAGGAACCTACCGACCTTCACGGGATCAGCATGGGAAGGAGAGTCCCAATCATAACTGCACTACAAGCAAGGACGTTCTTGGAAAAAGACCGAGAACCATGCCTACCTCGCTCTACCTCCAGGAGGAAGATCAGAATGAGAGGAGGATAGAAGACGTCCCGATCGTGAAGGAGTATCCCGATGTGTTTCCAGACGAACTACCGGGATTACCGCCAAACCGACAGATCGAATTCACGATCGACCTTGAACCAGGTTCTGCCCCTGTGTCAAAAGCCCCATACCGGATGGCACCAAAGGAACTTGAAGAATTGAAGATCCAACTACAAGAACTCTTGGAGTTAGGATTCATTAGACCCAGTGTGTCTCCATGGGGAGCACCTGTCCTTTTCGTGAAGAAGAATGATGGCACTTTGAGAATGTGCATAGACTATCGAGAGTTAAACAAGATAACTCTTAAGAATAAGTACCCTTTGCCCCGAATTGACGATCTGTTTGATCAACTTAAGGGAGCAAGAGTCTTTTCAAAGATAGATCTAAAGTCAGGATACCATCAAGTAAGAATTAGACCAGAGGATGTACCTAAAACGGCTTTCCGTACAAGGTATGGTCATTTCGAGTTCATCGTCATGCCTTTGGACTTACAAATGCCCCAAGGAAGATTTATGGATATCATGAATAGAGTGTTTCACCCATACTTAGACAAATTTGTCTTAGTATTCATTGACGATATCCTAATATACTCCAAGAATAACCAAGAACACGAAGAGCACTTGAGGACCGTCTTTGCAAACGCTGAGGCAAGAGCAACTCTTCGCCAAGTTTAGCAAGTGTGAGTTTTGGTTAGCGGTGACATTCTTAGGTCACATCGTGTCCGTCGAGGAATCAAAGTAGACCCTCAAGATCGACACGCTTCGAGAATGGAATCACCAAAGAATCCGAATGAGATTCGGAGTTTCTTAGGACTTGCCGGCTACTATCGAAGATTTATCGAAGGATTTTCAACGATAGCCCGACCCATGACCCAATTGTTGAGGAAAAGAATCAAGTATACCTGGACCACCGAGTGTGAGGCTAGTTTCAAGAGACTGAAGGAGTTGTTGACGACAAAGACTGCACTAGCGATGCAGGCGTATAAAGAATACACAATCTACACGATGCTTCAAATAATGGACTAGGATGTGTGTTGATGCAAGAAGGCAAGGTTATTGCTTATGCTTCAAGCGATTCGCATACATGAGTTGAACTATCCTACGCACGACACCGAATTAGCGGTGGTCGTACATGCCTTAAAGATTTGGAGGCATCACCTTTATGGAGTTAGATGTGAGATCTATACCACCATAAGAGCCTCAAATATTTCTTTGAGCGTAAAGATCTTAACATGAGGCGTAGAGATGGTTAGAGTTAGTGAAAGATTACGACCGTGGTATCAATTACCACCGAGCAAGGCTAATGTTGTAGCCGATGCCTTGAGTCGCAAATCCCACCCAAGTTTGGGATGCCTCCTCAGTCATGAGGAAATACTTATAAAGGAATTTTAGAGGATGAACATCGAAGTCATAGACCTGTCTCTGACAATAGAGGGTTGTATTGCAACGTTAATTTCAACCCCAGACTTAAGAGTCCGAATCTTAGAAGCTCAGAGGAAGAGCGAGAAGCTAGAGGGAATATGAGCTAAGATTAAGGACAACAACCACAAGAATTTTAAAGAAGCAACATATAATGTTTTGCTGTATGACGGGAGGGTGTGTGTCCCAGAAGACGAAGGGCTTAGGAGCGAGATCTTGAAGGAAGCCCATGAGACTTCTTACACCGCACACCCCGGAAGCACCAAAATGTACCAAGACTTCAAAGAAAAATTTTGGTGGGATGGAATGAAGCGAGACGTAGCTTCATTCGTAGAACGTTGTTTGACGTGCCAACAAGTGGAAGCACTTCACCAACGACCGTATGGAACCTTACAACCGCTAGACATACCGGAATGGAAATGAGATGATATAGCCATGGACTTTGTTACCGGGCTACCCAAATCACAAAGAGGAAATATCGCTATTTGGGTCATCATCGATCGTTTGACCAAGAGCGCGCATTTTCTACCCATTCCGATAACACATGGATCAGACAGACTAGCACAGTTGTACGTCCGAGAGGTCATACGTCTACATGGAGTTCCGAAGACTATTACGTCTGATAGAGATTCAAAATTTACATCCAGATTCTGGATGAGTTTACAAAAGGAATTGGGGACTCGACTACATTTCAGTACCGCGTTCCACCCACAGACGGACGGACAGTCCGAGAGGACCATTCAAACGCTGGAAGACATGTTGAGAACCGTTGTCCTCGATAGAGGAGAAAGTTGGGAACAAGTGTTGCCACTTGTGGAATTCGCCACAATAACGACTACCGAGCAACAATTGAATGACCCGTCATGAAGCTCTTTATGGAAAGAGATGTCGATCACCCCTCTACTGTGATGAAGTGGAAGAAAGGAGAGTATTAGGACCTGACTGGTGTGGACGAAATGATCGAGATTGTGAGATAGATCTGCCAACGGATCAAGGAGGCCCAAGACCGACAAAAGTCGTACGCCGACAAACGTCGCATAGAACTGTATTTTGACGTGGGAGACAAAGTCTTCTTGAAGATTTCTCCGTCAAAAGGAATCGTGAGATTTGGAATAAAAGGAAAACTACGACCACGCTTCATAGACCATGAAATTTTGAAAAGGATAGGCCGGTGACTTCTGGACTTACATTGCCGCCAAGTTTTGGAAACGTGCATAATATGTTCCATGTTTCACAACTAAGGAAGTACATACATGACCCCACCATGTGATATCGCCGACGATATTGTCTCGATGACAATATGAGTTACATAGAACTACCTACGAAATTTTAATCGATGTATCCAAAAGCTAAGAACAAGGAGATACCATTGGTGAAAGTTCTATGGAGACACCATGGACAAGAAGAAGCAACACAGGAACTAGAGTCACTATGAAGAGAAATACCCGATCTTTTCATGGTTAGCAAATTTCGGACTAAATTTATTTTAATTTTATGGTATGTAATTACCCAAAAATTTAAAACTTTTATTAGTGATGTTTAAATAACTTATCTGTGGTTCTTAGACCTTAATTATGTTTAAGGTAACCAACGAAATGAATTAGAATCGATTCGGAGATCGAAAATTAGAGAAATCAAAAACTAGTGACAAATCCTACCGAATTAGGGTTTTCTGAATAGCCTGAACATAGAATGAAAGATCGAGAATGAATCTTAACAAAATGATTTTATTTCTAGAATCCTCTCACGAAAACATATGAGAAGCGAAGAATGAGAATTTTCTGCATACTTGCCCGTCGGCCTTAAAAGCACTATTTACTGAGCGGATCAACTTCCAGTCCGTGCTAATCATGATAATTAATGATAACAATTAAAATCATGAAGGAATATATTATTATGAATTTAGAAATTATAAGAATTAATTTCTGAAAGAAATTCCTGAAGGACTTAACCGAACGCCGGGAAAAATATACCGGGAAAACCTTAAATTGATCCGAACGATCCGAAACTCAAACAAAGGGTCTAAATCAATAAATTATTATTTATAAGACTCAAATTAATTATGTAAGCTCAAGATTTCAATATGATTTTTGAATGAGCATAAATTAATCGCCGAACGCTGTTTTTCCGCGATAACTCGAAATTGACTTATCGGACGACGTCCAAACTTCATGAAATTTTTATAAACATTGAAATAAGTCTTTTAAAGGCTATCTAATAAAATAAAACCTTAAATTTCCGAGAAATCAATCGAAAGCGCGTTAAAACTTAAAGAGACAGTATTAACACGCCAAAACGGGTAATTTGACCAATCCACCTCCCAACTACCACCAAGACCACCCCCAAATGGGAAATGACAGCCCTTAGGTCTGACAATACAGTGAGGAACCGTCCCTTGCAGCCCCATTTGCTTAGAACAAATTTCTCTCTCAATTTTCAAATTCTCTCTTCACTTTTCAAACCTTAAGCTCTAAATCCTCCTTTCAAATCTCTCCCACACTCAAATAATCTTTCTAAGACCATAGAAAGGTATTATTCATCATCCTCTTCCATCCTAATAGAGTGAAATTTTTGTTTGATTTTTTTTGGGTTTAAAAACCCTAGTTTGCTCCTCCTTTTTTTTTTGACTTTGGAGACATCAAATGCTCTCAAGCCATGAATGAAAAATGCTTAGAATAATGTTCTAAGGCTACTGTTAAAATATCAGAATTTTTGGAGCATGTTTGATTTTTTTGATTTATTCTTTAATTCTTTTTATATATGATAAAGCGTGATTTTGTGAATATTATTTGCTAGTGTGGCTTGTTAATGTATTATAAGCATGTAGTATAAATATCATAATTTTTCAAAATACTTTTGAATTTTTTTTCTAAAAACCGTGAGCTCCATGGAAATTTTAAGCCATGGTATGATTTTTCTTTGAAAATAGTTGAGATATGGTGTTTAATATATGATGTGAACATCATATAAAAATCTTGGAATTTTGAAATACATCTCCTATTTTATTTTATATTGACCGAATACTTATATATATTTTGGAGTATTTTTGATTTTTATTTGTTGGAAATAGTTGAGATATGGTGTTTAAGGTATGATATGAACATCATATATTAACCTTGAATTTATTCAAACACCCTCCTATTTTCCAGAGAGAAGTGAGTTATATATATATATATATATATATATATATATATATATATATATATATATAGATTTATGTTTTTGTTGTTGAGAATAATTGATATGTGATATTATAAATATTGTTTGATGCTTAATGTTATTATTACATGTTATTGCATTATATAACCATATTGTGAAAGATTGAAATTATTGAATAGGTATACATATATATATGTGATTACCAAATTGATTAAGGATGAAAAGCATAGACTTAAATTTTTAATGCATGATATGAAGTGATATTTCATGTTTAATATATGGTATAAGCATGATATAATTTTTTTGAAATTTATTGAACACCCAAACTATTGAATTTGGAATTACCGAAAACTTTAAGCAATTTTAACCTATGGTTTAAAATTTTGTATGATGATATTGAGTTGGTGATTAAATCCTATAGTATGATAGGACTATAACATGATTTTATTGACATTTATTGGATACCTATGCTAATTGTTGCTAATTATCGAAAACGTAACAAAATGGCTAAGTATGGGTTTAATTCTGTAATATTCCAAAAGAACGAACGTCTATTTACAGTATTTTAAACCGTGAATTAGGGTTTTGCCGTACATTAAATTCTGAAAGACATCGAATATTGATTTCGATTCAGTATCGTTATAACGAATTCCTTTTTATATTCACTAAGAATTGTGAATTAAGGGATAGAAAGTCGCGAAGCAATTCGACATCCTATTTTTAACGTCGATTGCGTATCGAACGTCAGAATCTTATGAAATTTTCTAAGCAGAGAAGCTTGGAATTAATTTCCATATTAATTCCTATATTAAATGGAATATATTTATTAAGTAAGTACGAGCTTACTGCGACCATTTTGAGCTGAGTCGATTATTAACGTTTTGAACGTCAACGTCTAGAGACGTTTTAAAAAATAGGTTTAATGCTCAGGAAATTATAATAATTAATTTTCTATTATGATTTTATATAATTACAGTATTATTATGCATTAAAATCAAATTTTGAGCAATAAAAACTCGATAGTATATATATGTATTTTGAAAACCCTAATTTATTGAACTAGGGTTTTTCACATAAAATGATACCATTATTTTATCCTATGCTATTATTTATTATCTAAATCATATAATTTGGTATATATGAGCATAGTTAACACGGTAATGACATGAGTATCAATAATAGGTGTGATTTATATTTTAACCTATTTTTCACGCTATTTTCGAATTATTCACTATGTGTTGATTTAATTATTTAATTACCATGTATTATTATCTATGATTTATATGTGGATTAATACATTGTATTAAGGATCAAATAAAATGAAATCACCCTCTTAAACACACAATATGCGCCGGCTATGCTTCATGAACAAGCATGAGCTCCACCTTTTTGTTGCCCAATGCATGGACACCCTTTTAGCCTAGCCTAATCATCACTAAACCACTCCTAAAATGCTGCAACCCCTCCTATTGGGTGTGTGTGTGTGCGTGTGACCGAGAGAGAGAGAGAGAGAGATAATAGGTGAGACCCTTTCCCTTCACCCCACTCTCATTATACACTATCATCCAACATTTTAGAACACACAAATTCTCTCTCCCTCCCCCATTTTCTGCAAGAACAGCCGAGCTCATCCCCCTCCATTCTCTCAAAATTTTTCTTCATTTCTTCTTCATTCAATCACCCAAACCTTGATACCTAGCCTTGTACTTGTGAATCTAAACCATTACAAAGGTAAACATGAGACCATGGTTTCGATTTTACCCTCCTTTGGTTCGAAAATAGTCGAGCATGGTTACATATGTTCATGTATGTTTTTAATGTTCTTGTGGATGAACTATTGTTGGATGTATGTTGCTTGATGTTTTTATTTTTAAAAATATGTGAATGTATATTTAGATGAGCATAGGTTATTACAAATGAAATGTATGAATGGATCTAGCATATATGTGAGATTTTCGAACCCTAGCTTTGTTTAAAAATAATTTTTGAAATTGTATAAAATGTTTATATGATGACCGATTGTTTTAAAATATTTTTAAGGATGGATTATTGATATATGATGTGTTTAGAGTACATAGTAATTTATTTAAAATTTTTGGAAAACCCTAGCCTAATTTTTGATGAAGGCCGTGAACCATATGATCTCATACCTTGGTGTATGATTTTATTTTAAGTATGTAATGACATATTAATGCTCTAGGACCTTGATTATATGTTCTATGATTTATCTAGAATTTTTGAAAATCAAATGCATAATTTTATAAAAAGCCGAGAGCTATATGATTCTATATGTTGGTGTATGATTTTTATTTTGAACATGCAATGATATATTGTTGATCTAGTATATTGATTATGTGTTACATAATTTTGTTGAAATTTTTGGAAATCAAATACCAATTTCTATCAAAAAAGCCGTGAGCTTTGAAGCTCTTTAAGGTGATGATTCAATTGGTTTTTGATGAATGTTATTATGTTATAATGTTATATTATAGTGTATAAACATAGTGTATAATTGTTGGAATTTTTGGAAATCAAATGCCCATTGAAATTCAAATAAACCGTGAGCTATTGCTCTTTAAGGTGATGATTCAATTGGTTTTTGATGGATGTATGATGTTATATTGTTGTACTATTGTCACAGCCCCTAAATCCTAAGTACGATTTAAAAGGGATTGTAACTCTAAATAGGGATAATTATACAGGGAGATTCTTTTTAACAATAAAATATAAAACATATGTCAAGTATATTCTTGGACTTTAGTACATAAATTTAGGTTCTTGCAATGAAGACATGTGATAAGTACATATGACGATGTACTATCAAGGTATAAACTTTTCAATGACAATAATCCTATTGCTCAACACCGCTCCATCCATCATCGCTCAACTGCACATTTAAAACAAACATGCATGCGGTGAGTACAAGAATGCACTCGGTGGACTCATGCCAAAACATTTTATCATTTGAAGATTACATCGCCACATCATGGTAAGACACAAGGGTTTTAGTTGAAATGCCTCAGTGCTTACTAAAACATTTTATCAGGTCATAAAATCATCATCGCTGGCGGTATTTTTCTTGGTGTGTATGATCCGTATCCCTTATCATTATTTCATCATATCATCATTGTCGAAAGTCGTGAGGAGGCCTCCTCTACGACCCCGTGACCGCCGTGAATTGTCCTTAGAGCACACAACACCTTAGGTGTACACGTTAATCTAGCTGTATTGTCCTTCCCAAGATAAGATCCGATATCGATTTTCATTCATAAGTTGGGAGCGACCCAACACATTCATATCATTCATATCAATCTCATGGATATGATACATACACAAAACGTAAACATTTTGGCAGGTAATCATTTAAACAGATTTATCAACAGTTGGAAAAAAAAATAATGTAAATAAGGCAGTTAATGTAAGTAGCATAGTTGTTTTGCTTTAGAATAAAGCCCACCTGGACTGTCGATTGTCTAAATCGATTTCTTGGAATGCAAACCCTAGGCTTAACCTATTTATTCCTAGCCTTGAGGTTTTGGAGTAGAAACTATCCATCGAGTCGTAGAACCCATATTTCTACTATAGTGTATATCAATGTATGATATACACTCAATTGAGTATGTAGGAAACACCTATTTAAATGGTTCATGTTAGGGCGTGCTCCCGTAAAAATATCATGTTGTGTTGTTTTATTACAACCGTACATCTTATTAATGCTCTATCGTACATTGCAACATGACATAATGAATGCATCGATTAATAGCATGTTAGTCACATAAGGCATACTTCATAGGGTTTCCAACACTTGGTCAAATTTCAGTGTTGAATTTCAAGAAAACAGCTTGAAATAACTCAAGTGGCAAACTTTGACGATTCATAACTCTCGAGTTAGAATACGTATGGCCGCACAAAGATACATTCTGAAACCTCTAAACATGTACTACAAGTTCTAAGAAGGAATTAAATCCAAAAGAGTCGTGGTTCTGGAGATATAGGGTCTCAAAGTGGACAACTCAAACTGACTTCTATACTTAGAAAAGTTTTCAAATTTTCAGTTTTAGCTTAACGACGAGGGGTTTTATGAGGCTCGTAACTTTGACTCATAATGCCAAAATGGCTGCAGGCTACCAATTTCGAAACCTTGTAACAAGAACTACATATTTCATGAAGACTATACTGGAAAATATCTGACGCATCGAGAATACATAAGCCCAAAGTTGACTAGTTGGGCTGGGCGGTTTCAATAGGTGACTTTGGGTCGATGAAAGGTATACCTATAAAACTTTTTGGGATCAAACTTTCAGATCCTAACTAGACATGGTGAGGAAAATTTCTTATGAAGAAACCCAAGTCAAATTGGACTACAAACGGCTTGAACATCTCACGTAAAAGTCATACTCGAACAGCCTATTACATGGAAAAATTCACTAAGGCAGTTTGTCCAAAAAGCTTACTGTAATGTATCAACTTTAAAAATTCACCGAGAGTTCATTATAAGGAATCTGGGAATGCAACCAATCATATTGAAAATCCACTTAAGTCTAGTTTAATCCAGAAAAAGCCTCACTCAATGATTCACAATAGATTGGGAGATAAATATATTTTACCACAAGCTATCGCTATAGTGAAAATTTTGTGCAGTTAGCTTGTAAAATCTGGAATATATAGTAAACATCTTTAGAAAATTCTGAACATTTACATACATCTTCTAGATATGCTGAATTATGTTTCAGCAAAATTTAGAGTTTTATCATTAGCCAAAATTAAAACGAAAGCCACGGACTATGGGTGATGAACACGGTGATTTCACAGATTTGTGCAGTGTTTTTGATAAATACAATTAAAATAGTAAATCAAGTTGGATTAACTTGAAATTTTACAGAGGAATACTAGACACATATAATTTCAACATATTAAAATTTCACATTCATCGGACCACTGTAACTTAGTCAAATAAATTCGTGAAGTTGCTGTTCGTCCAGATCAATCAACATGCAATCATATATATAGCACATACCTATCATAATAAGCATATGAACATCTATGCATGTGTAAGAATCGATCATCCCTAGGATCTAAGGAGGTGGTATTTACCTTAGTCAAGGAATCGAAGGGGTTGACCGAGGAGAGGGCTCATAGCCTGGAAAGCTTCGGCTGTCCACGTTGAGCTAGGAGCTTGTGTCCCCTTTTTTTTTTGAATGGTAGAGTGGGCTGATCTTGGAGCTGAATTTTCAGTTGCTGTTCTTGGAGGAGGGATGGGCGAAAATTGGGGAAAGAGAGAGAGGGATCATCGGTTGGTAGGGGTGGGAATGGCTGAAGTGTGGTGGTGTGTGGTGTCATAAGGGATGATTGCTTTAGGGTGAGAGTGTTGTCCCATGGCCTTGCATGGGTGATACTTGTCTTTACATGCACACACACCTATTACACTATACTTCCACACACATATGCATGAAATTATACACATATATATGTATATATATCATATTTTAATAGTGTAGTTAGGTTATTTAATCAATCACATTGCCACTTAATAGATACATGTAAAAGTTTTCGGCTATTACACATGTAATAGGTCCAATTTTATTTTCCATGCCATTAATAGACATATATGTCATAACATATAGTTTATATGATAAATCATATCATAGGATAAATTAATGGCATCATTTTATGTGATAAAAATCGAGTTCGAAAATTAGGGTTTTCGAACGTTTGAAAAAATTTGATCACTATCAAACCTTAATGATCTAGAATTGATTTAATGCTAAATAACACTGTAATAACATATAAAAATCATAGGAAATAATTTCCTATAATTTCTTGATCGATTAAAACGCTTTTCGTTTCATCTCAAAACGTTAACGTTTGAAAACGTTGCAAAACGTTCATTATCGACTCATCTCGAAATGGTCGTCATCACTTTATTAAATTATTCCATTAATAATGGAATTTAATTCTAAGCTTAATTGCTTAGAAAATATCATGAATTTTAACTATCGATACGCGATCGACGTTAAAATAATACTGCCGATACACTTCATATACTTTTATTCCTTAATTCACAATTCTTAGTGAATATAAAATAGGATTTCATTCCTTCGTAATTAATCGAAGTCATTATTCGATATCATTCTGATTGAATATCTCAGCGAAAACATTGATTTACGGGTTTTAAATACCGTAATTAGGCATTTAATTCTGCGGGGTATTACATCCTACCCCCCTTAAAAGAAATTTCGTCCCGAAATTTCATACCTCATAAAGTATGGGTATCTTAACATCATAACATCATAACTTTCCATGTGTTTTTCTTTCGTCAATGATTCTTCCATTGGACTTTCATTAAGAACCCAAACCTGATTCTTTAATCGTTGCATCGTATGATTAAATCTTATCGTAGACTTTCATCATAACTCATCTGAGTAAGTGGTCACATCATCATGATGGTTAACGTGAATTGGGTCACTTTCGTATTTCCTTAACTGCGATACGTGAAAAAAAAAAAAAACATTTCGTACTTTCCCCCAAATTTGATGAAAGTACTAAGCCATAGGCTACTAGGCTTATCATTGTTAGGAGCTCGTAAGGTCCTATAAAACGTGATTTAATCATTCTTTGTACCTGATCTTTATAATTTCTCTAGATTGAGAAATCTTAAGAAACTTTAATTCGCGTTTAAAAAATGCGCTTCAATTTATGCGTGTCGGTAAGACTCTTATCATCTGAGCTTTTCCTATTCCTTGCCTTATTGGTAGATATCTTTATCATTTCATTTACAACGTCAGGACTTTATATTTTCTCTCTCACCTACTTTATTACAATAAAGTGGTGATCGATAACTCTTTTCTGCATAATGCCTCATAAGGCTATATTGATCGTTGTTTGACAGCTACGGTCCTATGTAAACTTAACAGGTGGTGCTATACGTTCCCACTTACATCTTGGTTTAACACTTATGTTCTATCATATCCTTAGCGTTCATAATTGTTCTTTTGATCGTCCTTCGCACGTGAGTGGACATCAATGTTAAGGTTCATCTCGTGTCTAACTTCTTTTGTGAGTTAGTTCAAAATCTAGGGGTACTCTTGGTGTCTCTTAATTGCAACGATAGGTTTTGGTATTCCCTGTGAATATACGTTTTCCTATATGTATGACCGAGCTAACTTATCGGATCTACGAGTCATCTGAATAGGCAGAGATAAAACATAATTGGCGAGTCAATCCACTACTACCCATATAGTAGTGCGACTTCTTTATGACTTTGGAAAAACCTATCATACAATTCATTGCTATATCATTTCATCTCCATTCGTGTATCTCTAGAGATTATAACCTTTTATAAGGCCTTTGATACAATGCCTTTACTTGTTGGTAACCGAGACACTGCTCGACAATCATGGTTACATCTCATTTCATTCCTTACTAACTAGCTCTTCTCGTAAATCATAATATATCTTAAGGTTGAATAGGTGGGCGGTATGAGAAGGATCATGAACTTCATTCATGATTTCATTTCTAAGTTTATTATTGCTTGAAATATATGTATATATCTCTCTTTTAGACAATATAACATTGTCCAACGCTCCTTAAAATCCTTAAGCTCTTCATTCCTTATCTTAATTTATATTCTATTCCCATTTTCATCCTTTCTCTTTAGTCATATGTTACTATAAGTGTGAGAATACAACTTACGTTCGTCCCTGATTGCCCGACATTTTTTTTTGTTCTCGTTTTCTTAAACTTTCTGATGAGTTTTCCTTTTCTGTAAGGACATACTATGACTAGACTGAATTTTATAACTTAGGCATTAGATTCTACATTAACTGTCCATAGGTGATAATTTATCACAATTATAATCTTTTACTGATTCGTGCCATCTTTCCTATCCTGTATCCAAGTTTCTTTGCTCGAAGAATAAGTTTAAACTTTTGTAAATTGTGAAGGGTTCTTAATTTATTGATATAGGAGTGAAATTTCCAAGACTTAGTATTTATACCATCACATTATTCCAAGTCATGAGTTGGGAAATTATATTCATGTGGCCTAAGTCATTGTGATGCATAAGTTATTATCTTTCTCATATTAATACATAGCCTTTCTTTCATTAATCCATGAAATTTTGATTCTATTTTGGGGTAACTATCTTATTGGTCTTGTTACCTTAGAGAGTTCTTAATGGATCTCTAATAGTAGTTAATCAATCTATAAAATTCCTGATCATATTTTAGGTCATTGACGTCTTTCATCTTTAATTGTTTTGTCCTTTGTCAGATTTACATTGTTTTCTTCTAAAGACACTATGTGCACGAGGAATATTTCTCTTTTAAGCGAAATTTACAAAAGCGTACTTGCAAAATTTTGCCTCGCTCTTAAAAGTCGTAAGACATGACCCTTGATTTTCTTTATGTTCTTTCTCTTCCTTTGAATAGATAAGAACATCATCCATGAGGATTGAGATAAAATTATCTAGGTATGTGTGAAACACTGATTTTGAGGTTCATGAATGTGGTTGGTGCATTGGTTAGTCCGAATGGCGTAACTATTATCTCATAGTAACCATATTTTATTCGAACAATTCATTTCGTATTTGGATACCATTCTTCAAGACCATATAATATTACATCATAATGCCTCGGTGAGGACTTTTCATACATTACTTACGGGGTCGGTCTACCGAAATGACCGATTACAAGGCGTCTAGCTCTTTTACACTCAAAACTTTGACACTTCTTCACCATATTCATAAACTCTTCTAAACTCGTTTATTTTACATATTATAATCACATCATTTTCATCATAAACCATTATTTACATATAAGTCTCATAGGATCCTAAGATTATGTGTCTTTGAGTGACCTTTGTCGAGTCGTACTCTCTCTTGAAACTTGCCTTTCTCCAAGCGTTTTAGTTTTCATACTCGACGATCATTCTCTTCGTAGAGCCGGGTCAAGCTGCTCCCGTTTCTTCTTCAATACTAGAAGTTGGTGTTACTTTTATCAGAAAGTATGATTGGGTTGGTAGCGGTAAGATAAGATCCCGTCCTTTGCCGCTTTAGCCTCTTCTTGGTACCATTGTCGGCATAGGACGCGGGACGGCGTTTGGAACATCAGGGTACAACCATTCCTTTATGCCGTGCTGTGTAACTTGCCGAGGTCCAGGACAAGTACTCGTAGGTGTCGTTCCCTACACATTATATGTATACTTAAGCCTGTTGACAAATCCTGGTAAGTTTGTCTAGGCTTTGGAATTTTTATCATGGAGAAAATATTCTCTTGATACTTCTTTTGCAAAAATTCTTCCAATCTGTTGACAACTGACAGATACGTCGTTGGGTACCATCCTCATTTGACACTCTATAGTTACGAGTATCCATCCAGAGGTGCAAAAATTTTCTCCAAAACTGTTCTAAATTCATTCCTAGTTCATATTAAAAGAGCCGATATGCTTGTGTGAGTTATAACCTTGTAGGCCTTGGGGTTAACTCCCTCTTTTTTTTTTTTAGACCCCTTTTCTTGCCATCTGTAAACATATAGTTCTAGATGAGTCCGACTTAAATTAAGCAATGGAGGAATTTTTAATAAGAAGGATCTCTTAATGAATTATACACCTTAAGACCTATATAACTGTAGACTACTTGTGACACGACTCATGACACTTATCTTAATACTCATTTTACGTTTACACCTTCAATGATATCACTCTAAACTTATTAGATATGTGCGAATAGTGGGTCTTGATATCCCGTCGTGTAAAACCTTTTAACGAAAAGATTAGGCTAGGTCACCTAATCACGTGAATGACGACCATATCCTAACTTCTTGTCTCTAGAATTATATCTACATCCCACATAGATATAATGATCCAAATCATTGGATAGAATTTTAGGCGATTCTAGGCTTGATTCCATGCTTGGGCCACACCTGCGGTGGTCATGATTCTCGTATAGGTAAGGAGATTCTCATCTCTTGATTCGATTACCCTGAATTGGGTTCTATCGCTTCTACGCATACTTGTGCGATGTTAAAAAAAACGAAGCACCTATATTGAACAAAATTATGATAGGTGTTCTGAGAAATTTTCCTCATACCGATCCTGCCCTTTTGGTTTTTGTTTGTTCTGTTTTTGGTGCGAAGCATAGGCTTTGGTCAACGGTCTTCCCGTTTATTCAAGTGAACATCTATTTCATATGTCCTTGTCCTTTCCATTGGGACCTTATGTTCCTCGCTATGGCCTTCTGTTGCCTCATTTACCCTATACTTCTCGATATCAGTACAGTTATGCTTTTATCGATAGCATTCTATGGTTAGGTCTATATCAACCTATCTTTTGATATTGATATCTCAATAATGAAATCTTATCGTAGAGATCGTCATGTCTCTATCACTATCATTCATTCCTAATCCAGTATGAATGATTAAATTCCTTTTTTTCACTTTATCGATCTTAGGAGTATATTTCTCATATATTCTTACTTTAAACTCTTTTCCAGAGAAGTCCTTGTACTGGCCTTTAGCGCCATCGTTTGTAATATCCCTTTTTGGATATAGTAATTTCTTCTTAATCTTTTATTGATTCATCGTGCAATTTCGCATAAGATAAAATCATTTGTCCACTAGGGACGTATTATACTTTTGCCTTGACGTCAAAAATCTTTACCATTTTCTTGACATTCAATGAATGCTTCATTCCCATGTCCGAGATACTTAATATCCCACTTTATTGATCGTCGCAAAAGTATGAGGGATAATCTTTCCAATTGGATTTATCTTAAAGTCCCTCAATGTGAATCTCTTCCTGTGTTCTCTTGGATGGATTTCCTTTGCAGGATCTATAGAAGCTATCTTGCTTGTTAACTATTGAGTTACACAAGACAAGCGTTTTGTGTCATTATAACTTAGGGTATTAAGATTTATTTCAAAATAATGAACCTGTTTCCTTACTTCAAAGGAATTACCTTACTTATCGAAGTCATAACATCTCTGAAGCTTATATCATATCAGGAACTATCTAATTGTATAGCTCGTAATTTCTTACGCTATTTTGACTTTTATGCATTTTCATGAGCATGGTATTTGAAAGTAATCTTACTTCGTTATACTTGGTTTCCACCTTCGTGACTAGAATCGTTATCATTGTCGTATGGGCTTGGTAGGGTAGTACATTCGTACACCATAACTTAATTCTAAGCATCTCATTACCATGTCTTGACTTGAGTTATTTCCTCCATACTTAGTTCACATACTAGGGCTATCCTCGCGTTCACATAATTTTGAGGATTATGATTCCTCAATCTCATTATCTTTTGTTTAACTAAGTTTTAATTACTCGGCATCGATTATGCTCAAGCATAATCTCATTGACTGAGGTATAAGGCGAGAGATTTATTGTCTGAGACGCTATCATTTCCATATATATATATATTCTTTGATAAGAATATTTTTTTTTACATGCATCTTTATTCTTTTAAACATGTCCAACTTACTAACGAGGTTTTAGGGACAAACAACTATCTTAAAAAAAATAAGTTGTAATCGCTCTCGTCATGACATAATAGGGGAAGTTATATCCCACGGATATTATATACTTTTCTTTGCTTTTATTCTTGCATTCAATGCTAAAGAGTATCTTATTCATAACTTTGTTATCATAACAGTCGTATGAAGGTATAACTTCACTGTTATCAATCTTTGCAAAGCCCATCAAGGGTCATCACATCCATGTGTATCATAGGGAAAATATTTCGTCTCATCGAGATTTTCTTTACATCATAATTTCTGCTGTCTATCACTTTACTGGTCTGAAATCTTTAGGTGACTGGAATAAGTCAACCTACATCATCCCTGATGTTTATCACTTTACTAATTCCAAACTTAATTGACAAGATAAGTCAACTTTATTCTTACTTGATGGTTTCAAAAATCGTGAAAAGTTATCACGACCACTTACAAGAGGTACTATTTCACAATCGAAATAACATCTTTTTAATGATTGAATCAATATGCTCTTTAGACTGAATGAATGGGGCTCTAGGGTTCGAAGACCAGAATGACGACTACTGAGATTTCTTTGGTCATATGGGCTGGCCAGACCCGTCACAATTATATTCTCAGTCACACAAGACTTTGGGTTCAAAAGGACACTTTATGAATTTTTGGGTTTGAAAATTTCCTTCAGAAAAAGTGAGAAACTCGAATGAATTCTCAATTGGAACTAGGTCATAGAGTTAAACTCAATGACAGAAATTGGGTAATGGATATAATTTGAAAGCTTATATACCCGTAATAGGTCATCAACAAAGTTCTCATGTATGTCGAGGTTCTACTTGTATTCATCAAGATCTTACTTTCTTAGTAACATTCTAGGATTCAGTATCATACTATAATAGTCTTACTCTTTTCAAATCATAGAACTAACTTCAACCGATTCTCATGAATTACGGAGTAGGAATCGGGATTTGGTCCTTCATAAGAAATGAAGTACAGTGCATTAGGATCACGTGAGACGAAAACCGTCGTAAATCGGAGTTCCCACGATCGAGAAAAATCAAAATGAATCACTGCGTGGTGCGGGGAAATTTACACGCGTTCGCGCCGAGGTCATAAGTGATGCCGACACCAAGGTCGTGCATGCCGTTACCGATGTCGAGGTAGTACAGAATATTGCCGACACCGGGTCGGACAAACTACCCCACGACATGTCAAAGGAGATGTTATAAATGCCGATTTTGAAGTCGACGATCGCATGCCGAGGTCGGCCGAGGTCGTACATGTCGGTCGAACAATTTCGTATATAAATCTTTCACTTTTCTTCACTCAAGATGGAATGAAGTTCTCAAATCCATCACTAATCTTGTTCTTGTAATTGAAGGAAATTCTTACCTCTATGTGTTCTTTCGTAAAAGGGATCATCGTCCTATAAAGTCTATGTTCGTTTGAACTAGCATGCTCATCATCATAATCAACTTTGTGGTTTAAAGTAAAACTTCAAATATTAAATGCGTAGCTCATTTATGCGCATGTATTTCGTTGAATTTCAAGAATTGACATATCGTATTTGATAAATAAATGTCCAATCTCAATCATTTTAAAACATGAATAATCATAACTTTGTTCATAATAATGAACCCTTATTACATTCCGAAATTTAAACATTTCATCTTTGGCATATCATGCTAAAACTTTCTCATATCATTGTCATCATCTTTCTTATATCCTCATTCTTTTCATAACTTTCTTGACAAATCATTTGTCACAACGTTCATTCTCAACCTTCTCATAGCTTTCATTTCACTTGATAAAATTTTGTTTCACTTTCAAACTTTTCGCTTTCAAACCGAGAAAAATAATTTCATAAACATTCGCCTTGGCCATGCTAATTTTAAAAACTTTGAAAAAAGAGTCATTTACCTCATTTCGGTTGAGCTTGATGTGATGGAGTGTTGAGCATTGTCACTTGATCTCTAGAAGTCTAATGACTCAATCTAGACTTAACCCTAAAGGAGATTTTAGGTTCAAGAGCGAACCGCTCTGATACCACTCTATTCTGCCCCTAAATCCTAAGTACGATTTAAAAGGTTGTAACTCTAAACGAGGATAATTATACTGGAGATTCTTTTAACAATAAACTATAAAACATATGTCAAGTATATTCTTGGACTTTAGTACATAAATTTAGGTTCTTGCAATGGAAGACATGTGATAAGTACATATGACGATGTACTATCAAGGTATAAACTTTTCAACACAATAATCATATTGCTCAACACCGCCCATCCATCATCCGCTCAACCGCACATTTAAAACAAACATGCGGTGAGTACAAGAATGCACTCGGTGGACTCATGCCAAAACATTTTATCATTTGAAGATTACATTTGCATCATGGTAAGACACAAGGGTTTTAGTTGAAATGCCTTGTGCTTACTAAAACATTTTATCAGGTCATAAAAATCATCGCCAGCAGGGCATTTTTCTTGGTGTGTATGATCCGTATCCCTTATCATCATTTCATCATATCATCATAGTCGAAAGTCGTGAGGGAGGCCTCCCTCTACGACCCGTGACCGCCGTGGTTGTCCTTATAGCACACAATCACCTTAGGTGTACACGTTAATCCTAGCTGTGTATTGTCCTTCCGGCATAAGATCCGATATCGATTTTCATTCATAAGTTGGGAGCGACCCAACACATTCATATCATTCATATCAATCTCATGGATAGGATACATACACAAAACGTAAACATTTTGGCAGGTAATCATTTTAACAGATTTATCAACAGTTGGAAAAAAAATACTGTAAATAAAAACAGTTAATGTAAGTAGCATAGTTGTTTTGCTTTAGAATAAATCCCACCTGGATTGTCGATTGTTTAAATCGATTTCTTGGAATGCAAGCCCTAGGCTTAGCCTATTTATTCCTGGCCTTGAGGTTTTGGAGTAGAAACTATCCATCGAGTCGTAGAACCCATATTTCTACTATAGTGTATATCAAGGTATGATATACACTCAATTGAGCATGTAGGAAAAACCTATTTAAATGGTTCATGTTAGGGCATGCTCCCGTAAAAATATCATGTTGTGTTGTTTTATTACAACCGTACATCTTATTAATGCTCTATCGCACCTTGCGACATGACATAATGAATGCATCGATTAATAGCATGTTAGTCACATAAGGCATACTTCACATGGGGTTTCCAACACTTAGTCAATTTCAGTGTTGAATTTCAAAAAACATCTTGAAATAACCCAGTGGCAAACTTTGACGATTCATAACTCTCGAGTTAGAATCGTATGGCCGTCAAAGATACATTCGAAACCTCTAAACATGTACTACAAGTTCTAAGAAGGAATTAAATCCAAAAGAGTCGTGGTTCTGGAGATATATGGTCTTAGAATTTTCAGTTTTAGCTTAACGACGAGGGGTTTTGCGAGGCTCGTAACTTTTGACTCATAATGCCAAAATGGCTTCAGGCTACCAATTTCGAAACCTTGTAACAAGATCTACATATTTTATGAAGACCATACTGGAAAATATCTGACGCATCGAGAAATACATAAGCCCAAAGTTGACTAGTTGGGCCGGGCGGTTTCAATGGGTGACTTTGGGTCGATGAAAGGTATACCTATAAAACTTTGTTTGGGATCAAACTTTCCAGATCCTAACTAGACATGGTGAGGAACATTTCTTCTGAAGAAACCCAAGTCAAAATCGGACTACAAACGGCTTGAACATCTCACGTAAAAGTCATACTCGAACAGCCTATTACATGGAAAAATTCACTAAGGCAGTTTGTCCAAAAAGCTTACTGTAATGTATCAACTTTAAAAATTCACCGAGAGTTCATTATAAGGAATCTGGGAATGCAACCAATCATATTGAAAATCCACTTAAGTTTAGTTTAATCCAGAAAAAGCCTCACTCAATGATTCACCATAGATTGGGAGATAAAAATATTTTACCACAAATTATCGCTACAGTGACAGTTTTGTGCAGTTATCTTGTAAAATCTGGAATAAATAGTAAACATCTTTATAAAATTCTTAAAATTTCCAGACATCTTATAGACATGATAAATTATGTTTCAGCCAAATTTTAGAGTTTTATCATTAGCCAAACTTAAAACGAAAGCCACGGACTATGGGTGATGAACACGGGGATTTCACAGATTTGTGCAGTATTTTTGATAAATACAATTAAAATAGTAAATCAAGTTGTATTGACTTGAAATTTTACAGAGGAATACTAGACACATATAATTTCAACATATTAAAATTTCACATTCATCGGACCACTGTAACTTAGTCAAATAAATTCGTGAAGTTGCTGTTTGTCCAGATCAATCAACATGCAATCATATATATAGCACATACCTATCATAATAAGCATATGAACATCTATGCATGTGTAAGAATCGATCATCCCTAGGAACTAAGGAGGTGGTATTTACCTTAGTCAAGGAATCGAAGGGGTTGACCGAGGAGAGGGCTCATAGCCTGGAAAGCTTCGGCTGTCCACGTTGAGCTAGGAGCTTGTGTCCCCCTTTTATTTTTGAATGGTAGAGTGGGCTGATCTTGGAGCTGAATTTTTAGTTGCTGTTCTTGGATGATAAATCATATCATAGGATAAATTAATGGCATCATTTTATGCGATAAAAATCGAGTTCGAAAATTAGTGTTTTCGAACGTTTGAAAAAATTTGATCACTATCAAACCTTAATGATCTAGAGTTGATTTAATGCTAAATAACACTGTAATAACATATAAAAATCATAGGAAATAATTTCCTATAATTTCTTGATCGATTAAAACGCTTTTAGCTTCATCTCAAAACGTTAACGTTTGAAAACGCTGCAAACGCTCATTATCGACTCATCTCGAAATGGTCGTCATCACTTTATTAAATTATTCCATTAATAATAGAATTTAATTCTAAGCTTAATTGCTTAGAAAATATCATGAATTTTAACTATCGATACGCGATCGATGTTAAAATAATACTGCCGATACACTTCATATACTTTTATTCCTTAATTCACAATTCTCAGTGAATATAAAATAGGATTTCATTCCTTCGTAATTAATCGAAGTCATTATTCGATATCATTCTGATTGAATATCTCAACGAAAACTTTGATTTACGGGTTTTAAATACCGTAATTAGGCATTTAATTCTGCGGGGTATTACAACTATAGTATATAAGCATAGTATATAATTGTTGGAATTTTTGGAAACCAATTACCCATTGAAAATCAAAGAAGCCGAGAGCTATGGCTCCATATGGTGATGATTTTAAATGGTTTTGGTTGATGTTATGATGTTACAATGTTATAATATAATGTTTGATCGTGTTACAATATTATTGGAATTTTTAAGAATTGTTTGGTAATTAAATGGTGATTACCGAATGCTATTGGATTAAATTCCATGATGAATGAATTGTTTATAATGGACTATAGGTTATAATTGTGACATATATTAATGTTGGGACATTATACTAAGTGTATAAGAATTTTGGGAATTTTTGGACAATTATTCCATAATTATCAATATTACCGTGACATATATATATATTAATGGTGATAACCAAATGACATTTGGATGATATAAATCCATATTATTGACCATAGTGTATAATAATACACTATATTAATTTAGAAAAAATTTAGAAAATCATTTGGTAATTTTTATATAATTACCGAGAATTTTCAAATAATTATAAGGATTTTAAATCCTTTTTAAATTCAGTTTAATAATAAATTATATGTCTAATAATTATTTTAGACATATTGGGATTTTATAAACATAGATTACTATGTTTGAGACAAACGTTTTATTTAATAACGTATTAATCGAAATTATATGGTTTTATTATTAAAAATGATTAATATTTGCGAAAAATATTAATAAGTCCTTTGATTTACGTGACAAATCGAGAAATAGGACTATACGAATTTAAATCGATTGAAATTCGATTTATAAAATGAAATAGTAAGAAATTACTATTTAAAAGTCAAAATTGTTGACTTTGTTGACCTGTGTTGACTTCGTTGACTTTTAAAGTCAACCGCATTTAAAATACGTTCGATAAATACGCTAATCGCTGCGTTAGACGTCTCGATTAAGTAAGATATCTCAATAGTAAGAAATGATTCCATAATTGAAATCCAGATGTCGAGAAACGATTTAAATCGTCGAACGTTTAAAACCGGAAAGGTTAAACCGAAATAATTGAACGTATCTCGAGGAACGAGAACTATTCGATTGAAATACGTATTTGAAAGCGTATTGAATTCGTTAAGGAATTCAAATTACATCGATATTAAATATCGAAGTTTATCTTAGACTTTGAGAGTCTCGAGAAACGTGAACGACGTACTAAACCCTCGCTTACGTAAAGGTGTGGACGCGAACGAGACGACCGGACAGTGACGAGGAATTCAAACCTAGGGCTCAAGTTAGACGTACCATAGTCCAGGTGGACTTTCTTTTCAAACAAAATGTGACTTTGCAATTTCCTAAAATGAATTTATTTACAATGCTCATTTTCAACTGTTGATAAATGTTTACAATATTACCTACCAAAAATGTTCTGTTTGTGTATGGATCCTATCCGTTATGAATGGTGTGAAGGTTGGAACTATATGATAATATGAAATGCTATGAATGGTGTGAAGGTTGGATGACATGATAAGAAATGTCTTTTGTTGGATCGCGCCCAACCTTTTTATGAAATCGATATCGGGTCCTCTGCCGGAGGATGATGCCTGGCTAGGGCTAACGTGTACACCTGAACGTGACTGTGTGCTGTACGGGATGGCGGTCACGGCGTCGTAGAAGGGAGGCCTCCCTCTCGACGTTTGATCTTTGATGTTATGATGAAACAAGAATATGGGATACGGATCATACACACCAAGAAAAATGCTCGGCCGAGCGATGTTTACGAACTGAAAATGTTTTAGTAAGCACAAGGCATTTCAACTAAAACCCTTGTGACTTACCCTGATATTGGCAGTGTAATTCGACTATGAAAATGTTTTCGGCATGAGCCCACTGAGTGCTTTTCTCGCATCGACCGCATGTTTGTTTTAAATGTGCAGTTGAGCTCGATGATGGTGATGGAGGCGGTGTTGAGGAGTCCAAAGGTCCTCGACCATTTGTTAAGAATTTGGTTTCACCTTGAATACATATCATCATATATGTATTCACACACTTTCCGCTGCAATCTCTGAACTTGTTTATGTTATGTTTACTGTTATAAATTGTTGAAGTCTTGCAGATCATTAATACCTTTTGGATCTGTTGGAGGATAATGTGACTTATATTATTGAGGTACGTCGGATCAATATTTATCTTTGGGTCTGATGCCCTAAACCATCTAAATTCTTTTTATATCGTCTTATGTTATGATCAAGCATTCTAGATTACTTTTGATATGTACCTTTATCTTAGCCCTTGTAACCTTAAAATACTATTCCTAGTATCAGTTCACCCTCAAGTCCGGGTTATCCGGGGCGGGGGCGTGACAAATTCTAATGTTAAAAGATGCTATGATAGTGAAATTAGAAGCTTAGAATGAATGGTTGTGATTATGGTGAATGAATGGAACACTTATGCACACATACACAATGATTGTGTATTATGTTAGAAATTAGGGTTTTCTAATGCTTTAGTGTAGTTTATGTTGTGTATGGTATTGTTTTGTGTTGAATGTTTATGTTTATATTGTGTCGACAAACCAAAACCCCAAACGTAAACAACATAATACTATATGTACGAGAATCCAAAAGAAATCGACCAATTTCGATAACTTAAGAAGGAATTAACGAGAATCGAAGTTAGACACAAATTATGATTTTCTATTAATAAAAGGATACTCGAATGCGAGTTCCCAAGTTAGAAAAACCAAAAGCCGAGCTACAACGTTAGTACTCAATAACGACAACCCAATAAGATATTAGTTGAGCGTTAAAACAACTCGATGACGAACAACGATTATACGACATATGTAATCTCCGACGAGTTAGGATAAACAAACAATGTCGTAATGTGCAAGCAAAGATTCGAACATAAGATGTCGATCCTTATGTCCCAAAAGTCGAGTTAATATTTCCGAAGCACTTCATTTATTCTTAAGTACTTACTTACATGATAGCATGTGTTCACTTGAATCATAAGTCAATACTCATCTTTTAATTACCGTGCTAATACGACAAGCCGTCAAGCATAACCTACTAGGACGTAACTAAAATTGCTAAGTCTAGTTAGTGGCTTGAGAGTTTCCTAATTTATCAATCATAATTTGATTACCGAGAACCTATAACGTAATAACGTTATAATAAAACTAAGGTTAAGAGTCGAGGATAGATTCGGAATATGTGATTCATAATTGGAGTTCACCTATGAACGATGAAGTAATATAGCTTGGGAATTGGGAATGTAAGATAATAGAAAGTATCTTAAAACGATCACATAAAATCATAAAGAAACCCTAATTGGGAACTTTAAGTCGTAGTTTATAAACGACCTTCGATCGATAGAAAGAATCTAAGAAACGCTATTTTCTTATGAAGGGTTTGATCGTACGTAGTCGGCGAGGAAGAACATCACACCTGCTCATTTAGAACCACTAGCTTGGATTAGCAGGTAGACTTTCTTGAAACGAAAATGTTATGCATATCTCAAAGCATGTTTTACAAAGCTTTATGAAATATTATCACATGAAATATTATCACATGAAATGTTATTGACTGCCAAATATTTATGTTTTGTTGTTATCCTATCTGAGATTGGTATATCAATGTTGTATGTGAATGTGTTGGTCCACCAACGTTAAAAAAAGGTAACGATCGGATCCGACTTAGTTGAGGTCTAACTCGGATTGTGTACACGTGTGATCGTGTGTTAAGGTTAGCTACCTCGACCGGTCACGACGACTATGTGTAGGTGGCCACCCATAGTGCTTGCGAATGAATGAATGAATGATCGACATGGAAACAACGTGAATGAAATATTTGATCGAACGCTTTTGAAAACGATAAAATGTTTGATAGGCATGAGTCTTTTAACCAAATCCTCATGCGCTATTGTGGGCGATTAATAACTTTTGACAAGGAAAATATTTTGCAACGAGTCCACTGAGTACTTTTGTACTTAGCCCTGCATTTCATTTTTGATGTGCAGGTTGAGCAAGGATCGATGATGGGTGCGAGGTGGTGCAGAGTAGTAGCTATTTTGAAGCTTTATTAGAAAGGTTTCTAAAACCTTGGGCATGCATCGTCATATGCATGTCCACACGTTTATTTGCTGCCTAACTCTGATATTAATTTGATGCTTGAATTATGATTGCTTTCATACCGTATTGAACTTGAGGTCGTTCCTCGTTCCTTGAATTGTGCCCTAATTGGGTTATTTTGAACCTTGAACCTTTTGACGAGTCCTTCTGTGACTCGAGTTGGTATTGAACAGTTTATCCCTTTTTAGTCTATGCGTTATTGAGTAGTTAAATGGTTAATTGCATTGATTAGTTGTGTTTATATCCGCTGCCTTACTATACTAGTGATGATTCATATGATCCGTACTTCCTTGGGAAGTCGGGTCGTCACAATTTGTCATAAGGATAAGTTGACATGGATTGAAATTAAACGACTAAAAGGTATATTTTAGTCTGGTCGAGGGGTTCATGTGTATACGTCCACATGTGTGGCTTGTATGTGGATTCCTTGGGCGATTGGATGTTACAATTAATATTGTTTTATCAAAAGGTTACAATGTTATTATTACGAATTATGTGTGATCGTTGCGCTTATGTGTTTACATTACTTTTCAGACATGTCTCTTACACCGATTATCAATATGCTCGTACAAAATCCTCTATCCGGTCCAAATTTTATCGAGTAGAAACGAAACATGAAATATATTCTTATCGTAGAAGAACACATGTTTGTTCTCACTACTCCCAAACCCGATGCCCTTACTGACGCATCGACGAATGAGAAACGAGAGTCAAGCAGACTTTGGCATAAGTGAAATAATATGGCCAAATGCTATATGATGACTACTATGGCCAAAGGCTTGCACCGCAAAGATCGATCGATGGTGACGAACGAACTATGGTCAAGTCTCGAGAGTAAGTTTAGGCAGTCGGATCGGATAGTCGGCTTCCACACAATGAGAGAAATCTTGGCGTGAAGGATAGAAGAAGGAAGTTCGGTCCATGAACATATCTCTCACATGACTCATCTCATGAATAGTCTTGATCAGTTGGGAGGAGCTATCGACGGCGAAGCCAAGGTCGATATCATCATCAACACGCTGCCTAAGTCTTTTGATAACTTTCGCGAATGCAATCATGAGCAAGATCGAGTATACACTTAGTCAGTTTCTCAATGATCTCGTGGCCGCGGAAGTTGTCATAGGAAAATGAGCACATGCCCTTGCTAGCACATCCAAGTGCCCCAATTTTCCATTGAAAAGTGGATGAAGAAAAAGGGGTGCCAATGGTGGTAAAGGTAAGGAAACTAGTGGGAGCAAGAACATGATTGCCACCGGAGGTTTGAAAAAGCCAAAAGAGAGGGACATGTGCTTCAAGTGCGGTAGGACTGGCATTGGAAGGCTAAGTGCCCTATGCTCAAGGCTCAAGGTACGCCATTTGCTTTAGTAACGGAAACATGTTTAGCGACTTGTTCTACTCATTCATGGATAGTAGATACGGGTGTGACTGATCATGTTTGTTACACCTTGTTAGGGTTCCCGCGGACAAGAGAGCTGTTTGATGGAGAGATAACGATCTCCATGGGCAACGCGGTGAAAGTCGAGGCCGTTGCAGTCAGAGATGTTACTTTATGCTTTGATAGGATAGTTTTAGTATTGAAAGACGTTTTATATGTGCCGAAGTTTTGGTGAAACCTTATTTCGGTTTCCAAACTATTTATACATGGATATTCTATTGTTTTTGATAGTGGCGTTTCTATCATAAGAAATGACGAAGTTATATAATTGTGGCACTTTATATAATTCGCTTTATACTATTTATGTCAAGCATAATACCTTTAATTATGTTGCATCTACATCAAACCTTAAGAAGATGAAGTTTTCTTCGCTAGATGACACCACATATCTTTGGCATCTTAGATTAGATCACATCAAACTAAATAGGATCCAAAGACTGGCTAAGAATGGAGCGTTGAGTAATATCACAGTTACTCCATTCTCAGTTTGTGAATCCTGTATAGAGGGAAAGATGTCGACAAACCCTTCAAAGCGAAGGGGTATAGAGCCAAAGAAGTGTTGGAGCTAGTCCATTCTGACCTGTGTTGACCAATGTCCACACAAACTCGTAGAGGGTACGAGTATTTTATCACTTTCATTGACGATTACTCAAGGTACGGATACGTATACCTGCTTTACCGCAAGTCTGAATGCTTTGAGAAATTCAAAGAATTTAAGGCGGAAGTGGAGACGAAGCTAGGTAAGAGTATCAAGTCACTTCGGTCTGATCACGGTGGCGAATACCTCAGTAACGAGTTCATGGACTATTTGGTACAGTGTGGGATTACATCCTATCTCACTACACCGGGCACACCATAGCAAAATGGTGTGTCGGAGCGAAAAAATATGACTCTCTTAGAGATGGTTAGATAGATGATGAGTTCTGCAACATTGCCTATTTCGTTCTAGGGGTATGTCTTAGAAATAACGGCATATTTGCTCAATCTAGTACCGTCCAAGTTAGTCGATAAGACCCATTTCGAGTTATGGTTTGTGCGCAAACCTAGTTTAATCCATATAAGGATATGGGGCAGTCCATCACATGTGCTGAACAAGAAGGTTGACAAGTTGGAGGCTAGATCTGATTCAAGGCTATTTATTGGTTATCCTAGAGGAACGAAATGTGGTTATTTCTATAGTCCTAAGGATCAAAATGTCGTTATTGGCACTAACGACCGATTCTTGGAGGAGGACTACATGAAAAACCAAAAATCCAAAGTTGAAATCATTTTTCAGAAATTAGAAGATGATCGTATTCCACCACCGATTAGGCCAAAGGTACGAGATATCGTGTCTAGTGGGAGGGATCGACACCAGATACTTCATGAATTGATGTGGGTCGAGTTCCACTGGAGATACAGACCATACAAGTGGCATCCACCCAACAAGTAGTGCAAGATAGAGAACCACAGGTTACTGCACCCACCGTTGCCATTGTGCCAGTAGCACCTCGTCGTAGTGGGAGAGTTGTTCGTCAACCCGAGTGATTTATGTTCGTGGATGAATCTTCGGATTTAATCCTAGGAAATGAGCAGACTGTAATTGTAACGATCCATGCCAACCCAAAGTACGGATTAGTAGACACTGTTACTTGGAAAAATGGGGATTTACGAGCTTAATGACAATTGAATACGAAATTGTGAAGTAAATGACAATCAACTTAAAAGACTTCAAACCATTAGAGGTAAACTCACAACATATTATATATGGGACTAGACCAACTGATCACTAACAAAAAGGTTCAACTGCTCTGAGGTTATATGCTTCAATACTCAAAATACAACTTAGGGTTTACGCAGCGGAAAGACATGTGATTACACATATGAAGATGTGTAATCTAGGTACAAAAGACTTCAACTGCTCAACACTTCAACATCCACATCAATTGCTCAACCTGCACATTTAAAAACAAATATGCAGGGCTAAGTACAAGAATGCACTTAGTGGGCTCATGCCAAACATTTTCTCAAATTACATCGCTTCTTAAGTAACACACGAGGTTTTATTGAAATGCTCGTGCTTACTAAAATATTTTCTTTTATTTTCAAAAGTCGTCTGACCAGACATATTTTCTGTCTGTATGATCCATATCAGTTCTCAAATATTAATATCATAACATCATCACATGTTGGTAGAGAACCAACAACTATCAATATCATAACATCAACTGTATTGGTAATAATCCAACAACTATAAATCTCATTATAACATCATCATACGTTGGTAGCGAACCAACAACTTTCACTATCATCATACCATCCATCTCCACATATAACAGGATCATCATACCATCCTTCTCCACATATAACATGATCGTCATACCATCCTCTCCACATATAACATGATCATCATATCAGGTTAATCCTAGCCAGGTATAATCCTACGGCATAGGATCCAATATCAATTTCTCTTAAGTCGGGGAGCGACCCACAACTTATTCTCTTTCTTTGTTGGATGAACCAACAACTTGATAGGATCATACATAAAAACATAAACACTTTGGGCATGTAATTGAATAACAGTTCATAATCATTTCTCAACTGAAAGCTTTGTAAATAAATACTTTGCGAAGAAAGCATCGTAAATAAAAGGGTTTTCGAATAAAGCCCACCTCGTATAAGTATGCTTCTCAACGATTTCCTTTCTAGGTCGAATGCTCAAGTCCACGTCCCACCTTAACGTAAGAACTATTTTAGTATATTGGTCACGTTTCGATGGAGACGAACATCGTCTAGAACGTCCTATGAATCAAATAAGCCTAACGTCGAACTTATTTTGACGTTTCCTAATCAATTGATGTCGATTATGAAATTACTCATCATATAAGAGATATTCTATCTCTTTAACACATAATGTACGTTTTAATCACTTACTTCACGTAAGTTACATTGTTACTAAACGTACCACGTCACATAGATCACGTATTATCGTATTCCGTGTATTTTGACCTTGGTCAACGCTTTTGGTCAACGATTTTGACTTAGTCAATATTTAGTCAATAATTTTGACTTTGGTCAACATTTTGACCTTAAAGTCAACATTTTGACTTTTTGAATAAATGTATATATATTTCGAATTTATGTAGTATTTTTGTTCTAAAAATTCCCATAAAATCATAATATGCTTATAACATTATTTTAGAACATATTATGTAATTATACATGATAAAATAAATTTATAACATTAATACCTATAATATATGGTTTTCAAAATCTCCATTTAACTAAGTAAACATTTTCAAAATTCCAATTAAATCACATAACACATAATCATCTATAAACATCCTTGTTATAACATAATTTTATTAATTGTGAACTATTTATTAAAATTTACTACGAGTCGTATTTTGAAAAAGTGACTTAGGTCGAAATAATTTTAACAAATCGATAAATTCATACAACACTATATTATGAATCTACACTATCAATATGCTATAATAACACTTAAACATGGATCATATCACAACATAATATCATGCTATCATTTTTTTGAAAATCATAGACTTATATACTATAGTTTTCCAAAAATTCTACATAAAATCATACAAGCATATTTAATACCCTAGATCATTATTTCATGCTCAAATCAACAATTAAAAATCATAATCATCAACATATCATACTCACATATTTTCGACCAACATATAGAATTTAATAACATGCTTAATTTTGTGATATAATTATAATATATGCTTAATAACATCATATAAACACAATATCTAAACATCTTAGCATAAGTTCTATAATTTTCGAAAATGTCATGAACAATATAAGCTTATAACATGAATTGTAACGGATGAAAATCGAAAATTCTAGCATGTATACGAAGTTCGGAAGAAATCTAACCTTTTAATCGGTGTTGATTTTAATCGGCAAGGTTTATTTGCTAAAGGTTTGGGATTAAACTTGGAGAACTCTCTCAAATTTTTCCTCACTAATTTTCGGTTCTAAGGGTAGCAAAAATGGGGAAATGAGGAGCTTATCTTATATTTATAGACTTATTCCACTTGTGTATAATTATTACATAAAACAAGATATTATTACACTTGCACACCCTTGTCAACATTTTCGCCCAACTTGCCTTTGCTAGGATTAAAGTTCTAATTCTTATCATGTCCTAATTAATGGAGAACCTTATCACAATGTTTTCGTCCACATGGAGATTGCCTAAGAAAATTTTGATTTTTCTTCCTTTTAATTAATGTTCACGGCAATCATGTAATAAAAGAGAAAATTTTTCATTCTATTTACACCTATGCTCACGGCAATCCCAAGTTACATGTTTTGATTTTTTTAATTATTTTAGTGATAATATTCTTTAATCATGCTTTAGAAAATACAATTTCAAAGTCAATAATATCAACTCCTATCATTATCACAAGATAAAGAAAAATCTCACCCTATATACCTTATATGTAGGTGTTCGGCCATCTTCAAATGGTAGAGAGAAATTTATTTTTTTATAGTATCATATACTATAATATTACTATAGGATAGTGACATATTTGAGAAGTCAAATATTATACACTTTGGATTTTCAACATGTTCACACTTAATTGTCAACAATTTCACCTACTAGCAAACAAAACCCATAGTTACTTGTTCAATTTGGACACATACTCCACCTTATCTTATAATAATATCTTATCAACATCATAATAACATAACATTAATTAGAGCATGATATTTTTATCCATTTCACACTAAAATGTTGAAATTTTCGGCCACCTCAAGGACAACTCACACCCACTTGTTTAATTCATGATATACCTTATCTTATGCTTTAATAATATCCTACTATCATAATTATTACATAGCATAATTAAAAGATAAGGATTTAAATTCATTTCATACTTAGAAACCCTAATTTTCGGCACTTTTGTAGCATAGATGCTACACATTTTATTTTCTTGTAATTAATGGCTATATGACATAATATATGTCCTAGATGATGAATATAATCATAGGAAAATATGGCTAAATAATTCAATTTTGATTCCTTAATTCTCTAGAATTATTTTTATGATAAATAATGCTCCTATATCATAAAATAATCATAGGAATTTTAATTTTATAATTCCATGATCATTTGACTGATTTATCAACTTATCTCTAAACGTAGACGTTTAAAATGTCTCAAAACATTAATAATTGATTTATCCCTAAAATGTTCATAAATAAATTAGGAACACTTTATTCACTCCTATAATGGTAAGGAATTCGAATTCTAAGCCTCGATGCTTAGAAATATCGTAAAGCTTAACTGTCGAATTTATTCGACGTTAGAACATATGTTCAAAGGAATAGCATAAGCTGCATTCCTTAATTCACTAAGCGTCAGTGAATATTACACAGAAATTATCAAATTATGCTTAGTCAAAGTTGAGCATTGACTAATTAAGATTTTAATTATCGAACTTAAAACCCTAATTACGATTTATATTATCGTAATTAAGCGTTAAAACTGCGGGATATTACATCTACCCCCCTTAAAATAAATTTTATCCCGAAATTTGCATACCGTAGAAAAGTACAGGTATCTTTGCACTATAACAATCTCAAATTTCCACGTAACTTTCTTTTGTCCATGGTCTCTCCATTGGACTTTCACCAACGGTATAAGCTTCTTTCTTAACCGTTGAATCGGCGATTAAAACAATCATGATTCTTTCTCATAACTCATATCTTGATTCAAGAATAGCGTCATCATGATGGTCATGTATTTTGGACCATATTCGTACTTTCTTTAACTGTAACACGTGGAAAAATTCTGTGCACTTCCCCAAACTTGGTGGAAGTACTAATCTATAGGCTTCTAGGCCTTATCATTTCTAGGATCTCGCAAGGTCCTATAAAACGTAATCTCAACTTCCTTTTTCTCCAAATATTGAAATTCTTTTCAATGAAGTAACATAAATAACACTTCATCTCTGCATTTAAAAAAAAAATGCAGCTCATGTCTATGCATATCAGCGTAAGACCTTTGTCTATCATGAGCTTCTTTCTTTCTTTGCCTAATTTGGCAAACATCTCATTCATTCCTTTCACAGAGTTGGCTTTAAAACCTTCCTCTTACTTTCATCATCTCAATAAAGAGATGATCGATACTTTCTTTTATACTATGCCTCACATGGGCTATGTTGCTTGACAGTTATTGTCATAGGTAAACTTAATAAGTGGAAAAGTACGTTTCCAACTTATACCTCAATTCTTTTTATAAGCCATTCATAATCGAGGGTAACCTAGAATCTTTATCGATGTGAGGCGCACAATTTCCTTTGTAATTAATCGGGCTAACTCATTAGACCCATGTGTAGCCTAAATAGGCATGAATCGAACATATTTGGTAAGTCGATACACTACTACCCATTATAGCGATGTTATCTTTTACTTTGGTAATTCTATCTCAAAATCTATTGTTACGTCATCCCATAGGATTATTGATACAATGTCTTCACTTATAGGCAATCGAGACAACGTTCGACAATTTCTATCTTCATTCTCTTAAACTCTTTGATGAGTTTTTTCCTTTTCTGCAAGGATCTATCATCACTTAGGCGATCTTTCTGACATAGAGCATTAGTTACTATATTACCCTTTCATAGGTGATAATTTATATCGCCTTCGTAATCTTTTACTAATTCGAGCCATCTTTTCCACTTCATTTCCAAGTCTCTTTGCTCGGAGAAGTATTTTAAACTCTTATGATCTATGAAGATCTTATACCTCACTTTATGGAGGTGATGTTCTTAAAATCTTAATTCGTTTTACTACTGCTAGTTCTAAGTCGTTGTGATGCATGGCTTATTATCTTCCCCACTTTAGCACGCGGCATCACATTTATTAGTCCATGTAAGTTTGATTTCTATTTGGAGTAGCTGCGTTATCGACCTTATTATCTTAGAGAGTCTTCAATGAATCTCCGATTACAGTCAACAAATTCTATAAACTCTCAATCTCATTTGGGTCGTTGATTGCTTCCAACCTTGCATTGCTTTTAACTTTTGCCGGATCCACATGGATTACTTCTGAAGACACAATGTGTCTAAGGAATATTACCTCTTTAGGCCGAATTCACCTTAAATAAACTTGGCGAAATTTGTTTGACTTTGATGTCTGCAAGATAGTTCTCAAGAGTTCTTTATACTCTCTCTTGCCCTTCAAATAGATGAGAATATAATCTATGAAGATTTAAGACAATTTGTCTTAGTATGCGCGGAACACTTGATTTTTTTTTGAGATTCATGAACACGGCTGGCGCAATAGTTGGTCCGAACAGCATAACTATAAACTCATAGTAACCATATCTTGCTCGGAAAGCCATTTTGGGTACATTTTTAGCTCGTACCTTAAGTTAATTTTAGTCTAATTGAGATCGGTTCTTAGGACTACTTTTGCTCTTTTCCCACTAACTGAATACTCATTTATCCTTGGTACCAGATTATTTACTCTCAATAATTTATACACTTTCTTAATGGGCTATCTTCCCTCTTGACAAGCAAGCTGGGTGTTTCTTAAGGTGATATACTAGGTCCGATAAAACTTAGATCCTGCAGGTTTTAATTTGAATCTTTGTCCTTCCAATTTCTTTGAAGTCGTTCAATAAAGTGCCCTTGACACGGCTAATCATGGTTCTAGGTTGATAGTGAACTCCAACTGTCTATCAGGGGAAAATCTCGATAAGTTGTCGGAACAACGTCTTGAAATTCTTGAGCAATTCTCCACATCCTTGACCTTTATTTCCGCTTTTTCCTCTCTGTTTAGATAAACAGGGGATGCTCGACATCCCTTCTTGTTTATTATTCTCCTTGTTTGCAGTGTGGATACTTTTGGAATTTCCTTTCCCATGTTGATTCCATAGAAACTCGTAGCTTTTGACCAAAGAAGTGGAACAAAATTTCTTTCTTCTCGTACAAGATCATGGAATGATTTTTGACTAACCAATCCATTCCTAGGATTATCTTTACGTCTCATATAGGTGCTATGTTCAAGTTCTTTGGTAAAGTCTTAAGTGATCCTAGGTTCAATTCTAGGTTCGAGTAATACGTATGGCGACCATGATTCTTCCTTTAAGTAAAGAAATTCTCATCCTTCGATTCGCTTATTCTGATTTGAGTTCTAACGTATCCACGCATGCTCTTACTATTTTTGTGATAATAGGATGTGAAGCACTTGTCTCGAACAAAAGTATTTTAGGTATACTGAGAAGTTTTCTCATACCTACCAGGCTTTCCTGATTTTGTTCGTTCTATCATTATCATACTTTCTAATCAGTATGAATGGTTCAGCTTCCTTCTTCCTCTTTATCGATCTTTAGAATATATCTTCCATATATTCTTTCTTTTAAAATCCTTTCAAAAAGAATCCCTATATTAGCATTTGTTGTGCTATCATATGTAATATCCTCTTTGGATATACGTCATTTCTCTTAATCTTCATTGGTTTGACTAAGTGGTTTTGCATAAGTTAAAATCCTTGTTTCTCGAGAACGATCATACTTTTCCTTGATCTCATATATCTTTACTATCTTCTCGATATTCTATGTTTAATTTGTTTCAATGCTGAGGTACCCAACATTTCACCTTATGGGTCATCTCATAAATATGAGGAATAACTTTTCAATTAGATTCACCTTAAGGTCCTTCCTTGTGAATCCCTTCCTTTGTTCTCTTAAACGTATTTCCTTTGCAATCGTCTTTTAAAGTTATCTCACTTTGTTTAATTACTAATTCACGCATAAGATGAGCGTTTTGTCTATATACTTTAGAGTACGACGGTTTCATCTCAAATAACAAATCTACTTCTTAATCCTCTTCTTCCCTTCAAAGGAATTACTTTACTTATCGTAATCAAACTGTTTGCAAAACTTGTCTCATGTTTCGGGCTATCTCATAACTATATAGCTGGTAATTTCCTCATTATTCTTAACTTTGCCCTTTTCTTGAGCATGATATCCGAAAGTTATATTACTTTAGTTATATTTTGATTCTCACTTTTATGGTTAAAACCGTCATCATTCTAATCTATATTGGTAAGGTGGTACATTTGTACATCATAACTTAGATTCAAGTACCAATGTTCTATTGCCAAATCTCGACTTCGAGGTATCTTCCCCATATCCGGTTCAAATACTAGGAATAGCCTAGCTATTCACATATCTCATTATTTGATCAATCGATCATGCTATCATTGGTTTATCCAAAGTCTCTAGTACTTGGAAACGATTCTATTTAAACATAATCTTTATCGATTTATGGATAAAGCGGAGAGGCTTATTAACTGAGATGCTATCATTCCTTTATATCCATCAACTGTGTCTTATTCATCTCCACACTTTAACAGGTCCGACCTTCTAGCGAGGTTTTAGGGACAATCAACTATCTTAAAGATAAGTTGTATTCTTTCTTATTATGATATAATAAGAGGAGGTTATATCGCAAGGATATCATATACTTCTCTTTACTTCTACTCTAGCATTCAATGCTAAAAAGTATCTCGTTCATACTTAGTCACCATACACTCACGTGGAGGTATAACTTTATTGTTATCAGTACTGGGAAAGCCCATCAAGGGTCGATCCACCTATGTGTATCGTAAAATATATCTCGTCTCATTGAGATCTTCTTTACATCATATCTTGATGTCTATCACTTTACTGATATGAAATTTTTAGGTGACAAGATACGTCAACCTACGTCAAACTTATTGGTTTCATGGATCGAAGAAAATTTCATCATAACAACTTTCAAGAGGTATGGTTTCACCATTCAAGATGACAACTTTGAAGGTTTTAATCAACATGTTCTTTGAACTGAATAATTTGGGGAATAGGGTCCGAAGACCAGAATAACGAGTACTGAGATTTCTTTGGTCAAATGGGCTGGCCAGACCCATCACAAATATTTTCTCAGTCACATGAAGGTTTGGTTTCAAAGGAATGCTTTTATGAAATTTTCTGGTTGTAAACTTCTTTCAGAAAAAGTGAGAATTCAATTGATATCTCAATCGAAACTAGATCATAGAGTTAAACTCAATAACAGAATTTTGGGCTATGAATAAGATTCGAAACCTTATACAACTTATTTTAGTTGTCATCAAAGGTTCTCATGTACACATATGCTATAGTTCTTCTTGAACTATTGGGAATCTTGCTTTCTAGTAGCATTCTAAGATTCCTGTCACACTGTAGAGTTCTCGTTTTATATACGTCGCAAGATCAATATCAACTGTTTCTTTGATCACATTCTTATTTCGTTTCTAACGAGAAAGTCATAGTCAATTTGGATTTCCGTCATACGTGAACATCCAAACAAAAGACTATACTCATGTCACTGGAGTATAGTGACATTCATTATCTCTAAATCATCATCCTCGTCTTTGCTCTTTGACTTTCTGCTCTTTGTTCTCGTCATTCAACTCGAGATTCTCATTTCGATCTCGTTTCTGTCTCATGACAGACTAAAATTCTCATAGTTCTTTTTCTATGTTCTTTCGCAAAAAGGGATCATGCGACTTAAACAGTCTATGTTCTTTGGGATATCATACTCATCAGTGAAATAACTTTGAAATTTGAAATAAACATTTCAAAACTGTAACATAACTCATGCTTTCTTTGAATTTCAAGAATTCAACATATAACACTTTTGACATATCAATGTCAATTCTTTCTTATTTTACTGATAACTTGTTCTCATATCACTTTTGACATATAATTGTCCACTTTCCAAACATAACATAACTCTGTTCATAAATATCATTGAATTCCATGAATTCAAACATTTCTCTCATAACAATGTCAACGCTTTCTCATATCACTTTCAACTCTTCACAACATAAAACATCATTACAACATTTGCAATTACTTTCACTTTCAACAATCCTCATAACTTTCATTTCTCTTGAAAAAATCATTTCAATCATCATTCACTACTTTTATTCTCAAATATCTTTCATAACTTTCATCTCTTTGGAAAATATCATTTCCATGTTCAAACTTTCATTTCAAAATTTTGAGAAATGGGCATTTACTTCGAACTCCTTCGTTTCAAAGCGAGAAAATCATTTTCCTAGCATATCAAATCCTTTAAGTTTTCCATGAATATGCAGTCTCATACCTGCATATTCTTGGAATCCTTTGAGCCTTCCTTGAATATGCAGTCCCATACCTGCATATTCTTGGAATCTTTTTTTTTTGAAACTTTCATTTTCTTGAAAAAAAAATAATTTCACTTTAATGACTTTCACTTTCAAACTTCTCATTCTCATTCTCAAAACTTTGAAAAAAATCATTTACCTTTTTCCCGGTTGAGCCTGATGTGATGGAGTGTTGAGCATAGTCAGCTGTTCTCTAGAAGTCTAGTGACTCAATCTAGACTTAACTTTGAAAGGAAATTTGGGTTCAAGGAACGAACTGCTCTGATACCACTCTGTAACAGCCCGCCAACCGAAAGTACGGATTAGTAGACACTGTTACTTGGAAAAATGGGGATTTACGAGCTTAATGACAATTGAATACGAAATTGTGAAGTAAATGACAATCAACTCAAAAGACTTCAAACCATTAGAGGTAAACTCACAACATATTATATATGGGACTAGACCAACAGATCATTAACAAAAAGGTTCAACTGCTCTGAGGTTATATGCTTCAATACTCAAAATACAACTTAGGGTTTACGCAGCGGAAAGACATGTGATTACACATATGACGATGTGTAATCAAGGTACTACTAATCAGCGACAAAAGACTTCAACTGCTCAACACTGCATGTAATACCCCGATAATTTAAAAGCCTAATTACGATATTAATTTCGTAAATTAGAGTATTATTATGATAATTTGATTATTAAAATATCGAATAATGATTTCGATTATCTTTGGAATAATAAATTCCTATGTGTTATTCACAAATGAATGTGAATTGAGAAATACGAATATGTAATGTATTTCAATGATATTATTTCTACGTCGATTACGTATCGATATTTTTAATGCTCGTGATATTTTCAAAGTTTTAAGCTTAGAATTTAATTCCATTATTATTGGAATAATTTAATAAAGTGATTACAGACTTTATTACGACCATTTTGAGATGAGTCGATATTTAACGTTTTGAAGCGTTTCAAGCGTTAACGTTTAGTGATGACTTGAGAATCAAGTCTAACGATCAAGGAATTATGATATTTAAATTCTATGATTATTTTATATAATTAGAATATTATTTAGCATTGAATTAATGCTAGAAAATTTTGGAATTATATTTTGATTATTAAGATTCTCGAAAACCCTAAATCGAGAATTAGGGTTTTCTACCTATGGATTAATTCCAATAATTTTCCTATGATATAAATTATCATCTAGGATATATATTATGCTATATATCTACTTATAGCATGAAAATCAATTTTGGACATTAAATTATTAAAAGTGCGTGAACTTCCCTATGTTTAACATAGGATTTATTTTATTTTGATCATCAAATTGTGATATTTCTTAAGTGTAGTATTAATACACACTTACCAAGTAAAATGTGTAGATGAAAATACACTAGCATTTTATTCTTATAGTTGCGAAATTGTTGACTATATTATACAAATCTAAGTCTTGATTTTTATATACTTGAGTGTTTTATATTTGGGAAAGAGTGTAATAAATACACTTGTATTACAACTTGTAAAATCTGAAATTCTACCACACACACACTTTGAAGTCGACGGCTAGTGTGTTAAGCATGAGACAATTTAAATTGTTTCTCCCAAAATGCTTTAATAAAGCATGCAAGAGTAAATGCAATTGTAAGAGATATTTTTAGTATGACCTAATCAACTTTGACTAATTTTTATTCATTTGTGAGAGAGAGCCGAGAGGGTCTATGTGTGTTGTTCATTTCCTTGTATTTGCTAAGAATATATATATTAGTCTTGAACCACTTAACACATAAACACTTCATTTCTTTCCTATTTTCCTCTCAAAAACCTCTCCGAGAAACAAACCAAGCCTTTTCTTCTTCTTTACCTCCTTTTGCTTGAGCTTGATTTATCCTACAACCGATCGACTCGATAACGAGGTTAGATATCGAACAAGCTTCGATAAAACCTAACTTTTTCAATAATCCTAAGGTTTAAATAATTATTTTTAGCATGTATTAATTATGCAATAAATCATGCTAGCATGTTATAAGCTTAGAAATTATGTTACATATGTTAATATGTGCATAGATAAATTATTTCCTAAGCTAAGCTAAGCTATGTATTTAATTTATTTTGATGATGCTCGATTTTTGCTAGGTATGATTTAAGGTTGGATTGTTGATCTATAGTGTTGTAGGAGTGCAGGATTTTAATTTAGAAATTTTTGGAAACCATTTGTGTAATTTTGAACATGGCCGAGAATGATATAAGTTGGTACCATGGTGTATAATTTTTATTTGCATGATATAATAGCATATTGTTGATCTAGGGTATTAATTAGGTGATATAGGAATTTATTAGAATTTTTGAACTTATATACCTATTTTTAATAATTATGGCCGAGATCTAGGGCTATGGTTTTAATGGTTTTTATTGTGTTATTATATGATATTATGATGTATTAGTGCTATATGGTAGTATTTAAGCATAATGTGATTTTATAGGATTTTATAAAAATTGTTTGGTTTGAAAAGCCCTATGTAGCCGTGAGCTACCTAAAATTATTTCTTGGTGTATTGTTTGATTTTATTGAACCTTAGGTTATAATTATGTTATATATTGATATTGGAGCCTTTTGTATAATTATTTGAATTTTTGGAAAATTATTGGATTATTTTTATAAAAACCGTGGCCTATGTTATGTATATAGGTGAGTTCCAAATTTTTCTATAGTGATATTAATACATATTAATAATCATAGTGTAAAATAATGCACTATATGAATTTCGAGGATTTTTGGAACAAGGTTTGGAAAATAAGTGTTATAGCCGTGAGCTATACTTTGGATTTAAGGAATTTTAATTCCTTTTTAATCAAGAATAATAATTTATTATATGTCTAAAAATTATATTAGACATAATTGAATTTTTAAGATTTATTAAACATCGTATATTATGTTTACGATGAAACGTTATATTAAATAACGTTAAAAGCATAAAATAATGCTTAATATATTAAAAGATTAATATTGAAAGAAAATATTAATCAAGTTTATCGATTTACGTGAAAAATCGAGGATTAAAGCTTTATGAAAAGAAATCGATTTATATTGATTTTATTCATTAAAATATGTTTTATTAAGAATTTATAATGAAAAGTCAAAATGGTTGACTTTCGAAATTAACGTACGAAATACGTTCGTTAAATACGCTAATACGTGAAAAACGTATTACTTTTATCTGAATATCTCAATTGTGAGAAAAGATTTCATAATTGAAATCATTTTATTGAATAACGTCATTATACGTTAATTATTTAACCTAAAAGGTTAAAATGAGACTGTAAGATCATATTACGTCTCTCTCGATATACGAGAATTATTTTTATTGAAATACGTCGTTTCAACGTATTAAAATTTATTAAGACTTCGAATTATTATATTATTTATCAAAGTTGAATAAACTTTAAAAATCTCGAAAAGCGTGCCAACATACTAAACGTAAATTTTGCGTAAAGGTGGGACGTGAAGGCTCACAAGCAACAAGAAAAGAACACGCGTATCGAGAATCGACGTTCAAAAGTAAAGGTGGGCTTTACTATACTCAAATTGATAGAATTTATCAAATGATTTATTTATGATGCTTTATTGCAAGCAAATATTTATGAACTGATTTATTTAATTACCTGCCCAAAATATTTATGTTTTATGTATGTATCCAATCCATGATTATTGATGCATAATGTTGGGTAGCTCCCACTTTATGACATGCTTGAATTCATATTCTTGAAGTACCCCAAGGATGATGGAGAATTAAGTATCTGTCTTTGAGATGGCACGGATTTTGTGCACCGATTTGTATTTGTGTCTTTGAAAGGGTGCTCGGCGGTCATGGCGTCTTTGAGAGGAGGCCTCTCTCCAACAAGGAATTGTTGTTGGATGAATTGTTGTGGTGGATGTGGATCATACATACGGGGAAAAATGCTTGGCAAGTGATATTTATGGAAAATGATGAAAAATATTTAGTAAACACGATTATTTCAAATTAAAACCTCGTGTTATTCTTGTGATGGGCGAGTAATTCAAAATGATAAATTATTTTGGCATGAGCCATCGAGTGCATTATTTGTACTCGACCGCATATTTGTTTTAAATGTGCGATTGAGTGAGTGATGATGATGGGCGAGAGATGTTGAGTAGTCGAAATCTTTTGGTATTTTTATGTTTGAAAGAAAGAACCATGGTGCGTATCGTCATATATGTATTCACATGCTTTCATTGCATATTTTGAATATTATTGTATGTTGATGTTGACAACCTTTTACATCCAAACTATCGAACCTACATTAAAGAAACTTGTAGCCTTTACATCGTAGAAATGACTTTTGCCTTGTAAATAAGGTTTGAATTGCTTTTGCCTTGTAAATAAGGTTTGATTATCTAAGTTCGATAAGTATTATTTGAAGTCTTTGATTATTCATATTAAATGTGTTGTAATCACTGTTCCAAGCTCCAGTTCTCTCTAATCTGTCCTTTGGATTAGAGGGGCTGTGACAGAGTGGTATCAGAGCAGTTTGCTCTTTAAACCCTAAACTTTCTTTCAAAAGTTAAGTCTATATAGCAAGCATGCTAGGTTTATCGCGTTTTGAAGCTTGTTTTAGAATTATGCGAGCATGTTTTACATGTTGAGTTCTATAGAAAGCATGCTAGGATTACGTGATCTGCATGGACAAACCTTTTGAAATAAAAGACTATGCAAAAAACCCGACATATTAATTTTAAATTAAAGATGTCAAGACATCCACTTTTTGATCTCTAAACGAAGTGAGTGCGACCGTGTGTAACGCCCACACGCATGGCTTCCTCGCACTGCTTATCATAAGTTTATTAGATGAGATTTCTAAATAAAACATTTTAATCTATTGAGAAGTGGAATTTCATGTAAACGTCCACAGCGTGGCTTGCATATGCGATTTTCATAAGTTCTCTAGAGATGGATTTAAAATGAGATGACAAAAGATTTTGAATTGGAAGTTGTTCGACCAAATTGTTCTTCTAAATCGTTCAAAGCAATTCGATTCGAAAGGTATAATTCAAGATTGTGAGAAAGACTAGGGCATTAGGTTATTCGCCTTGATTAATTGATTAATGTTTGCTTAAGAAATCTACCTACTCATGCAATCCTCTAACCTTTAATTTAAACACTGACTTTCGTTAGTAGATTAAACCTAAGTTATAAGATTTCACAAATAAATAAACCATTAGAGTACTGCGTTTAGGTAACGTCTAACCCAATTGATTCCTATGGATGCAACGTATCTATCTCGATAATACACGAAACATAAACAATTAAATGGTAACCTATTACTTAACAGTAAACCCTATGATTCAATTGGTATACTTAATCAAAACAACTAATCAATCAATCAATTTGAATCACCCAACCCTATAAAGAATATTAGTTCATGCTAATCTCATGGATCAAACAATTGAAATCAATAAAAATCATTAACTCAATAATCCAACGGAAAAAGAAGATAATAATCCTTACAATATCAATAATCGTTGATGAATTTCCTCAATCAAATGTTCTTGAATCACAAAATGCAAAAGAAATAGTTGGAAAAGCTTGGAGGAATAATTTCGCGTGGAGGAAGCTGAAAAACTGAATAGAAAACTGAATGTCCAAACTAGGGTTCAGTTTTTAAACATATATATAGCGCCCGAAATTTTACACCCAGTGCTGGACGCGTGCCCTTCAAAACAAGGTAAAACGCGGTTCTCCCAAAGTCTTGACGCAGGCGTTCTCGTGTAATACCCAATTTACGGGCTTAAAATTTGAAAATAAAGAAGGAGCGATGCGATAGAAGCAGTATGAAAATGAGCGTCGAATCATCGATTTTGAATAAATCGAAATTTCTCTTGAAAATTTGAGCGAAATAATTTTTAAATATGTTTTAAGTATATTTAGGATATTATTTGCACTAAAGAAGGAAAAGAAATATTTTCCTTATTTAATAGTGATTTTCGAAAATTTAAAGTACAAGGAATTAATTTGTGATTTATTATGTGATCACTTGATTTTATGTGATGAGTTGTCATGTTTATCTTATATTATATGATAAGATAATTATCTTGAAACACCTAAGCATGAGGTGGATGTGATAAGGTTGGAAAATGACATTAGAGATAAGATAAACTTATTAAGATATTTTATTAAAAGATAAGATAAGATCATAATTAATTAAGAGATAATGTTTATCTCTTAGAAATGTGTAGAAATGTGTAGAGTATCATAGGAAATAATATTTTGAATATTTATATGCATGATTTTCGAAATTAATGTATTATTTTATGTGTAATTTTCTAAAATCATGATTTTTATGTGATAATTATATTAAATAATTTATTTAAATTATATACTTGATAAATATCATGGTTCTAGATCAATCTTATCTCATGGGAATTATAGAAATTTCGAAATTTATGAAATAAGGTAAGAATAGGATTTTATAAAATTAAATCTAGAAAACCTAGTTTTCGAATAAATTGGGAAATTGCTTAGAAAAATCCCAAAATTTATTTTATGATATAATATCATTATATTGATATAATAACTCATAAAAATAATATTTTATGAAAAGAATCATAGTTTGATAATTTATCCTTAGCTTTGAATTATTTGCCGATAACTTTACATTAGTACATGAAATTGATCTTAATTAATTTTCTTATGATAAAAATTATTATCTAAGATCAATATTATGTCACATAGCTATTAATTGGAAAAAATAAATTATTTAGCATATATTATATATAGGGGAAAATATTGATATTTAAGTGTAAATTGGATACAAATATCATACAATAATTAATGAAGGATGATGATTATGATCTTATCATGTTATGAGTTGTAAAGTAGAGATAGTTAGCAATTAAAACAAGTAACCTATTGTGTTACCTCCCTAGTGGCCGAAAATTGCCACAAATATATTATAAAATTTGTAATTTAATTATTTTAGGACAAGTGTGATGCAAGTTGTATAAATGATTCAATGAACCTATTAAAAGATAAGATATGATAAGGTTTTTGATAAGGATAAGGATAAGAATTGTAACAAGTGGACCTTAGATATTTTCATATAATAATAAGAAAATAAGTAGCCTAAGTCTATAAATACCCCATGAGAGCCTTCATTTCTTCATCACCACCAAAAGTTTCAAAATAGTGAGGAGAGGAAGAGAGTGTTCACCTTGTGCAAGAGTCCAAACTTAGATCGACTAGACGACACCGATCAAATCCATACCGATTAAAAGGTTAGATTTCTTACGAGCCTTGTATATACGATAGAATTTATGATATAAGCTTAGTTTGTTCATGTGATTCTCGAAAATTATGTAACATATGCTAAAATGTTTAGATATTGCATTTATATGATGTTATTGAGCATGTAGTATGATTATATCATAAAATTAAGCATGCTATTAAATTTAAAATATGGACCGAAAATTTGAAAGTGTGATACATTGATGATTTTGATTTTTAATTGTTGATTTAAGCATGAAAACATAATCTAGGTATTAAGTAAGCTTATATGAATTTATATAAATTTTGGAGAACTTTAGTACCTAAGTTCAAGAATTTCAAAATTATAATATATGATATGATATTGAGATATAAACCATATTTAAGTGTTATCATGTCCTATTGATGATGTAGATTCATAAAATATGGTTGTGTGAATTTATTGAAATTTATAAAAATTAAATGGACCTAAGTCAAAGTTTCGAAATATGACTTAGGTAGATTAAATTCAATAGTCCATAATAAATAACAATTATGTTATAGTAAGCATAGTTAAGGATGATTAAGTATTATGTGAATTTATTAGAATTTTTAAAATTGTTTACTTAGTGAATTATGAAAACCGAAAACCATATAAGACAATTCTAAGGTATATGATTTTATTTGACCAAAGTAATTACATAAAATGATCTAAAATAATGTTTTAGACATAATATAATTTTATGGAATTTTAGAACAAGAATTGCACATAAAATGATAGAATTTCATAAGAAATTGAAAAAGTCAAATGTTGACTTTTGTTGACCAAAGTCAAAATTGTTGACTAAGTGTTGACTTGGTCAAAATTGTTGACCAAAAACGTTGACCAAGGTCAAAGGGCACGTAATTCGATGTCGTGATCTATGTGACATAATGCGTTAGTAACAATGTAACTTACGTTACGTAAGTACATTAAAGCGTCATTATATACTAAAAGGTAGAATATTCCTTATAAATCGAAAATTAGTAATCGACATCAATTGATTAGGAAACCTCAAAATAAGTCCGGCGTTAGCCTTATTTGTGGCGAGAAGCGTTATAGACTATGTCGTCTCTGCGAACGATTTGAACAAAAGAATGAATGGAAGGATAGTACGTGCGTTCGGATCGAAGAATCTTCTGTGACATGATGATATCTAAAATTTCGTTTCTTACATTGATAAGGTCGACTCGAAGGAGAGCGAAACCGAGAATAGAAACTAGTGACTTAAGAAACCTTAAGTCCTCGAGGTGGGCTTTCTTATCTCAACAAAATGTGGGCTTTCTTACCAAAACCTTTTATGAGCTTTCTTGGAAAATGATTTTCACAAAAGTATACTTTCTTCGTTTTACGCAAATGATGAAGTACGATATTATGCGCGAAAATGTTTTATGTTTTGTATATGTCCATTCGGGTTGCACAGGGCAACAGAAAAGTATTACAATTCGGATCCTAAGTTGGAGGTGAAGGGAATCACGGCTTAGGGTTGTGTACACTTGACTTCCGAATCGCGGTTGCGATCGGTTGTTTCACCTCGAATCGCGGTTGCGATCGATCGTGCGTCCGGTGTAGGAGGCCTCCTCCCGCGTTTATCCATATGCCGACTTGGAATATCGTTGTAGTGATGTGAAAATGCTTACATGGCGATGATTTTGAGAAAATGAAAATGTATTTTGTAAGCCTGAGGCCTTTTCAAATAAAACCCTTGTGTCTTCTTGTGATGAGGCGATCTGAATATTCGTAAAGTAAAAATGTTTTCGGCAATGTGTCCACCGAGTGCAAATTATTTGTACTCGACCGCATGTTTGTTTTTAAATGTGCAGGTTGAGTAGGTGATGGAACAGAGCGGAGTTGAGCGGAGTTCTTTTGTCAAGTAGTATAAAGTATTTTTGGTTCGCCTTGAGAATGCATCTTCATATGCATATCTCACACGTTATTCCGCTGCCAAGCTCTTGAGACTCTATTACGTTTTGTTACTATGTTAAGTTTTGTAAAAGCTGCTGTTTTGTTGAAACCTTGAAACCATCATATATCTATAAGCCATCTTTGATTCATCATGATTCTTGTTTCTGTTTGGAACATCTACAATTCTTCGTAGATGAATTGAGTTGGAAACCTTATTCGTTTCATATTCACTTAACGAACCCAGTCACGGTCCGGTAAGGTGGTAGCCGAACCGGCCGTGATGATAATATCGAGCGGTTTGTTTGCTTTGAACCAAAATATTCTTTCTATCAAAGTCTAGCTTGAATCACTAGACTTTTTATGAAGCGATCATCACCGCTCAACGCCCTGTTCATCACGCTCAACCAAAGAAGGAAAAGTGGTTTCGATAAAAGGTATGAGTTTAAAAGTATTGAGAAGTTATGTTTTGAGAAAGTATGAGTGAACAATGTTTTTAAAGTAGAACATGCCGTTGAAAAGAAAGTGAGTAGCTTTGAATTGTGATAATTCATTGATGATGAGACAAACGAGTGGTTTTGTCGAAGAAGTTTGAGTTCATACCCGGTTGGTATGTGATTTTGTTGTGATGAAATTGGAAGGGATGAAAGTTTATACCCAGGGGGTATATGAGTATTGATGATGGGCATATATAGAGTTATATGTCGAGAAGTATGTTTATGAAATGAAGTTGAAATTGTGAAATTGTTTTGATTTTCAAAAGAGCGTAGATGAGCTCTAAGTTTCACGAAGAACTTAGATTGAACGAGATCATAAGAAATTCCTTCCATAACGTAGTGCTTGATGAAACCACGAGAACTTGAGAACTTAGAGCGTTTGAAGTTCGACTTGACGAACGTGAGTTGGAATGCCACGTGGAGGAATGGAAGCTTTGATAAGCGAATGTCACTTGTGACATGGGCATAATATCTTCATTTGAAATTCTCTGCGATAGAATTTTGAATCAACTATTGCTTACACGAATTAATCTAGAAAGATATCACAATTGGGATATAGAATGTTAAGTAAGGAATAAGATAAGTGTCTATGAGATGATTTATGTACTAAGTATTGTTTATAAGAAGCGATTGTCTTATGGGAATGATGCAATGCGAAATGAAAGTTTAAAGTGGAAAGTAGTTGAAAAATTGTCTTAGGTTGTGAGAAGGAAGGGATATGAGAAAGAATTGGAAGGATATGAGAAAGAGATTGACAATGATATGTCAAAGTGAAATGTTTGAAATTCATAGAATTGATAAGATGTCTTGGTGTGAACCGGTTATGATATTACCGTTTGAATTACAAGTTATTAGTAAGCGATGAGTAGGTTATCCCAAAAGAATGTAGATTGTTTAAAATGCATGATCCCTTTGCGAATGAACATAGAAAAATGAACCATGAGAATTTTATAAGAACTTAAAGAGATGTGATCGAATTGTTAGTGGAACTCGCAGAATAAAATCTATAATAAAGGAATTCTAGTGCGATAGAATAAGAAATGTTTAAATCAAGAAACCGTAGTTAGTAAAGTGGATTTAGGTTATGAGATGTATCATCTTTTGAGAAACCTTACGATTTATGATGACCGAAAGACAAAGTATACGATGTTTCAAATTTTATTCATTACCCAAGTTTTGTCATTGAGTTTAACTCATGACCTAGTTTCAAATGAGATATCCTTGATTTTCTCACTTTTTACGAAAGAAGTTTACAACCGAAAGTTTATAAAGTATCCTTTTGAAACCAAGCCTTCATGTGATCGAGAAGTATTTGTGGCGGTCCGATCAGCCCATATGACCAAAGAGCTCTCGATGAGTCGTCATTACGGTCTTGAACCCTATATCCCAATTATTCGTTTCAAAGTAATTCAAATTTTAAAAGTCGTCATCTTGAAATAGCGAACCCGTATCCACTTATAAGTTTTCACGATCGTTCTCCAATCCTTGAAGCTAAGAAGTATGAAATAGGTTGACTTATCTTGGCACCTAAGTTCTCAAAACCAAGTAGAGTGATATGTTTCTTGATTAAAGATAGATACATCAAGTCATGATAAAGAAAAGTTCTCGGTAAGATAAATAAGCACGAGAGGAAAGAATACGAATTTTCTTCATCAAAGACGTAAGATATAACGTTAGCATATGTTCGCTAAACTTAGATTTAGGACTCGTTGTCATAAGAATCGACAATGAATAAATATGACTAGAAAACATAAGGATATTAGATATATGGATCGAGATTTGGAAATGAGTCGATCGGATGAAAGTTAAGGTAATGCGACGATTAAATGGGTACGAGGTACCAAACGTCGGAATGGAGAATGCAATATGGAAGAGGGATCGAGAACGTTGTGAGATTACGCAAATTTCGAGGACGAAATTTCTTTAAGGGGGGTAGAATGTAATACCCCGAATTTCTGGGCTTAAAAATTTCGAAAATAAAGAAGGAACAGTACGATAGAAACGAGTATGAAAATGAACGTCGGTAACTGTCGATTTTGAATAAATCGAAATTTCTCTTGAAAATTTGAACGAAATAATTTTTAAATATGTTTTTAAGTATATTTAGGATATTATTTGCACTAAAGAAGGAAAAGAAATATTTTTCCTTATTTAATAGTGATTTTCGAAAATTTAAAGTACAAGGAATTAATTTGTGATTTATTATGTGATCACTTGATTTTATGTGATGAGTTGTCATGTTTATCTTATATTATATGATAAGATAATTATCTTGAAACACCTAAGCATGAGGTGGATGTGATAAGGTTGGAAAATGACATTAGAGATAAGATAAGCTTATTAAGATATTTTATTAAAAGATAAGATAAGATCATAATTAATTAAGAGATAATGTTTATCTCTTAGAAAATAATAGAAATGTGTAGAGTATCATAGGAAATAATATTTTGAATATTTATATGCATGATTTTCGAAATTAATGTATTATTTTATGTGTAATTTTCGAAAATCATGATTTTTATGTGATAATTATATTAAATAATTTATTTAAATTATATACTTGATAAATATCATGGTTCTAGATCAATCTTATCTCATGGGAATTATAGAAATTTCGAAATTTATGAAATAAGGTAAGAATAGGATTTTATAAAATTAAATCTAGAAAACCCTAGTTTTCGAATAAATTGGGAAATTGCTTAGAAAAATCCCAAAATTTATTTTATGATATAATATCATTATATTGATATAATAACTCATAAAATAATATTTTATGAAAAGAATCATAGTTTGATAATTTATCCTTAGCTTTGAATTATTTGCCGATAACTTTACATTAGTACATGAAATTGATCTTAATTAATTTTCTTATGATAAAAATTATTATCTAAGATCAATATTATGTCACATAGCTATTAATTGGAAAAAAATAAATTATTTAGCATATATTATATATAGGGGGCGAAAATATTGATATTTAAGTGTAAATTGGATACAAATATCATACAATAATTAATGAAGGATGATGATTATGATCTTATCATGTTATGAGTTGTAAAGTAGAGATAGTTAGCAATTAAAACAAGTAACCTATTGTGTTACCTCCTAGTGGCGAAAATTGCCACAAATATATTATAAAATTTGTAATTTAATTATTTTAGGACAAGTGTGATGCAAGTTGTATAAATGATTCAATGAACCTATTAAAAGATAAGATATGATAAGGTTTTTGATAAGGATAAGGATAAGAATTGTAACAAGTGGACCTTAGATATTTTCATATAATAATAAAAAAATAAGTAGCCTAAGTCTATAAATACCCCATGAGAGCCTTCATTTCTTCATCACCACCAAAAGTTTCAAAATAGTGAGGAGAGAAGAGAGAGTTCACCTTGTGCAAGAGTCCAAACTTAGATCGACTAGGCGACACCGATCAAATCCATACCGATTAAAGGTTAGATTTCTTACGAGCCTCAGATATACGATAGAATTTATGATATAAGCTTAGTTTGTTCATGTGATTCTCGAAAATTATGTAACATATGCTAAAATGTTTAGATATTGCATTTATATGATGTTATTGAGCATGTAGTATGATTATATCATAAAATTAAGCATGCTATTAAATTTAAAATATGGACCGAAAATTTGAAAGTGTGATACATTGATGATTTTGATTTTTAATTGTTGATTTAAGCATGAAAACATAATCTAGGGTATTAAGTAAGCTTATATGAATTTATATAGAATTTTTGGAGAACTTTAGTACCTAAGTTCAAGAATTTCGAAAATTATAATATATGATATGATATTGAGATATAAACCATATTTAAGTGTTATCATGTCCTATTGATGATGTAGATTCATAAAATATGGTTGTGTGAATTTATTGAAATTTATAAAAATTAAATGGACCTAAGTCAAAGTTTCGAAATATGACTTAGGTAGATTAAATTCAATAGTCCATAATAAATAACAATTATGTTATAGTAAGCATAGTTAAGGATGATTAAGTATTATGTGAATTTATTAGAATTTTTAAAAATTGTTTACTTAGTGAATTATGAAAACCGAAAACCATATAGTACAATTCTAAGGTATATGATTTTATTTGACCAAAGTAATTACATAAAATGATCTAAAATAATGTTTTAGACATAATATAATTTTATGGGAATTTTTAGAACAAGAATTGCACATAAAATGATAGAATTTCATAAGAAATTGAAAAAGTCAAAATGTTGACTTTTTGTTGACCAAAGTCAAAATTGTTGACTAAGTGTTGACTTGGTCAAAATTGTTGACCAAAAACGTTGACCAAGGTCAAAGGGCACGTAATTCGATAATACGTGATCTATGTGACATAGTACGTTAGTAACAATGTAACTTACGTTACGTAAGTACATTAAAACGTACATTATATACTAAAAAGGTAGAATATTCCTTATAAATCAAGAAAATTCGTAATCAACATCAATTGATTAGGAAACCTCAAAATAAGTCCGGCGTTAGCCTTTATTCGACGCTAGAGCGTTATAGACTATGTCGCCTCTGCGAACGATTTGAACAAAAGAATGAATGGAAGGATAGTACGTACGTTCGGATCGAAGAATCTTACGCAGCATGATGATATGCTAAAATTTCGTTTCTTACATTGATAAGGTCTGACTCGAAGGAGAACGGAAACCGAGAATAGAAACTAGTGACTTAAGAAACCTTAAGTCCTCGAGGTGGGCTTTCTTATCTCAACAAAATGTGGGCTTTCTTACCAAAACCTTTTATGAGCTTTCTTGGAAAATGATTTTCACAAAGTATACTTTCTTGTTTTTACGCAAATGATGAAGTACGATATTATGCATTAAAATGTTTTATGTTTTGTATATGTCCATTCGGGTTGCACAGGGCAACAGAAAAATATTACGACCGGATCCTAATTTGGAGGTGAAGGGGAATCACGGCTTAGGGTTGTGTACACTTGACTTGAATCGCGGTTGCGATCGGTTGTTTGACCTCTCTGATCGCGGTTGCGATCGATCGTGCGTCCGGTGTGGGGAGGCCTCCTCCCGCGGCGTTTATCCATATGCCGACTTGGAATATCGTTGTAGTGATGTGAAAATGCTTACGCAAGCGATGATTTTGAGAAAATGAAAATGTATTTTGTAAGCACAAGCCTTTCAAATAAAACCCTTGTGTCTTCTTGTGATGAGGCGACAATATTCGTAAAGTAAAAATGTTTTCGCAATGTGTCCACCGAGTGCAATTATTTGTACTCGACCGCATGTTTGTTTTAAATGTGCGGGTTGAGTAGGTGATGGAGCAGGCGGAGTTGAGCGGAGTTCTTTGTCAAGTAGTATAAAGTATTTTGGTTCGCCTTGAGAATGCATCTTCATATGCATATCTCACACGTTATTCCGCTGCCAAGCTCTTGAGACTCTATTACGTTTTGTTACTATGTTAAGTTTTGTAAAAGCTGCTGTTTTGTTGAAACCTTGAAACCATCATATATCTATAAGCCATCTTTGATTCATCATGATTCTTGTTTCTGTTTGGAACATCTACAATTCTTCGTAGATGAATTGAGTTGGAAACCTTATTCGTTTCATATTCACTTAACCCGAACCCGAGTCACGGTCCGGTAAGGTGGTAGCCGAACCGGGCTGTGACACTCTGGACCCTCGCGTTTCACGATCCCAGCGTCGGACGCGCCTACTCTCTGGAGTATCTTCAAATCGTGCGCAGCGTCGGACGCGATGCAGCGCTGGACGTAAGGACTCTCTAGACAATTTCACTTCTGACGCCCAGCACCGGAGGCGAGCCAGCGTCGGACACGGACGCTCTCAGGACAATTCAGCTTCGGGCACCCAACGCTGGACGCGAGCCATCGCCGGACGCGGGCGCTCTCTGGATAATTCAGCTATGAGCGCCAGCGCCGGACGCATGGCAGCACCGGACGCGGGCCTTCTCGAACGCTTCCTCGCGACGTCAAGATGCACCCAATGCCAGCTACGCCGAGTTCGGCGCTTGGGTGCGCTTTTATTCACGAAATGTTTTAAACACGATCATACCCTACACAAAACGAAAACGAACATGATTCCAACAAAAGATATTCAAAAATAAACAAATAGAAACCAAATCATCTAAAACAACCAAAGAAAAACATAACAAAAACATGCAAAACAACTCCCCCACACTTAACTCTTTGCTTGTCCTCAAGCAAAATTTAGTTTCTTGAAAGGAATAGTACACATCGAATCAATACTTCAAGTCGAATCAATCACATATTCTCATCCTTTCAATGCATCTTAATAATATAATTCTCAATACAATGATCCTCATTCATCAATCCAAACATGTGACTTATCATAGAATAGCTATGCTTCGACTCAAATATGCTTTCAGAAATCAATATACAACTTACATGGTTCCCTTTAATGTAAGACATCCCAATGATAAAAATAAATAAAACACATGGAACTTAAAACCGATTATAGGACAATAATTTTTAGGTGAAACCTTCAAGTTATACACTCGAGTATCCTAACGTAGTTACCTATACTCATAGCTTAGAGTCTCCATTCGAGAGACAACACAAGCAAGAGGGGTAGAGCCCCTTATTCGAATTTTAAGCCCACTTATTTCACGACATCACATCAATTATTTTCAGATTTTCTTTTTCTTTTCTTTTCTTTTTTTTTTCAACGGAAAAATCACACAAGAAAAGGGTCCCATGTATGAAGTATATGACAACCGATAACACACATTGTCTAATCACAGCTTCCTAATCATGTCCCACAGTTCAATTGACACCTAAGTTTCATCATACTAAAAACCATATATACCAAGAAGAAATGAAATTCAGATCAAAACACAATTAATCCAACTTTAAGCATAATTCTTCACGCACCATTTATTTCAAGAACATAAAATCCTCTCTTATCCAAACAAAAAGCTAAGAACAAAACACAAACGAAATAGAAAATGAAACCCCTCCCCCATACTTAAAACAGGAAAGGTCCTCATTGCAGATAAATATATAAGTGAAAAGTAGAGGCGACTTCCATGAAAGCGAAGAAAAGGAACGGCGGGGCATCAAGCACAAGACAAAACCTACAAAAACAGCAACAAAGACAAGCAAAACAACTAAAGCGACACGACACACACAAAAATAGAAATAAACATACTCTCCAATAGTGATGAATTCTATTGGTCAGACGGCAGTGGTGGAGGAGGAGCGCCATGAAATGTGGTCCGCGTTCCCATCGAGCCTCAAGAGCGCCATGCGGCGATTACGCTCGATCATCGATGGTTATATCGATTCCAAAGGGTTACGCTCATGCCACAATCTATTACATTACGTCGAAGATGTTGGTTTTGCTCGCCAAATCGGGAATAGATATATTGATGAAAATCAGTCCAGTGGCCAGCTAATTCACTCCTAAACTGGCTCAGCTCTTCACGTATGAAGTTATACCATTACCCCGATGCTCTTTGCTATGAAGGGATTATGGATGATTGGGATCGGCATTGCTCTGAATCGGCTTTGTATCCTTTCTTGCCTCGGTATGCTCGTCACCCTCATCTTTGGATGTAAGAGTGGTATAAAAAATGATCATATCGGCAGTAGGCACATGAGATGGTCCTGCACCTGCTGATTGAGCTTCTGCGAGCTGCGCATGTAAATGCCTCTTTACACAATTCCTCGAATGATGAAGTACAAGAGTTGTCTCATTATAAGCAAAATGGGCGCCTCGCAGCTCACTAAGATCAATCATCTTAGGTCGGATAAAGTCTTGCCCTGGAATGGATCGTCCTTCATTATTAATGATCCCTAAATGTACTGATAAACCAGTAGGGATTTGACACAAGGTTGGCTGACGTTGCTTACGCCGCTGAACCAGCTGCAAGTGTTCCCATATGAAGAATGTCGGCAAAACCTTTGTCTTCTTGATCGCGCATGTGAGCAAGTAGACCTCAGCAGTGTTGACATTGTTGGCCTGCTCATTCCCGAAAACATTAAACGCGATGAATTTATGCACCATAGCCAATGTGCGTCCTTAATGAATCCACCGACATTCCTACTGATGACCAATTATTAAATCCCGACTCTTGCCACGCCTCTCTAACATTAAATATGGTGGTACACAGTGTGCACCTGAAGTCGGAAATCCAAAAACCCCCTTCATAATACGAGGCGTGATAGCATACTCTTGACCAAACAGACGACATGTCATATAGTTGGATTCATTATCAAAGTTCATAGTGCAATAGAATTCAATCATTAATGGGGAATGACCCGGCAAATCCATCATAGCGTATTGAAGAAGTCCTAAAGTCTTTAAATACTTCTTAATTTTATCTTCAATACCCAAACTTTGCATCAATTGCCAATTGAATTGACGCGGAGGAGTTATCTCTTGCTGTACAAAACGACGATAAAGTGTACCTTCCACTAGATTATATATGGGAAATGTAGCTGAGTACATTCTACCGATGTCTTCCAAGTAGAGCCAACAAAATTAGCCCGGCCCGAAAAGCTCGTCCGGGGTACCCGGGGTTTGGGCCGGTTTGGGCTTCAAAATTAAAGGCCCGAAAAAAACCGGGCCTAAAAAGCCCGCCCGAAAAAAACTCCGGGCCTACCGGGCTTCGGTCTAATAAAAGCCCGCCCGAAAAAAACCCCGGGGTTTTGCGCTAATAAAGCCCGCCCGATTTCTATTAAATATATATAATTATAATATTATTTAATATACATATCTATAATTTTTTAATAATATTAATTATATTTTATATGATTATTTATTTTTTATAGTAACAATTTTATTACTAATTCACATACTGGTCAGGAAAATAAATTCTGAAAAAAATAATGACCGATACATTGATGATTAATGACCTTATAGTATGTAAAATCTATTTTGAATCCTTAATCTTAAATATATACTGTATAATTAATTTATTTTCTTCTATTATTTTATGCGTATAAGTGGGATTGGCGTTTAATATTTTCATTTATCTTTGATTTGTAATTACTAGTTTTTTCTCCTTAAATTAAAGAATTAAAATTGTCTTGCATTACAACATCATCGCATGAATACATAAATAGGTCGAAGATATACAAAAGCACATTATCATAAGAAATTAAGAATGAGTAAGCTCAAAATATTCGATCATCGATTCTTTATTTAAGTTAAGGAGTTATGAGATCTTAATTCAGTAATTAATTTTTTTAAAATTTAAAATATTAATTTATATATTAAAAAATTTAAAATTATCTAAAAAAGCCCGTCACCGAAACCCTCCCGGGGTTGGTTTGGGTTTCATATTTTTAGGCCCGAAAAATTTCGGGCTCGACCCAAAAATTTTAAAAGCCTTACGAGCCCGGAGGTCGGGCCGCCTGGCCCGCTACTTTGCCAGCTCTACTTCCAAGTGTTCCACCATAGAAACATCATCATCTCGAGGGTGATGAGAACTACACCCGGCAACTTGCTTTGTTCGAACCATACTGATATGCGTATGAGTGGGCACTGGATGAACTCGAGGAAACGCCAGACGGAGGCTGAGCACGGGAGCTGGGGCTCGGAGGGAAACAAAATGCCGAACGCCACGAGGCGGCGCGCATGGTTGTCTGAAAGAAACGCTACTGGCACGGAAGCCGAGCGGCGTCGGACCGGGTCTAATGCCGACACAATTGGAAACGCCGGACGGAGAGGAAGCGTGCACTGGGCACGGTGGAATTTGTAGGCGGGCGAGAATCCGTCGTCAGCCGGGTGAAGATGAGGAAGCCAACGCTTAGGGCCGGATGCGGATGACCTGGAGCAGGCTACGCGCTTAGGGCGTCGGATGAAAAGAAAACGTGCGCTGGGGCGCGACGCGGGAAGATAGCGTCGGACGGAGGTTGAGCGTTGGGCCCAATGCTCGGCTGCAGGGCGAGCATGGTGCTGTGTGATAACCGGACGGAAAGGCCGGGCGTGGTTGCATGGAGGCTGAGCGTCGGACGGAGCTATAGATTGGCGCAGCAGTGAGCACCGGTGGAAACATGCGTGGAAGCTGAGCGCCGGAAGGAGTCTTGAGCGCCGGGGTGCGGGAATCTCGACGCTAGGCGTAGCGTCGGATGGAGTCTTGAGCGTCGGACGCGAGAGTGAGCGGGCGAGTTAGAGCGATGGAGCGGGCGACGACGCTGAAAAGAAAAGAGACGAGAGTAAGAAACCCTAGCCCTCTTAACATATGTATATAATTTTTTTTTTAATTATTATTCGCTTTTTTTTATTGGACCCAGTGCCGGTTTCATGGCGTCCGACGCTGGGAGACCATTTTTGCCCATAAACGTTTCACACCCAGCGCCGGTTTTGTCGCGTCCGGCACTGGTCGGGCTCTCTATATTCTTTTTTTAATAGTACCCCAGCGTCAGTTTCGGTGCGTCCGGTGCTTGGGGGTACCTCTTTGGACAAATTTTTGAAAGAGCGCAGCATCGGTTGGCCAGCTGTAATAACCCGAAAAATTTAAAACTTTTATTAGTGATGTTTAAACCAATTATTTGTAACGCTTAGACCTTAATTATGTTTAAGGTAACCAACGAACGCAATTAGAATCGATTAGGAGATCGAAAACTGAGAAATCAAAACTAGTGACTAGTCCTCTTGGATTAGGGTTTTGAATAGCCCGAACATAAAATGAAAGATAGAGAATGAATATTAACAAAAGGATTTCATTTCTAGAATCCTCTCACGAAAACATGTAAGAAGCCAAAGAATGAGAATTTTCGGGCATACTTGCCCGGTCAGTCTTAAAAGCACTATTCACTAGCCTGAATAATTTCCAGTCCATGCTGATTATGATAATTTGTGATAACAATCAAAATCATGAAGGAATATATTATTATGAATTTAGAAATTATAAGAATCAATTTCTGAAAGAAATTCCTGAAGAACTTAACCGAACACCGGGAAAATATACCGAAAAAACCCTAAATTGATCAGAACGATCCGAAACTCGAACCAAGGGTCTAAATCAATAAGAAATTATTTATAAGACTCAAATTAATTATGAAAGCTCAAGAATTCAATAGAATTTTGAATGAGCATAATTTAATCGTCGAACGTTGTTTTTCCGCGATAACTCGGAATTGACTTATCGGACGTCGTCCGAACTTCATGAAATTATTATAAACATTGAAATAAGTCATTTAAAGGATATTTAAGAAAATAAAACCTTAATCTTTCGAGAAATCAATCAAAAGCGCGTTAAAACTTAAAGAGTCGGTATTAACATGCCAAAACGGGTAATTTGACCAATCCTTCTCCCAACTACCACCAAGACCATCCCAAATGGGTAATGACAGCCCTTTAGGCTGCCAATACAGTAGGGAAAACGTTCATTACAGCCTCACACTTTGGAACCCAAAATTCTCTCTCTTTTCAAACTTTTCTTCTTTGTTCTTCACACTTTGTGGTCTTTAATCCTCCTTTTCAAACCCTTCCAACCCTCAAATAATTATTCTAAGACCATAAAAAGGTAGTACTCATCATTCTCTCCATTTGTAATGGAGTAGAATTTGTTTTAGATTTTTCTTGAATTATTTCATGAAAAACCCTAGTTTTGCTCCTCATTTTTTTTTGTGACTTTTGAGACACCAAATGCTCTCAAGACATGAATGAAAAATGCTTAAAATAATATTCTAAGGCTGTAGTTAAAATTTAAGAATATTTGGAGCATGTTTGATATTTTTCGATTTATGCTTTATTTCTTTTTATATGTGATAAAGCATGCTTTTGTGAATATTATTTGATATTGTTGCTTGTTGATGTATTAGGAGCATGTAGAATAAATATGGTAATTTTCAGAATATTTTTGGAATTTTCTTGTATTTTGATTTTATTTGTTGGAAAATAGTTGAGGTATAGTGTTTAATATATGATATGAACATCATATATTAATCCAGAAATTTTTGAAACACTACTCCTATTTTTCAAAAATGGGCAGAATATATTTAAGTATTTTTAAGCCATTGTTTGATTTTATTTGTTGAGAAATAGTTGAGATATATTGTTTAATATATGATATGAACATCATATATTAATCTTGAAATTTTTGAGATACTACTCCTATTTTCCCTTTGAATACCGTGAACTATATGTATATATATAGTGGTTTATTTGATTTTGTTGTTAAAAATAATATGGTATTTGATGTTTGGAAATAATATGAACCTATTATGCATTGTTGGGAATTTATTGAACACATATGTAATATATGTGTGAGGACAAAAAGAATTCCAAGTATTTGGTTCATATTATAAATATTAGTTGATGTTTAATGTTAATATTACATGTTATTGCATAATATAAACATGTTGTGAAGGAATGAAATTTATTGAATATGTATATATATATATATATATATATATAGTGAGTATCGAAAACATATGGGTGGTGAAAAGCATGGGTTTAAATTTTAATGCATGATATGAAATGATATTTCATGTTTAGTATGTGGTATAAGCATGATATAATTTTTGTGGAATTTATTGAACACTAAAGCTCATTAATTTATGATTGCCGAAAACTATATGCATTTTAACCTATGGTTTGAAATTTTATATGATGATATTGAGTTGGTAATTAAACTCTATATTATGATAGGAGTATGACATGATTTTATTGGATACATATGCTAATTATTGCTAATTATCGAAAACATAGCAAAATGGTTAAGCATGAGTTTAATTTCAATGATAAATTGTGCTATGATAGTTAATCTATAAGCTTGAATGAATGGTTATGATTGTGATGAAAGAATGGAACACTTATGAACACATACACAATGATTGTGTATTATGTTAGAAATTAGGGTTTTCTAATGTTTTAGTATAGCTTATGTTGTGTATGGTATTGTATGGTGTTGAATGGTTATGTTTATGTATAACGACAAACAAAACCCCAAACGTAAACAACATAATACTTTGTGTACGAGAATCGAAAAGAATCGACCAATTTCGATAACTTAAGAAGGAGTTAACGAGAATCGAAGTTAGACATAAATTAGGGTTTGCTATTATTAAAAGGATACTCAAACGTGAGTTCCTAAGTTAGAAAAACCCAAAAGCCGAGCTACAACGTTGATACTCAATAACGACAACCCAATACGATATTAGATTGAGCGTTAAACAACTCGATAACGAATAACGACGACTTATATAATCTCCGACGAGTTAAGAGAAACAAACAATGTCGTAATGCGTAAGCAAAGATTCGAACATAAGATGTCGATCCTTATGTCTCAAAAGTCGAGTTAATATTCCCGAAGCACTTCATTTATTCTTAAGTACTTACTTACATGATAGCATGTGCTCACTTGAATCATAAGTCAATACTCCTCTTTTAATTCTCGTGTTAACACGACAAGTCGTCAAGCATAACCTACTAGGACGTAACTATAATTGTTAAGTCTAGTTAGTGGCTTGAGAATATCCTAATATACCAATCACAACTTGAATACTAATAATCTATAACGTAATAACGTTTAGAAGAACACTAAGGTGAAGAGTCGAGGGTAGACTCGGTATGTGATTCATAAGTTGAAGATCACCTATGAGCGATGAAGTAATATAGCTTGAATTGGGAATGTAAGATAATAGAAATTATCTTAAAACAATCACATGAAATCATAAAGAAACCCTAAGGGGAACTTTAAATCGTAATTTATAAATGACCTTGATCGATAGAAAGAATCTAAGAAATGTTACTTTCTTATGAAGGGTTTGAGCGTACGTAGTCACCGAGGAAGAACAATCACACCTGCTCATTTAGAACCACTAGCTTTGGATTAGCAGGTGGGCTCTCTTGAAACAAAATGTTATGCATACCTCAAAGTATGATTTACAAAAGCTTTATGAAATATTATTGCATGAACTGTTATTGACTGCCAAATGTTTATGTTTTGTTGTGATCCTATCTGAGGTTGGTATATCCAACGTGGTATGAGAATGTGTTGGTCCACCAACGTTAAAAAAGGGTAACGATCGGATCCGACTTAGTTAGGGACTAACTCGGATTGTGTACACGTGTGACTGTGTGTTAAGGTTAGCTACCTCGACCGGTCACGGCGACTATGTGTAGGTGGCCACCTCCATAGTGCGTGAATGAATGAATGAATGAATGAATGATCAGATATGGAAACAACGTGAATGAAATAGTCAGTCCTGACGCTTTTGAGAAATGATAAAATGTTTGATAGTCATGAGTCTTTCAACTAAAATCCTCATGTGCTATTGTGGGCAGTTCAATAACTTTTGACAAAGAAAATGTTTTTGGCAATGAGTCCACTGAGTACTTTTGTACTTAGCCCTGCATCTCGTTTTTGATGTGTAGGTTGAGCAAGGATTGATGATGGGTGCGAGGTGGTGCAGAGTAGCAGTTGTTTTGTTGCTTAATTAGAAAGAATTTCTAGAACCTTGGGCATGCATCGTCATATGCATGTCCACACGTTTATTTGCTGCCTAACTCTGATATTGTTTGGTATCTTTTGACCATAACTATTTTCCATTATCGTATTGAACCTGAGGTCATACCTCGTTCCTTTAATTGTGCCCTGATTAGGTTATATTGAACCTTTTGGTAAATCCTTCTGTGACTTGAGTTTGTATTGAACATCTTATTCCTTTCAGCCTATGTATTATTGAGTAGTTAAATGGTTAATTGTGTCGATTAGTTATGTATATATCCGCTGCTTTATCATTTCAGTGACGATCCTTATGATCTGTATTTCTTTGAGAAGTCGGGTTGTCACAAAGTGGTATCAGAGCACTTGTTCGCTCTGAACCCTAGAAACCCCCTTTCCTTGAATCCTAAGTTGAAAGTCGAGTCTAGAAATTGTTTATGTTTGACTGCTACTTCGCTGCACTTCATCGTCATCCTGCTCAACGAGGAAGAAGGTAACTATCTCAACTGAAAGTTGTTTTGAAATGATGGAAGTATATGAAATGTGAATTGGAATTTTCAATATTGCCTTGTTGGGAAGTTGAAAAATATTTTGGAAATAGGAAAATTTTGAAATTGAAAAGTTGTTTCAATTGATTGGTCATTAGTTTGAAAGAAAGTCACGAGCTTTAGGAGCTTGGTAAATGAGTAAATGAGAATGCTTGATTATCGCACAATGTGTCGCGATTTGTGTTTACTGTTGTATGCGAAGCATGATAGAAGCATGATGTAAATGAATATGTTTTCCCATAAGAACATAGACTCTTAAGAAGCATGATCCCTTTGCGCCGAACTTAGTATGAGAACATAAGTATCCCCAATTGAACGAAATACTAAGGAAGAACGAGAACATAGAAATCTTAAGAATCACAATCCGAACGTATTCGATGATGAGAACGCGACGAGTCTACGATGACGAAGCAATTGCTTAACTGGAGGTTTGCACTGTTATGAGTCTCAACCCCTCTACGTGAAGGAATTCCGAACACCACGCGTGTTGCCTCTATCGTAGCATAAGTTAAAAGAATAAAAGTATAACGTTATGAAGGTGTAAAAAGAAATGATGAATCGTAAGTGCATAATGAGAACGGATATGATATGATTCTATAACGTGACTAGAAATAAGGAATCCAAGACCCAATAAGACAATGTGACCACTTAGCCTTTACCCGAAGGCTAGGCCTCAATCGTTTCTATACTCTAAGAAACCATGCAGTCTCTTCCCAGAGACCAAACCATGAAAGTAGTTTCATAAGAATTTAGGAATATAAGATGGTTCGGACGGTTTTTACGACTAGGCTCCCTTTATCTTCTAGAGTCACACCCTAGGAGGTGGTACGCTCCTATTGTTCCTACCAGATGTACCGAGTAGAAGACATCGGCGAGTTCCTTGCTCATTTTGTACGTTATTGTGTTGCCGCACATGCCGTGGTACGTCACATTATGGTGGTGTGCTTGATCGATCATGAGACGCCATCCGATCGCGTGGATATGCTCGAGATATCGGCATTATATCTATCGGCCGAGAGAGCTTTGATCTTGAGGCGGACTTATCTCGCTTTGTCACCACCGAGCTACGTATTCATGGTATACGGAGCTACACTATGTGGATCGTAACTCCCGAATGGGAATACACCGCGCGATGAGATTCCCGAGTGGCTTCACCCGGAGGTGTCTCGTTTGGCGTCGATGACCGTATTCTTACTGACCGTGGTAGGAACATGTTTGAGGTGGACTTTCCCATCCTCGTGACTCGTTTTTCGGTCCTACCGCTAGTAAGATTTGAGCCCGTCATTGCCCGCCCGACCATTACCGCCGATCATTCCATGCCAGCATCCACCTCTACCTATCGATGTTTCCCCAGTTCAACCGTTGGCACCCCGTACGGACCCATGTGTCACGATACTGTAGAGTTTGACGATTCACATGGCTTAACTGCATGCACCGTGAGAGGAGCTTGTGCCCGTCTTGCTGCTTCTCCGTTTCCAGCCGCTGCTTTCAAGGAGATCACGATTGAGATCTACCAAGACCTGGCTGCTATGGGAGAAGCTATGGTCATTAGAGTCCAAGAGCCCGTGGATCCCACATTCGATGCTGAGGTCATAGAGGAGGAGGATCCAGAGGAAGACCAGGAGGATCCCGAGGAGGACCGCGCTCACCGACGACGAGATAGAAAGAGTAGAGAGCACCCGTATTCTCGCTTCGACTCGACACGATGAGCCATGTCTACATCCCGTGAGATTATGGATCCAATTATTAGGAAAAGATAGTGTTTGTCTATATACTTTTGTATATGTTTTGAGGCGTCATGGAAGCGATAGGTCGTCCCGATATGAACCCTTATTTTGATGACCACGGTGGCGTTTAGATTTTTATGCGCACCGTGAATAGGTACACCGAGTGATGCCGATATTAATTTTGAGTATCATACTCCGTGCACGCCTTTGTGGATCGTAAAGTGATGATGAAAGTCCTCGTATAGACATTTGATTTGATATGATGATAGCTCCCCGAGAGCTTTGGTTTTTGAGATTGCGATATGTGGTGTTCGATGACGTGCTAGACTTATGTTTATGATTATATATACATACCGTGCTAAGATATCTATGATCCTGATTACGTATATTTATGAAAGATAGAATGCCACCGAGAAGAAGAAACCGTGAGGTAACACCCGAAAGAGATGACACCCCTCCACCACCACCACCGGCAAGACGGATTGAGGAACTATTCATCAGGTAGAACCCGCCCACTTTCAACGGGACTGGGAATCTCGTGGATGCTGAACTTTGGATTCGCGCACTGGAGCGAATCTTTAACTTCCTTCACTGCACCTCTCAAGAACGCTTGTCATACGTTGCTTTGCAGATGACTGGTGCCACCGACTTCTGGTGGGAGGCGAAGAGGAAGACTCTGTCCGAGGAGGAATTGGAAGATTTTTCCTGGGAGGAATTTATGGAGGAAGTGTACGAGAAGTACATTCCTAAGAGCTACCGGAAGAGGAAAGAACATGAGTTCTACAACCTGCGACAAGGAAAGACCACGGTCACAGATTACGACCGTGCATTCTACGAGATGTCACGGTATGCGCCTCAGTTGGTCGACACCGACGAGATGAGGACTGAGAATTTTCGAGCGGAACTCCTCCATGAGATCAGGGTGTCCCTAGCCGGTCACGGAAATCTGACTTACCGTAAGGCCTCAGTCGGGCATTGGACATCGAGGCTGCTATGCTTGAGGACAGGACGGTCGTTGTACATCCCCCGAATCACCAAGGGGATCGTGGGAAGAGAAAGTGGGAAGGACCCCACCAAATTCATTGATCCAACACTGGCCAGGCCGACATGAGGCCATGATAAGGGAACAACGTGCCATCTGGGCACGGGCAAGGAAATGGACGCCCCATGGTACCCATACCTGGTAGGGAAACCAGAAATTTGTGAGGCTCCCTGTATGCCCTGTGCCATGGGAGTCATGAGGGCATGCACATTTACGAATGACGGATGCTTCAAAGTGTGGCGAGAAGGGCCACTACTCCAGATGGCCTGACCAGGGATACGCCAAGGGAAAAATGGTCGCCGTAATGTGCCCAACCGAGTCTAGCCGATCCGGGCTATCCAAGCTCAACCGTTCCAACAACAGTCCCCGATTCAAGATTTCCAATCAATCAACGACCATATCAACCACGGCGGCAACGACAACGACAATGGCGACAGCCGCAGCAGCTAGATCGACACCCCAACAACAACAACAACAACAAAGAACCGCAAGAACAACAACAAATCATCAACAACAGAAACCACCACCGCAAGCCAGGGCCTACGCCCTCAACCAGGAAAGAGAGTTCCCGCAGGAGCCGCCAAGGAACCAAGGAAACTTGGCGGTATGGGAATACTCCTCAATCGCTCGTTATCCTCTGCTCGACATCAAGCCTCGCGTTCTTTTATTGTCAAGCATCGTAGAGAACTTAGGATTAGATCCAAAACGCGCAGAAAAAAATTATGAAAATTTCTTCCCCAGTAGGAGGCATAAGAACGGTAACCCAAATATGCTCGAACCTAGAACTTGGACTAGGCTCACTTAAGGTCATAACAGATAACCTTCACGTCATACCTATGACAGATATGGACATAATCCTAGGAATGGATTGGTTAACCGAACATAATGCGACCATCCTATGTAATGAAAGGAAAATTTCTTTCCAACATTCCGGAGAGAAACCTACAGACTTTCACGGGATCAGCATGGGGAGGATAGTCCCAATCATATCCGTGCTACGAGCAAGGACGTTGCTGAACAAAACAGAGAACCACGCCTACCTCATCTACCTCCAAGAGGAAGAGCAGAATGAGAAAAGGATAGAAGATGTCCCGATCGTGAAGGAGTATCCCGATGTATTTCCAGATGAACTGTCGGGATTACCGCTAAATCGACAGATTGAATTCACGATCGACCTTGAACCGGGTTCTGCCCCCGTGTCGAAAGCCCCATACCGGATGGAACCAAAGGAACTTGAGGAACTGAAGATCCAGCTGCAAGAACTCTTGGAGTTAGGTTTCATTAGACCCAGTGTGTCTCCATGGGGAGCATCTGTCCTTTTTGTGAAGAAGAAGGATGGTACACTGAGAATGTGCATAGACTATCGAGAGTTAAACAAGATAAATCTTAAGAATAAGTATCCTTTGCCCGAATTGACGATCCGCTTTATTAGCTTAAGGGCAGAGTCTTTTCAAAGATAGATCTAAAGTGGGGATACCATCAACTAAGAATTAGACCGGAGGATGTACCTAAAGCGGCTTTTCGTACAAGGTATGGTCATTTCAATTCATCGTCATGCCCTTTGGACTTACAAATGCCCCAAAGAAGATTTATGGATATCATGAATAGGTATTCCACCCATACTTAGACAAATTTGTCTTAGTATTCATAGACGATATCCTAATATACTCGAAGAATAACCAAGAACACAAAGAGCACTTGAAATTGTCTTTGCAAACATTGAGGCAAGAACAAATTTTGCCAAGTTTAGCAAGTGTGAATTACGGTTAGGCGAAGGACATTCTTAGGTCACATCGTGTCCGCCGAGGGAATCAAAGTAGACCCTCAAGATCGACACAATTCGTGAATGGGAGTCGCCAAGAACCGAATGAAATTGGAGTTTCTTAGGACTTGCCGCTACTATCGAAGATTTATCGAAGGATTCTCAACGATAGCCCGACCTATGACCCAATTGTTGAGAAAGGGGATCAAATACACATGGACCGCCGAGTGTGAGGCTAGTTTCCAGAGACTGAAGGAGTTGCTGACGACAGCACTTGTACTAACAGTACCCGAGGCAAATAAAGAATACACAATCTACACAGATGCTTCAAAGAATGGACTAGGATGTGCGCTGATGCAAGAAGGCAAGGTTATTGCTTATGCTACAAGGCAATTACGCCTACATGAGTGTCACAGCCCGTTCGGCTTATCCTTACCGGACCGTGACTTGGGGTTCGGTTTAAGTAAATATGAAAGAATAAGGTTTCAACTCATTTCATCTGTGAAGAAATATAGATGTTCCAACAGAAACGAGAATCACAATGGATTAAAAATAGCTTATATATATAAAAGATGGTTCCAAGGTTTCAACAAAGCACAGTTTTACAAAGCTTTAACATAGTAACAAAAGATAACAGAGTCTCAAGAGTTTGACAATGAAATACGTGTGAGACATGCGTGTGAAGATCGTTCTCAAGGTGAACCAAAATACTTCATATGTCTCGACAAAGGTTCCGCCAACTCCCGCCTGCATTTATCACACGCTCAACCCGCACATTTAAAATAAATATGCGGTGAGTACAAATAATACACTCGGTGGACACATGCCGAAAACATTTTACTTTACGAAATATTGTCTTCTTTGTTTCACGAGAAGACACAAGGTTTTGTTTGAAAAGGCCTGTGCTTACTAAATACATTTTCATACTTTCTCAAAATCATTGCTTGGCCAAGCATTTTACATCACCACAACGTATATTCCAAGTCGGCATATGGATTAACGCACCGGGGAGGCCTCCTTCACCCGACGCACGATCGACCGCGAACAGTTCGTGAGGCTGAATTATATGACCGTAACTTCGGTTCGAAGTCAAGTACACAACCCTAAGCTAGGATTCCCCTTCACCTCCAAATTAGGATCCGATTGAATACTTTTCTGTTGCCTAGCAACCCGAATAGATATATACAAAACATAAAACATTTTGGCGAGATAATATCGTACTTCATCATTTTGCGTAAAAACGAGAAAGTAATAACATAAATAATTTTCATAAAAGCTTTTAAATGGTTTTGATAAGAAAGCCCACCGGGAACTTAAAGTTCCTACGTCACTAGTAATTAATTATCGTCTTCTTTCTCCTCCGAGCGGACCCTTTTCAATGTGAGAAACGAGGTTTAGTACATCGCTTATACTTTTCGATAATCATCGATCCGAAAACAACGGAGTTACTATGTCAATCCTTTTAACGTCAAGGATCCTATACCTTAACCACTATTATACTTATTGCGTCTCGAAAAGATATAATATCCTATCTTTTCATTCCTTCTCAGTTCAAACCATTCAGCATGACGTATGAATCTTATTTTCATACCTAACGTTGTTACATACTGACTTTACTTCTCGACCACATATTTATACGTAATTTCTCGTATTTTATAGTCACATACTTACAACTCTCTGCGTTTGACGATCATATCATATATCACAAGTCACTTAGATGTCATATTCTTTTTTTTACTATTTTCAAAATTCCACATAAATATATATATTTTCAAAAATTTCACATAATATATATTATTATCATATATATATTAATAATATGATATAATTTTCATCATATACAACTTGTACATCAATATTTCATGCTTTAGTAAATTTCAAATTACTATTCCATATTTTTCAAGAAATTCCACATAAAATCATAGAATTCTAAACATGAATAACTATTATTATTTCATGTTCAAAACAACAATTAAAATTCATGTATTTTAACATATAATCCATGCTTTATTTTCTATCATAATATAGTGTTGTTAATTCATGCTTAACCTTGTATTAAATTTATAATTCATGCATTTAAACATTATATAAACATATTTAACACATAACTTAGGCATATAGCATATATTTATCATATATCACATAGTTTTCAAAATAATCAAGCATAACATATCACATATGAATTTCTAACCTTTTGATCAGATTCGATCGACGTCGTGACGTATTTCTCTCTGATCAAGACTACTTGAAGAACACTATTTATCCTTTCCTCTCTATTTTTCTCTTATTTCCCACTTATTTTCTTATGAGGTTATGGGAGGGTAACTCCTATTTATAGGATTTATAAAGTGGGTTTAATCATTATTTCATAAAATATCTTAATATAAAGTCAAAATTATAACTCATTCTATCTTCTAAATTTTCAACCCTTAGTTGTGCATGAGACAAATTTTGATCTTATCTTATCTTATCATATCTTATCATATCTTATCCTTTAAATATTATAACATTTCTTGGTGTAAAATCAAATTACAACTCATACTCTAATTTCTATAGTTGTCGCCACTTACCTTATCATGTATAACAATTATTTTATTTTATTCTATAGTTTATTATGTTATTTTTATCATTTAATTAATATATCTTATAATATCAAAGAATAATGAAATTAATACTTTGTGTTGTGTGTGTGTGTTTTTCGCCCCTTTTAGAAACCTTAGGATATATTTTTATTTTTTCATATCATATACTATAATATTATCATTTAATAAGATCATTTTGAAAAGTCAAATATTTCAACTATAGGATAAGATGTCATTTCATAGAGTTTAAAAATTATTTCTAACCTTATACTAATGTCGAAAATTTCGCTACTTTAATTAAAAATCATAGGTTACTTGTTTTAATTGTTAACCATCTCTACTTTACACCTAATGTCCTTATCATTATAATCATAGTCTTGCATTTAATTAAAGTATGATATTTATCTCATAAAATACCAATTTATTCCAAATTTTCGTCACTACATATATCATGTGCCAAATTTTTATTTTCTTCAATTAATAGCTATGTGACATAATATTGATCTTAGATAATAATTTATATCATAAGAAAATTAATTAAGGTCATTTCTATGTACTATAGTAAAGTCATGACAAATAATTCAAATTACTTAATAAATTATCAAACTATGATTCTTTCCATAAAAATATTATTTTCATGAGTAATTATATTAATATAATGATATTATATCATAAAATAAATTTTGGAATATTTCTAAGTAATTTTCCCAAAAATTTCGAAACTAGGGTTTTCTAGGATTTAATTTTCATAAAATTCCATTCTTACCCTATTTTATTAATTTCAAAATTTTTATAATTCCTATGAGATAAGATTGATCTAGAATCATGATATTTATCAATTATATAATTAAATAAATTATTTAATACATTTATCACATAAAAATCATGATTTTCGAATTTCACATAAAATAATATCTAAATTTCGAAAATCATGCAACTAATATTTAAAATATTATTTCTTATGATATTATACACATTTCTAAGAGATAAACATTATCTCTTAATTAATCATGACCTTATCTTATCTTTTATGAAAATATCATGGCAAATCTTATCTTAAAAATATCATTTTCCACCCTTATCACATCCACCTCATGCTTGGGTGTTCAAGATAATTATCTTATCATATACTATAAGATAAACATGACAACTCATCACATAAAATCAAGTGATCACATAATAATTCACAAATTAATTCTTTATACTCTTAGATTTTCGAAAATTGCTTTTAAATAAGAAAAAAAATATTTCTTTTTTCTTTCTTAGTATAAATAATATCTTAAATATGCTTAAAACATATTTATTCATATTTTAAAATTATTTCGTTCAAATTTTCAAGAGAATTTTCGATTTATTCAAAATCGACAATTACCGACGCTCACTTTCATACTGTTTCTATCGTCTGCTCCTTCTTTATTTTCAAAATTTTAAGCCTAGAAATTCGGGTATTACATTCTACCCCCTTAAAGAAATTTTGTCCTCGAAATTTACGATTTTCACAAATTCTCTTCTTCTTCTCCATGTTGCATTTTCCATTCCAACGTTGGTACCTCGTACCCATTTACTCGTCATATGTTCTTAGCTTTCATTCGTATCTACTCAACTATCGATTCTTATAGGCGGTGAATCCTATGTTTAAATCTAAGTTTTAAGCGAACTTATGCTAACGTCGTATCTCCCCGCCTCCGATGAAAAGATTCGCATTCCTTCATCCCGCTTCGTGCTAAGTTCTAAAATATTCGCGTATAATATCGTGGTCTTGTAATTCTCATAGCAATAATATAATCATAAGTATGTCGAAAGCGTATTCGTACCTGTCGGGTTGTTCTGGTCATTTTCGGTTTGTTGGTTGAGAGCAAAAGCCCTCGCCGTCGCGGCTCGCCGTATTGCCCTTTGCGTTGGGCTTGTCGTGGCGGGTTAGTTTATCTATTATCGCTTGTTCTTGCCGTGGGCGTTGTTCGCAAAATGTCCTTGCTGTCCACACCTAAAACAGCTTAAACGCCTGAGCTAGACAAGTGCCGTGAGTGATACTTATGGCATCGTGGGCATTGAGGGCTTGCTTGTTCTTGGTCGTTTCTACCTTGTCCAAAAGTCGCTGGGCGACCTTGTCCTTGCCTCGGGTCCATTGGGGCCTCGATTATTTGGCCATGGCTTCCTTCCGCCTGGCCGTAGTAATTTCAGGTTATCTTCCCACTTTCTCTTTCCTTTATCTGCTTTGTACTACAAATGGTTTGTCCTACAAAGAATGCTTCCTCTATATCCAAAGCCCTTTCAAGGCCTCGGATAGGTCATTGCTCCATGGTGGCAAGAGATATCCTAATCTCGTGCCTTAGTCCGGATCTAAACTTGTCACCATCTTTTCATCGGTATCCACTAAATTTTGAGTGAACCTTGACATGTCACGTAATATACGATCATATTCTCATTCGACTTATTCCCTTGTTTGAGACCCAAGAACTCGTTTTCCTATTTCTTTCTATAACTCTTGGGAATATACTTATCATATAATACTGTTTGAAATCCTCCCAAGTAAATTCCTCCATTCGTTCTTCAATATAATTTTCCTTCCGGTTTCCCACCGTAAGTCTCAACCTGTTAATTGAAAAGTAACGAAGAAATTCTTTCCCGATCCGCATAATGCAGAAATTGAAGATCCGTTCTATCGACCTCACCCAAAGTTCAGCTTCACTGGGAGTTCCAAATTCCATCAAATGTGGCGGGTTTTGCTTGAGAAACAAGGCCTCTATCTTACGAGGCGGTGGTGGTTGTTGGAATTCGGTTCGAGTTTCCTCCTCTCCTCGTCCCAATTCTCTTCTAGGAGGCATTCTTAATGTTTTAAACAAAACAAACTTTACTTTCTAATTCAATATCTTAGCACATAACCTCTTTATGGTTCACGTAACATTATATCACACGCCGATACTTTTCATAAGTCATGAAAACATCATGTGTCACAAAAATATATCAACGAGGACTTCTACATATATAAGTTTTATAATGATTTGTTTCTTTAACCTAGTACATAGCGTGATATCATATTTACACCAAAATTTTGAGACCATTAAGCATACTTACTACGTAATGTCACCTAAACTACTTTTTACTTTACATACATGCTAACTATATCATGACTAACTTTATAAGTTTTGTAATATTCCATAGAAACGAATATACGAATATACGGTTTTCTAAACCCGTAATTGTGGTTTTGTCAGATATTATCTTTTTACGACATCGAACCTTGTGATTTCGATACGATATCGTTATAACGAATTCCTTTCATAATTCACTAAGGATTGTGAATTAAAGGATTGAAATATTACGAAATGATTCGTCAATATATTTTAACGCCGACGCCAGATCGAACGCCGCCTTTTCATGAAATTTTCTCGAGCGTGAAGCTTGGAATTAATTTCCATCTTAATTCCTTTATTAAAAGGGATATATTTATTTAGTAAGTATGAACTTATCGCACCATTTTGAGATGAGTCGATTTTGAACGTTTTGAGACGTTTTGAACGTCAACGTCTAGAGACGTTTTGTAAAATGAGTTTAATACTCAGGAAATTATCATAATTAATTTCCTATTATTATTCTATATAATTTCAGTATTAATATTTATTAAAATCGAATTTTCAGTTATTAAATTCGATATTTTGGTGTTGAAATTTTCGAAAACCCTAAGTTTATAAACTTTGGTTTTTCACATGAAATGACACTATTAAATTATCCTATGGTATCTAAACTTTATAATATGATATATATGGGTATTATTAAGCTATGAAATCAGTTTTTGGAACATTAAAACTCGATAGCTTATATTTATAATTTTCAAACATAATTTTGGAATTAGGTTTCATATGCATGAATTAATGCTATAATTTTATCCTATGCTATTATTCAATATCTAAATCATATATTATGATGTATATATGTATATTTGGATCGAAAATGGCATGAGTATCAATTATAGGTGTGATTTATAATTTTTATCCTATTTTCTCAAAATTAAAATCCAGAATGCCCATTTTGTGTTATTGGTTGATTTAATTATTTTATGGCATGTATTATATATCTATGACCTATAATATGATTAATACATAGTATTATAGTGTAACAAAAATTAAAATCAGCTCCCAACACCCCCCATGCGCCGCCACCCTACGAACAAGGAGCAGCACTCCACCCTTTTTCTACCCAATGCACGGCTTAGCTTTTCACTTAGCCTAATCATCACACTAATTGTCATCATTGAGCTGCAGATTTTGTGCCATTTCGCCAAAATCGAGAGAGAGGGAGAGAAGTATAGGGGATGACTCTTCCCATTCAAGCCATACACTCAACACACATTACAAACACTCAACACTCTCATTACTCTCTCCATTTCCTCTCCCATTTTCTGAAAACAGTCGACAGCCCCCTCCCCATTTTCGAAAGCTTCATCCTCTTCTTCTTCTCCATTTCTTCTCCCTAAACCTTCACACCATACATTGTTCTTTGATTCTATACCATACCCAAGGTAAATAAGGCCATAGTATCGATTATATCCTCTTTATTCCAGAAAAATCGAGCATGCTCTCAGATATATTTATGTATGTTTCGAATGTTATATATATGTATATATATGTTTTAAATGTTCTTGAGCATGAGATATATTGTTCTTGATGACTTTATTCCAAAATATATGTGAATATATGTTAGAAGAGCATAGATGGTTGTTATTAAATGGTTGAAATGTATCTAGTTAGTATATATGATTTTCGAACCTTAATCTTGTTTTAAAATAATTTTCGAAAACTATAGAAAATGTTTAGTAATGACCGAGCATGTTCTAAGTATTTTAAGAATGAAATATTGATGTATGTTATGATTTAAGGCTATGGTATGTTAATTAAAATTTTGGAAAACCCTAGCCTAAAATTTTAAGAATGCCGTGAGCTTCATAAGTTCATACCTTGTGTATAATTTTATTTTAAGCTTGTGATGACATATTAATGCTTTAATGTATTGTTTATATGTTATATGTTTTAATTAGAATTTTTGAAAACCATATGCTTAATTTTTAATTAATACCGTGAGCATTAGGAAAGTATAGGTTGATGTATGATTTTATTTTTGAACATGTAATGGTGTTTTAATGCTTTAGTATATTATTTATGCATTGTGTGAATTAATTAGAATTTTTGGAAATCAAATACTATTTTAAATCAAATAAACCGTGAGCTTGTTGCTCTTGAAGGTGATGATTTAATTAGTTTTGATAAATATTATGATGTTATATTACTATACTATAGTGTATAAACATAGTATATAATTGTTGAATTTTTGAAACCAAAACCAAAACAATCAAAAAAGCCGAGAGCTTACAAGCTCATATGGTGATGATTTCAATTGGTTTGGTTGATATTATGATGTTACAATGTTATAATATAATGTTTAATCATGTTGGAATTTATTTAGAATTTTTAGAAATTAATTGCTAATTATTTGGTAATTACCAAGTTATTACCGTGAATATTGTTATATATTGTGAAATAAATGGTTATGATGAACTATGGGTTATATTGGTGAAGTATATTGATGTTGGGATATTATATTAATTATATATCAATTTTGGGAATTTTTGGATAATTATTCCTATTTATTCAATTACCGTAAATATATATATGTATATATATAAATAAATAGCAAATAATATCATATGAATTTTATGAATTCATATTCTGGACCATAGTGTATAATAATGCACTATATTAATTTAGAAAATTTTTCAAAGGTCATTTAGTATTTTTAATCTAATTATCGAAAATTTCGATAATTTAAAAGGGTTTTAAAATCCTTTTTAATTCAGTTTATTAATAAAATATATGTCTATTAATATTCTGGACAGTTTTAAATTTTACAAAATTTTATAAACATAGATTGCTATGTTTGAGACAAACGCTCATTTTATAACGCTTTAAATACCAAAATACGCTTTTATTTATAAAAGGGTTATTAAAATGCGAAAATATTTATAAGTCCTCGATTTACAAGATAAATCGAGAAATAGGACTTTACGCTTTCAAATCGATCAAATTCGATTTTTAAACAAAATTGTAAGAAATTACTTTTTAAAAGTCAAAATCGCCGACTTTGTCGACCAAGTCGACTTCGCCGACTTTTCAAGTCAAACGCACGATTATACGCTTATAAATACGCCAATACGCTGTAAGATATACTAATTGAGTATGATACCTCATTAGTAAGAAAAGATTTCACAAATGAAATCCATATATCGAAAACGATTTATATCGCCGAACGATCTCGAGAACGAGAAAAGTCAATCGATACGATTAGAGACGTATCAATCCACTAAGGAATTCAGTCTACATCGATATGAAATATCAAGTTTATCTTAGTTTTCGAAAGTCTCGAAGACTCGAGCGACGCATTAAAACCTCGCCAGAAAGCGCGGACGCAAACGCAATGACGGATTTTGACGAACGAACGAACCTAGACTTTACAACGAACCATAGTCCGTGGGCTCCTTTTCACCTCACGAATGTGGGCTTTATCTTCAAAATGTGGGCCTTTTCACCCCACTAAAACGTGACTTTATCGTTATTTCAAATGAGTTTATTTACAAAGACTTATCCTACAACTGCTTAACAAATGTTTTACCGCATTACCCGCCAAAATATTTCGCTTTGTGTATGGATCCTATCTCGTATGCCCGGTAGGGCGTGGAGATGGTTGGAACTATTATATCAATTGTTGTGGTAGACCCAACCTTTTAATGTCGGGTCCGTGCCGATGATAAATGCCCGCTAGATCGCGTGAAGGTTGGAACTATACCGTGTTAACATATGCTTGCAGAGAGCGACCGTGTCTGTGACGGGATTACGGCGGTCACGGCGTCAGATGGGAGGCCTCCTCTCGACGCTTATTATTTATTATTATTATGTATCAGGACTATGAGATACGGACCATACACACCAAGAAAATGCTCGCCGAGCTATGTTTACTTAACCGAATGATTTGGTAAGCACAAGGCATTTTTAACTAAAACCCTGCGACTTACCCGATATTGGCAACAGAATCCAAATTTATCAAATGTTTTCGCATGAGTCCACTATGCAAATTTCTTGACTTAGCCCCGCATGTTTGTTTTAAATGTGCAGTCGAGCTCGATGGTGATGATGGGAATGTGTTGAGGAGTCCAAAGTCCTCGACCGATTTACTCAATTTGTGGTTTATACTCAATGCATATCGTCATATATGTATTCACACACTTTCCACCGCTATACTCGAACTCCCTTATTTACGCTTTATGTTTATAAACTATTGAGGCCCATCGGATCAGGCCAAGTTTTGGGGTCCGATGGCCTAAACCTTTTCAAAAACAATATAACATCATCTCATATTCTGTTCAAGCATGTTAGTTTATTTTTATGCATCTCTATTTTACCCATGTAACCCCTAAAATACTACTCCTAGTATTAGTTGCCTCCAACCGGGTTGGTCCGGAGCGGGTCGTGATGTAGTGGTATCGAGCACCTTTGCTCTTTGTAAACCCAAAACCTTTATTCTAAGTCTAGATCGAGTCACCGACTTCTAGAAACCAACCGACTCCCTCAACACTCCATCACATCGAGCTCAACCGGAAAAAGGTAATCGCATTTCTTTCTCAAACTCACGAAATTTCTGCATGATGAGGAGTTAGAAGAACTTTTTGAGAAATTTTATGATTATGAAAATTTTGAAATTAAGAAGAAAATTTTGCCAAAATTTTGAATTGAACCAATACAATTGCTCAAGTATCGAGATGGAAGTATGGTAGTATCGAGTTGAATGATCAACATGAAATGAACGAATTCATTTTGAATATATGTATGAGTTGATCATGACTATCTTTGAAATCATACTACCAAATTGCAAATAAAACTTTACCTCCCGACTTTCAAAATTTTATTTATGATGAACGATATGTTATCATAAGACTAACTTAGACTCTATGAGCATGTTCACGATCGTGAAAGAACATAGAAGTACGAACTTCTTTTCCTTATGCGAACGAAAGAACGATAGGAAGAATGAAAGTAATGATGGCCTCGAGCTCGAACGACGGAAAGACGAGCGGTAAGGACGAACCGAGTGACCTCAACCTTAAAGATGAATGACGCCGGCACTCCATCACTACTTCGACATGAGTGAGCATCAACACAAAATGGACGCCACTTACGGCTTCAGAATGTTCAGCCTCAACTTAAAACCCGAAGATGGTAGACGACACGCCGACATACGCCTCGATTTGCAATTTGGCACGATCGCACAAATTTCCTGCACTGCGCAGTAGATTTGTTTTAGCTAGATCTCTCGTTAGACTCGATTTACGCATGGTTTTCACCTGCGTACTCCTAACGCACTGATCTTCATTTGTTATGAAGAACAGAATCCCTAATTCTGCCTCCAGAATACGATAGAGTCCGTTGAACTCTAGTTCGAGTGTTTGGTATGTAATAAGGATCTCGTAGCTTATATTAAGATGTTGTTGGCTTATGTATACGCTTGGGTAAGACTAAGAAGGTAAGTTGTGGTGAGTATTGTGCAGTATGATGTTGCCTACCTTATAGACTTGCTTGACCTTATCTAGTTGCTTCACGCTACGCTTAAGATATCCTCGCTCGCTTATGAGATGACGATAGTCGACTTATGTTAGTTTTGTTCGTGATGATGGAGGGATTGAGATATCTCGCGAGGAGGAGGATTGACCACACCCCACCCCAGAGGAGGAGGTGAGTATTTATCGCCCACTGGATGTGCTACTGGGAAGACTTGGGTGAGTTCTCGCATATTACCTCCGCCTTTGGAGACGCCCGAGCCCACGGCGTGATCGATTATGACGGCATCCAGCGCCTTCTAGCGATACTCCCCGCACTGGATGGGTATGCTCGAGAGATATCGGGAGATTACATCTACGGGCGATGGGCAGCCACGACTTGGTGGGAGATCCGCCTGCATTCGTGAGTCACCGACTTACGTGTACAGCATTTACGGGGCAGCACCGAGAGGACCCTACCTCCCTCCCCGAGAGTATACCTGGCGGGATGAGTCGCCAGAGTGGCTTTACACAGAGGTTCCGAGGCAGATTGACCCAGTCATGCCTCCTTTCCTTTTTGACGAGGGAAGGCCTGCTCGCTTAGAGAGGGCAGCACGCCCCAGAGCCTTGGGAGAGCCGGTATTTCCACCCTTACCTGTCGGACACCCCGTACGTCCACCAGTACCACCTCCACCACCTATGGTCCCAGCCATACCACCAACGAGCACTTCCGCTTGACAAGACGGATGAGGGTAACAGATGTCGAGGTGGCTACAACCCGATCCGCCACGACTCACGAGCATCGGGTGAATGCAACGAACGCCTAACCCCCGCGAGACATACCGATGGTGGAAAGCGATGGAGCCGGTCCATCCAGGGACCGCCCGCATGGACATTTCGACAATGAGGACGACTCGGAGGAGGAGGAAGATCCCGAGGATGACGGACAAAGGGAGGACGATGATGTAGACCCCGACGAAGCTTAAAGAGATTTTTTTTTTAAGCTTCGTTGTTTTCCTTTTCCTATGTTTAATCTTTAGTGTCGACTTAGAACCTTAGCTTTTGGAAGGCCGTGGGCCGGACTTATGTTTTACTTTTTCTTCTCGTGATAACCGTTGGTTGAACATCCCGCCTATGGCGTAAATTTTTGATATATATATATACATGACCCTAATAGGCTTTTATGCAAGTTATGTTTGTTAAGAATGATATTCTGCTTGGAATCGCTTTACAAGAAAGCCATAATAGCGCTGGTGTATGTTGAGTCGTGAAAAGAATAAGTGCCTAATGATTACCTGCTTATAGCAAAGATGCCTCCGAGAAGGAATCCGGAGCAGAACCCGTAGGTCGAGGTCGGGAAGGCCAAGAGGAAGGGTAGGATCCCCGAGCAAGAGCCGTAAGAGATTCCCCAACCACCACCTCCACCTCAACCCGATCGCGGATCGAAGAAATGTTTCTAAGACAGTAACCTCCTGCCTTTAACGGAAAGGTAGTTTAAGAAGTTCGAACAACGGGTTAGGGCCATTGAACGGATTTTTACCTTTTAAGGTGCACGCACGGAAAGGTTGTCGTGTGTTACCTTCCACCGATCGACCACCGACTTCGTGGGAGGCCGAAGAAGACTTTTCACCGAACAAATGAGGAATTCTCGTGGAGGATTTCAAGAGAGAGTCAGATGAAAAGTACATCCCTAAAAGCTATAAGAGGAAGAAGGAGCAGAATTTTTCCGCTAAAACAAGAAAGGACGATCGGATCGACTATGATCGCACCTTCGCGAGATGTCGAGATATGCACCGAATCGTGGACACCGACTTGAAAATGTCGGAAAAGTTCGTATGTGGCTAAGAATGGAGATACGATGTCTCTTGCCACCATGGAGACTGTCTACATCAAGCTCTCGCACGAGCTTTAGATATAGAGGCGCCATGACCGAGAATAAGTCGGTGGCGCCTCGCATACACAATGCAATCGGATAGAGGAAAGGGAATGGAACCCAACCGCGGAATAACAACCGCGGAACTTTGGGGACGCGAGTCACAAGCGCCCGTGGCAAGGAGACGCGGCGCCACAAGGACAAGGCTGGAAGAGAGCAGCTTATGCTCCACCAAAGAAGGGGACCATATGAACCGCCGAGACACCTCAATGCCCTCGATGCCATAGGACACACAAGGGTGTGTGCACGGCAAACGTGGTAAGTCGTTATAAGCGCGGGCAACGGGCATTACGCCAACAATTGCTCAAGATCACGCTCGATGTAAGACCGAACCAACCGGCAATGCTCACCATTATGGGCTATACACCAACCCCACCGCCGCAGCAGCCAGCCCCAACCCCACAACTCCAAAGGCAACAAATTTCACCTTCAACAACAACTCCAACAACAAGAATAATGGCAAAGAATCAAGAAGAATCATCGCAAGAATAAAGAAGGGCAAGAACCACCGCAACAGCAGAGGCGCCAACCACCGCTACCACGCCAACAGAGGCAGCAGAATAAAGCCAGCAACAACCGCCGAATCAGCCAGACTCACTACCTGTCACCTCAAACCAGCTCAGTTAGAGCCTACGCCCGCATATAGGAGGCAGAATCTAACAAAACCAAGGAACTTGGCGGTGTATGGGAGTTCTACTCAACCCACCGTTATAGTATTGTTCGACACGGGTGCTTCGATTCTTTATTGCAAAATCATGCGAGAAATGCCGAGCCTTAGGTCTGAAAAATCAAGCCGTGATATGAGAATCTCATCACCTATAGGAGGGATTATGATCATACCCACTTTTGCTCGAACCTAGAGTCGACATTAGATCACTTAAGGTTCGCTAACGACCTAAACATAATACCCATGGACGATGTAGACATAATCCTGAATGGATCGTTAGCTAAGAATCATTCCACGATTCTCTCAGAAGGAAAGGAAAATTTCGCTTCGCTTTCTCGACAAGAAGCTACGATTTTCACCGGATCAAGATAGGAAGGAGGATTCCGATAGTATCAAGACTACAAGCTAGGAGAATGATGAACCGTAAGGATGCCATGCATTCCTTGTTTATTTAAACGATGAGGATAAACCCAAGCGCTGGTAGAAGACATTGAAGTTGTCCAAGAATTTCCTGACGATTTCCCGAAAATCTACCAGACTACCTCCCGAATAGACAACTAGAGTTTACCATCGACTTGGAGCCGTGATCAGCCCCAAAGGTCGGCGCCCTATAGGATGGCCCCAAAGGAGCTAGAAGAGCTGAAAATCCAAATCCAAGAGCTTTTGGATCTAGGATTCATTAGCCGAGTGTTTCACCTTGGGAGCGCTGCTTTGTTTGTTAAGAAAAGGATGGTTCTTTGAGGACGTGCATCGATTATAGGAGCTAAATAAGACGACACTAAAGAACAAATACCCTTTACCCGCATTGATGACCGCTTGATCAATTGCGAGGAGCGGTGTATTCTCTAAAATTGATCTTAAGTCGATACCATCACCGAAAATACGGTCTGAGGATGTACCTAAGACTGCATTCCGAACCAGATATGGCCACTATGAATTCATAGTTATGCCATTCGGATTAACCAATGCACCAGCCGTATTCATGGACCTCATGAACAGAGTATTCCATCCATTTCTGGATAAATTTGTTTTGGTCTTCATAGATGATATCCTTATCTACTCAAAGAATGAAGAGGATCATAAGGAACATCTACGGACGGTTTTGCAAACCTTGAGAAATGAAAGACTCTTTGCTAAGTTTAGCAAATGTGAGTTTTGGCTGAAGGAAGTTATGTTCCTCGACACATCGTGTCTCAAGGCATAAAAGTAGATCCAACAAAGTAGAGGCCGCAGCAGAATGGAAATCACCAAAGACGCAAAGACGAATTAGAAGTTTCAGATTAGTGGCTACTATAGGAGATTCATCAAGGATTCTCCAAGATTGCAAGGCCAATAACCCGCCTACTCCGAAAGGAATCAAGTTCAATTGACCGAGGAGTGCGAGACGAGTTTTCAAATACTCAAAGAAAAATCGACCAAAGGCACCAGCCTAGCAATCCCGTGTTTGACAAGGGTACGTGGTCTATACAGACGCATCTAAGACCGGACTGGTCAGTGTTTTGATGCAAGAAGGAAAGGTGATAGCTTATGCATCCCGACAACTCGTACCTCACGAACCGAACTACCCAACCCACGATTTGGAATTAGCAAATGTAGTTCATGCACTAAAATATGGAGACACCATCTCTACGGTGTGAGATGTGAGATCTTCACGGATCATAAGAGTTTGAAGTATTTCTTCAACAAAGAGATCTGAATACGAGACAAAGAAGATGGCTTAAATTGGTAAAAGATTACGATCGTGGTATTAACTATCACCCGGCAAGGCGAATGTAGTAGCCGACGCTGAGTCGTAAGAGCCATACCAAGTTAGGATGTCTCTTTATACATGAGGAAAACTCGCAAGAGTTTGGTAGAATGAGGATTGAACCGTGGAACCACCGAGACAATTGTGAGTCAGATCGCTACACTCACACCGCATCCGACCTAAGAAAAGAATTGTCGAGGACAAAGGATGGAGGAAAAGTTGAAAAGATCCGAGAAAGACTAAGGTCCAAGGATTCAAGAATTTTCAAGAGGCACCGGATAACGCCTTATTGTTTGAAGGTAGGATATGCTCGACGACGCGCAGAGCTTCGTAACGAAATCATGAGCGAGGCTCACGATACGCCCCTACACCGCCCACCCAGCAAGATTAAGACGTACTCAGACCAAGGAAAAATTTTGGTGGAAGGCATGAAACGAGACATAGCTTCTTTCGTGGAACGCCGCCTTGTTTGTCAACAAGTGAAGGCCCTACACCAACGACTCCTACGGAAGTTACAACCGTTAGAAATCCTCGAATGGAAGTGGGACGATATAACGATGGATTTCACATAAGCTTACCCAAATCGAGAAGAGGAAACACAGCCATATGGGTAATTGTGGATAGACTTACCAAAAGTGCTCACTTTCTACCTATTCAAAGCACTTATGGATCTGATAAGTTGGCCCAGCTGTACGTTAAGGAAATTGTACGACTACATGGAGTGCCAAAATCTATTACCTCTGATCGAGACTCCAAGTTCACATCCAGGTTTTGGATTAGCTTGCAAAGAGAACTGGGTACGAGATTAAACTTCAGTACAGCATTCCACCCACAAACCGATGGACAGTCGGAGAGAACGATCCAAACGCTAGAAGATATGCTTAGAACTGTAATTTTGGATCAAGGTGCAAAATGGGAAGAGATTTTACCTCTGATGGAATTTGCTTACAACAACAGTTATCAAGCGACGATCGGCATGGCCCCATACGAAGCCTCAGATGGCAAAAGTGTAGATCACCACTTTATCGGGACGAAGTCGCGAGAGAAAGGTCATAGGCCCGATGCGGTGAACGAAATGATCGAAATCGCTCGACAAATTAGGACGAGGATAAAAGAGGCTCAGATGATGTAAATCTTACCCGACACGCCAGAGATCCGAAAGCTACGCTTGAGGATGGAGACAAAGTATTTCTTAAGGTCTCCATCAAAAGGGATTGTCGTTTGGCCCGAAGGAAAGCTTAGACCCGCTTCATAGACCTTATGAGATCCTAGAAAGGATAGGTCCAGTAGCTTATAGGTTGGCTCTTCCGCCAAACCTAGGGAATGTCCATAATGTTTTTCACGTGTCGCAATTACGAAAATACGTTCACGACCCAAAGCACGTGATTCGCCAAGACGACGTGATCCTCGAGCCAGACATGAGCTATAAGGAAGAACCCGCAGCCATACTTGACCACAAAGTCCAACAACCACGAGCAAGTCGATTCCGTTAGTCAAAGTGTCAGGAGACACCACGCAAAGCAAGTTTCACGGGAGCTTGAAGAAGTATGAGAGAAAAATACCCGATCTATTTTTTTCTAAAGGTATACAAATTTCGGGACTAAATTTTTCGTAAGGGGTGGAATGTAATATTCCAAAGAAACGAATATACGACACGGTTTTCAAACCCGTAATTGTGGTTTTGCCAGATATTATCTTTTTACGACATCGAACCTTGTGATTTCGATACGATATCGTTATAACGAATTCTTTCATAATTCACTAAGGATTGTGAATTAAAGGATTGAAATATTACGAAATGATTCGTCAATATATTTTAACGCCGACGCCAGATCGAACGCCGCCTTTTCATGAAATTTTCTCGAGCGGTGAAGCTTGGAATTAATTTCCATCTTAATTCCTTTATTAAAAGGGATATATTTATTTAGTAAGTATGAACTTACTGCGACCATTTTGAGATGAGTCGATTTTGAACGCTTTGAGACGTTAACGCCAACGCCTAGAGACGCTTTGTAAAATGAGTTTAATACTCGTGAAATTATCATAATTAATTTCCTATTATTATTCTATATAATTTCAGTATTAATATTTATTAAAATCGAATTTTCAGTTATTAAATTCGATATTTTGGTGTTGAAATTTTCGAAACCCTAAGTTTATAAACTTTGGTTTTTCACATGAAATGACACCATTAAATTATCATATGGTATCTAAACTTTATAATATGATATATATGGGTATTATTAAGCTATGAAATCAGTTTTGGAACATTAAAACTCGATAGCTTATATTTATAATTTTCAAACATAATTTTGAATTAGGTTTCATATGCACGAATTAATGCTATAATTTTATCCTATGCTATTATTCAATATCTAAATCATATATTATGATGTATATATGTATATTTGGATCGAAAATGGCATGAGTATCAATTATAGGTGTGATTTATAATTTTATCCTATTTTCTCAAAATTAAAATCCAGAATGCCCATTTTGTGTTATTGGTCGATTTAATTATTTTATGGCATGTATTATATATCTATGACCTATAATATGATTAATACATAGTATTATAGTGTAACAAAAATTAAAATCAGCTCCCAACACCCCCCATGCGCCGGCCACCCTATGAACAAGGAGTGCACTCCACCCTTTTTCTACCCAATGCATGGCTTAGCTTTTCACTTAGCCTAATCATCACACTAATTGTCATCATTGAGCTGCAGATTTTGTGCCATTTCGCCAAAATCGAGAGAGAGGAGAGAAGTATAGGGCGACTCTTCCCATTCAAGCCATACACTCAACACACATTACAAACACTCAACACTCTCATTACTCTCCCATTTCCTCTCCCATTTTCTCAAAAAAAATGACAGCCCTCCCATTTTCGAAAGCTTCATCCTCTTCTTCTTCTCCATTTCTTCTCCCTAAACCTTCACACCATACATTGTTCTTTCGATTCTATACCATACCCAAGGTAAATAAGGCCATAGTATCGATTATATCCTCTTTATTCCGTAAAAATCGAGCATGCTCTTGATATATTTATGTATGTTTCAATGTTATATATATGTATATATATGTTTTAAATGTTCTTGAGCATGAGATATATTGTTCTTGATGACTTTATTCCAAAATATATGTGAATATATGTTAGAAGAGCATAGATGGTTGTTATTAAATGGTTGAAATGTATCTAGTTAGTATATATGATTTTCGAACCTTAATCTTGTTTTAAAATAATTTTCAAAACTATAGAAAATGTTTAGTAATGACCGAGCATGTTCTAAGTATTTTAAGAATGAAATATTGATGTATGTTATGATTTAAGGCTATGGTATGTTAATTAAAATTTTGGAAAACCCTAGCCTAAAATTTTAAGAATGCCGTGAGCTTCATAAGTTCATACCTTGTGTATAATTTTATTTTAAGCTTGTGATGACATATTAATGCTTTAATGTATTGTTTATATGTTATATGTTTTAATTAGAATTTTTGAAAACCATATGCTTAATTTTTAATTAATACCGTGAGCATTAGGAAAGTATAGGTTGATGTATGATTTTATTTTTGAACATGTAATGGTGTTTTAATGCTTTAGTATATTATTTATGCATTGTGTGAATTAATTAGAATTTTTGGAAATCAAATACTATTTTAAATCAAATAAACCGTGAGCTTGTTGCTCTTGAAGGTGATGATTTAATTAGTTTTGATAAATATTATGATGTTATATTACTATACTATAGTGTATAAACATAGTATATAATTGTTGAATTTTGAAAACCAAAACCAAAACAATCAAAAAGCCGAGAGCTTACAAGCTCATATGGTGATGATTTCAATTGGTTTGGTTGATATTATGATGTTACAATGTTATAATATAATGTTTAATCATGTTGGAATTTATTTAGAATTTTAGAAATTAATTGTTAATTATTTGGTAATTACCAAGTTATTACCGTGAATATTGTTATATATTGTGAAATAAATGGTTATGATGAACTATGGGTTATATTGGTGAAGTATATTGATGTTGGGATATTATATTAATTATATATCAATTTTGGGAATTTTGGATAATTATTCCTATTTATTTGAATTACCGTAAATATATATATGTATATATATAAATAAATAGCAAATAATATCATATGAATTTTATGAATTCATATTCTGGACCATAGTGTATAATAATGCACTATATTAATTTAGAAAATTTTTCAAAGGTCATTTAGTATTTTAATCTAATTATCGAAAATTTCGATAATTTAAAAGTGGTTTTAAAATCCTTTTAATTCAGTTTATTAATAAAATATATGTCTATTAATATTCTGGACAGTTTTAAATTTTACAAAATTTTATAAACATAGATTGCTATGTTTGAGACAAACGCTCATTTTATAACGCTTTAAAACCAAAATACGCTTTTATTTATAAAAGGGTTATTAAAATGCGAAAATATTTATAAGTCCTCGATTTACAAGATAAATCGAGAAATAGACTTTACGCTTTCAAATCGATCAAATTCGATTTTTAAACAAAATTGTAAGAAATTACTTTTAAAAGTCAAAATCGCCGACTTTGTCGACAGTTGTCGACTTCGCTGACTTTTCAAGTCAAACGACGATTATACGCTTATAAATACGTCAAGACGCTGTAAGATATACTAATTGAGTATGATACCTCATTAGTAAGAAAAGATTTCACAAATGAAACCATATATCGAAAACGATTTATATCGCCGAACGATCTCGATCGAGAAAAGTCAATCGATACGACAGAGACGATCAATCCACTAAGGAATTCACCACATCGATATGAAATATCAAGTTTATCTTAGTTTTCGAAAGTCTCGAAGACTTGAGCGACGCACTAAAACCTCGCCAGAAGCGCGGACGCAAACGCAATGACGGATTTTGACGAACGAACAAACCTGGGACTTTACAACGAACCATAGTCCGTGTGGGCTCTTTTCACCTCACGAATGCGGCTTTATCTTCAAAATGTGGGCCTTTTCACCCCACTAAAACGTGACTTTAATGTTATTTCAAATGAGTTTATTTACAAATTTATCCTACAACCGCTTAACAAATGTTTTACCGCATTACACCGCCAAAATATTTCGCTTTTGTGTATGGATCCTATCTGCTATGCCCGGTAGGGCTGTGGAGATGGTTGAACTATTATATCAATTGTTGTGGTAGCACCCAACCTTTTAATGTCGGGTCCCGTGTCGGATGATAAATGCCCGCTAGATTGGCGTGAAGGTCGGAACTATACCGTGTTAACATATGCTTGCAGAGAGCGACCGTAGGTCGACGGATTACGGCCGGTCACGGCGTCAGACGGGAGGCCTCCTCTCGACGCTTATTATTTATTATTATTATGTATCAGGACTATGAGATACGGACCATACACACCAAGAAAATGCTCTACCGAGCTATGTTTACTTAACCGAATGATTTGGTAAGACAAGGCATTTTTAACTAAAACCCTCGCGACTTACCCGATATTGGCAACAGAATCCAAATTCTATCAAATGTTTTCGCATGAGTCCACTATGCAAATTTCTCAGACTTAGCCCCGCATGTTTGTTTTAAACGTGCAGTCGAGCTCATGGCGATGATGGGAATGTGTTGAGGAGTCCAAAGTCCTCGACCGATTTACTCAATTTGTGGTTTATACCTCAATGCATATCGTCATATATGTATTCACACACTTTCCGCCGCTATACTCAACTCCCTTATTTACGCTTTATGTTTATAAACTATTGAGGCCCATCGGATCGTGCCAAGTTTTGGGGTCCGATGGCTAAACCTTTTCAAAACAATATAACATCATCTCATATTCTGCTCAAGATGTTAGTTTATTTTATGCATCTCTATTTTACCCATGTAACCCCTAAAATACTACTCCTAGTATTAGTCGCCTCCATCCGGTTGGTCCGGAGTAGGACGCCCTTTAAGATAATCTTACAAATACTTATCTTATTTCTTTATCATCAAAATCCCAAGTTCATCTATCACTCTAGATCAATTTACGTAAACAACAGTCGATTACTTTACGTAGAATCTCAAGTGAAGAAATTGTACCCTACATCGTGAGTGACATTCGCTTCGTCGAAGCCTCCATTCCTTCGTAGCTTCCAATTTACATTCACAAATCGAACCTAAAAGAGTTCTAGGTTCTTAAGTTCTTGTGTTTCATCAAACACTCGTTATACATAGAAGAGAATTTCTTATGAGTCCGCTCAATCTAAGTTCTTCGTGAAACTTAGGGTTCATCTACGCCTTTGAAAATAAAAACAATTTCACAATTCATCTTCGCTTCATACTTTTGACATATATCTCTTTATATGTCTATCATCAATACTCATATACCACTTGGGTATAAGCTTTAATTTCTTTCATTTTTATCAAAATAATCACATACCAATCGGTATGAGCTTTATACTTCTTCGTGACAAACCACTTGTTGTCTAATCAATGAATTATCAAAATTCAAAGTTGTTTACTTTTCAACGGCATGTCCACTTTAAAAATATTTTCACAAATACTTCTCAAACCGTATATAACTTTCTCAAAGCTTTTAAAACCATACCTTTACTTTTGAAATCGCCGAAACTACTTTTCCTTGCTGGTTGGCGTGATGAGCAGGGCGTTGGCGGTGATGATCGCCATAGAAAGTCTAGTGATTCAAGCTAGACTTTGGATAGAAAGAATATTTTTGGTTCAAAGCAAACGAACTGCTCTGATACCACTCTGTCACAGCCCGGTTCGCTTATCCTTACCGGACCGTGACTTGGGGTTCGGTTTAAGTAAATATGAAAGAATATGGTTTCAACTCATTTCATCCGTGAAGAAATATAGATGTTCCAATGTAAACGAGAATCACAATGGATTAAAATAGCTTATATATATAAAAGATGGTTCTAAGGTTTCAACAAAGCAAAGCTTTTACAAAGCTTTAACATAGTAACAAAAGATAACAGTAGTCTCAAGAGTTTGACAATGGAATACGTGTGAGACATGTATGAAGATGCATTCTCAGGGTGAACAAAAATACTTCATATGTCTCGACAAAAGGTTCCGCTCAACTCCCGCTCGTTTATCATCGCTCAACCCGCACATTTAAAACAATATGCAGTGAGTACAAATAATGCACTCAAGTGGACACATGCCGAAAACATTTTACTTTACGAAATATTGATCGCCGCTTCACAAGAAGACACAAGGGTTCTGCTTGAAAAGGCCTTGTGCTTACTAAATACATTTTCATACTTTCTCAAAATCATTGCTCGCCAAGCATTTTACATCACCACAACGATATTCCAAGTCGGCATATGGATTAACGCCCTAGAGGAGGCCTCCTTCACCCGGACGCACGATCGACCGTGAACGGTTCGTAGGTCGAATCATCCGACCGTAACTCGGCTCGAGTCAAGTGTACACAACCCTAAGCTAGGATTCCCCATCACCTCCGACTTAGATCCTAATTGTAATACTTTTCCTGTTGCCCCTGTGCAACCCGAATGGACATATACAAAACATAAAACATTTTTCGCGACAATATCGTATTTCATCATTTTGCGTAAAAATAGTAAAGTAATAACGAAGAATAATTTTCATAAAAAGCTTTTAAATGGTTTTGATAAGAAAGCCCACCCTGAAACTTAAAGTTCCTACGTCACTAGTAATTAATTGTCGCCTTCTTCTCCTCCGAGCCGGACCCTTTTCAATGTGAGAAACGAGGTTTAGTACATCGCTATACTTTTCGATAATCATCGATCCGAAAACAACGGAGTTACTATGTCAATCCTTTTAACGCCAAGGATCCTATACCTTAACCACTATTATACTTATCAAGGCCTCGAAAAGATATAATATCCTATCTTTTCATTCCTTCTCGCCTAACCATTCAAGCATGACGTATGAATCTTATTTTCATACCTAACGTTGTTACGCATCGACTTTACTTCTCACCACATATTTATACTTAATTTCTACGTATTTCATAGTCACATACTTACAACTCATCAGATTTCACGATCATATCATATATCACACGTCACGAGACGTCATATTCTTTATTCTTAGTATTTTCAAAATTCCACATAAATATATATATTTTGAAAATTTTCACATAATATATATTATTATCATATATATATTAATAATATGATATAATTTTCATCATATACAACTTGACATCAATATTTCATGCTTTAGTAAATTTCAAAATTACTATTCCATATTTTTCAAGAAATTCCACATAAAATCATAATTCTAAACATGAATAACTATTATTATTTCATGTTCAAAACAACAACTAAAATTCATGTATTTTAACATATAATCCATGCTTTATTTTCTATTATAACATAGTGTTGTTAATTCAAGCTTAACCTTGTATTAAATTTATAATTCATGCATTTAAACATTATATAAACATATTTAACACATAACTTAAGCATATAGCATATATTTATCATATATCACATAGATTTCAAAATAATCAAGCATAACATATCACATATGAATTTCTAACCTTTGATCGATTCGATCGACGTCGTGACGTTTCTCTCACGATCAAGACTACCAAGAACACTATTTATCCTTTCCTCTATTTTTCTCTTATTTCCCTTATTTTCAGTTATGAGGTTATGGGAGGGTAACCTCCTATTTATAGGATTTATAAAGTGGGTTTAATCATTATTTCATAAAATATCTTAATATAAAGTCAAAAATTATAACTCATTCTATCTTCTAAATTTTCGAACCCTTAGTTGTGCATGAGACAAATTTTGATCTTATCTTATCTTATCATATCTTATCCTTTAAATATTATAACATTTCTTGGTGTAAAATCAAATTACAACTCATACTCTAATTTCTATAATTGTTGCCACTTACCTTATCATGTATAACAATTATTTTATTTTATTCTATAGTTTATTATGTTATTTTTATCATTTAATTAATATATCTTATAATTATCAAAGAATAATGAAATTAATACTTTGTGTCATGTGTGTGTGTTTTCACCCCTTTAGAAACCTTAGGATATATTTTTTATTTTTCCATATCATATACTATAATATTATCATATAATAAGATCATTTTTGAAAAGTCAAATATTTCAACTATAGGATAAGATGTTATTTTCATAGAGTTTAAAAATTATTTCTAACCTTATACTAATGTCAAAAATTTCGGCTACTTTAATTAAAAATCATAGGTTACTTGTTTTAATTGTTAACCATCTCTACTTTACACCTAATGTCCTTATCATTATAATCATAGTCTTGATTTAATTAAAGTATGATATTTATCTCATAAAATACCAATTTATCCCAAATTTTCGGTCACTACATATATCATATGCCAAATATTTTATTTTTCTTCAATTAATAGCTATGTGACATAATATTGATCTTAGATAATAATTTGTATCATAAGAAAATTAATTAATGTCATTTCTATGTACTATAGTAAAGTCATCTACAAATAATTCAAATTACTAATAAATTATCAAACTATGATTCTTTCCATAAAAATATTATTTTCATGAGTAATTATATTAATATAATGATATTATATCATAAAATAATTTTTGAATATTTCTAAGTAATTTTCCAAAATTCAAACTAGGTTTTCAGATTTAATTTTCATAAAATTCCATTCTTACCCTATTTTATTAATTTCAAAATTTTATAATTCCTATGAGATAAGATTGATCTAGAATCATGATATTTATCAATTATATAATTAAATAAATTATTTAATACATTTATCACATAAAATCATGATTTTCAATTTCACATAAAATAATATCTAAATTTCGAAAATCTTGCAACTAATATTTAAAATATTATTTCCTATGATATTCTACATTTCTAAGAGATAAAATTATCTCTTAATTAATCATGACCTTATCTTATCTTTTATGAAAATATCATGGCAAATCTTATCTTAAAATGTCATTTTCCACCCTTATCACATCCACCTCATGCTTGGTGTTCAAGATAATTATCTTATCATATACTATAAGATAAACATGACAACTCATCACATAAAATCAAGTGATCACATAATAATTCATAAATTAATTCTTTATACTCTTAGATTTTCAAAATTGCTTTTAAATAAGAAAAAATATTTCTTTTTCTTTCTTAGTATAATAATATCTTAAATATGCTTAAAACATATTTATTCATATTTAAAAATTATTTCGCTCAAATTTTCAAGAGAATTTTGATTTATTCAAAATCGACAATTACCGACGCTCACTTTCATACTGCTTTCTATCGCATCGTTCTTCTTTATTTTCGAAATTTTTAAGCCTAGAAATTTACGGTATTACAATGAGTTGATCTATCCCACGCACACCGAAATTAGCAATGGTCGTATATGTCTTAAAAATTTGGAGGCACCACCTTTACGGAGTTAGATGTGAGATCTATCTGACCATAAAAGCTCAAAGTATTTCTTCGAGAAGAAAGATCTTAACACGAGGCAACAGAGATGGTTAGAGCTAGTAAAGACTACGACTGTGGTATCAATTACCACCTGTGCAAGTGCTAATGTAGTAGCCGATGCCTTGAGTCGCAAATCACACCCTAGTTTGGGATGTCTCCTCACCATGAGGAAATACTTTAAAGAAATTTCAGAGGATGAACATCAAGTCATAGACTGCCTCACGAAGATGAGGGCAGTATTGTAATGTTGATTGCAATCCTGCACTTAAGAGCCCGAATCTTAGAATCTCGTAGGAGAAGCAGAAACTAGAGGAAATACGAGCTATGATCATGACAACAACCACAAGAATTCCAAAGAAGAACAAATAACGCTTTTGTTGTATGATTTTAGAGTGTGTGTTCGGAAGACGAAGGCTTAGGAACGAGATCTTGAAAGAAGCCCATGAGACTTCTTACACCGACACCCCTAAGCACCAAAATATACCAAGATCTCAAGGAGAAATTTTAGCGGATAGAACGGGCGAGACGTAGCTTCATTCAGAGAACGTTGTTCGACGTGCAACAAGTGAAAGCACTCCGCCAACAAGTGAAAGACTCCACCAACGATCGTATGGAACCTTACAACCGCTAGACATACCGAAATGGAAATGGGATGATATAGCCATGGATTTTGTTACCGGGCTACCCAAATCACAAAGAGGAAATACCGCTATTTGGGTTATCATCGATCGTTTGACCAAGAGCGCGCATTTTCTATCCATTCCGATAACACATGGATCAGACAGACTAGCACAATTGTACGTTCGAGAGGTCATACGTCTACATGGAGTTCCGAAGAATATCACGCCTGATAGAGATTCGAAATTTACATCCATTCGGATGAGTTTACAAAAGGAATTGGGACTCGACTACATTTCAAGACCGCTGTTCCACCCACGGATGGACGGATAGTCCGAGAGGACCATTCAAATGTTTGGAAGACATGTTGAGAACCGTTGTCCTCGATAGAGGAGAATTTGGGAACAAGTGTTACCACTCAGGAATTCGCCTACAATAACAGCTACCAAGCAACTATTGAATGCCCCGCACGAAGCTCTTTATGGAAAAAATGTCGATCACCACTCACTTTGGGATGAAGTGGGAGAAATGAGAGTATTAGACCGACTGCGTACGAAATGATCGAGATTAGTGAGACGATCCGCCAACGGATCAAGGAGACCCAAGACCGACAGAAGTCGACACGACAAACGCAGACAGAGTCAGATTTTGAAGTGGAGACAAAGTCTTCTCAAGATTTCTCCATCAAAAGGAATCGTGAGATTTGAATAAAAAGGAAGTTACGACCACGTTTCATAGGACCCTATGAAATTTTGGAAATGATAGGGCCAACGGCTTACAGACTTGCATTGCCACCAAGCTTCGGGAACGTGCACAATGTGTTCCACGTTTCACAACTAAGTAAGTACATACATGACCCCATCCATGTGATACCACCGACAGATATTGTCCTCGATGACAATATGAGTTACGTAGAGTCGCTCTGAAATCTGTAATCGACGTATCCAAAAGCTAAGGAACAAAGAGATACCGTTAGTGAAAGTTCTATAGAGACACCATGGATAAGAAGAACCTGGGAGCTAGAATCAACTATGAAAGAAATACCCGTATCTTTTCCAAGGTTAGCAAATTTCGGACTAATTTTATTTTTAGTGGATGGTATGTAATAACCCAAAAATTTAAAACTTTTATTAGTGATGTTTAAACCAATTATTTGTGGCGCTTAGACCTTAATTATTTTAAGGTAACCAACGAAACTAATTAGAATCATTCGTAGATCTAAAACTAGAGAAATAAAAAACTGAGTGACTAGTCCCACCGATTAGGGTTTCGAATAGCCTAAACATAAAATGAAAGGTCGAGAATGAATATCGACAAAAGGATTTCATTTCTAGAATTTTCTCACGAAAACATGTGAGAAGCCAAAGAATGAGAATTTTCGGGCATACTTGCCCGGTCAGTCTTAAAAGCACTATTCACGAGCCGGAATAATTTCCAGTCCATGCTAATCATGATAATTTGTGATAAAAATCAAAATCATGAAGGAATATATTATTATGAATTTAGAAATTATAAGAATCAATTTCTGAAAGAAATTCCTGAAGAACTTAACCGAACGGAAAATATACCAAAAACCCTAAATTGATCGTAATCGATCCAAACTCGAACCAAGGGCCTAAATCAATAAGAAATGATTTATAAGACTCAAATTAATTATGAAAGCTCAAGAATTCAATAGAATTTTGAATGAGCATAATTTAATCGTCGAACGCTGTTTTTCCGCGATAACTCGGAATTGACTTATCGGACGTCATCCAACTTCATGAAATTATTATAAACATTGAAATAATTCATTTAAAGGATATTTAATAAAATAAAACCTTAAGCTTCCGATAAATCAATCAAAAGCGTTAAAACTTAAAGAGCTCAGATAATACGCCAAAACGGGTAATTTGACCAATCCTTCTCCCAACTACCACCAAGACCATCCAATGGGTAATGACAGCCCTTTAGGCTGCCAATACAGTAGGGAAAATGTTCATTACAGCCTCACACTTTGGAACCCAAAATCTCTCTTTTCAAACTTTTCTTCTTTGTTTTCACACTTTGTGGTCTTTAATCCTCCTTTTCAAACCCTTCCAACCTCAAATAATTATTCTAAGACCATACAAAGGTAGTACTCATCATTCTTCCATTTTAATGGAGTAGAATTTTTAGATTTTTCAATTATTTCATTTAAAACCCTAGTTTTGCTCATTTTTTTTTCGTGACTTTGAGACACCAAATGCTCTCAAGACATGAATGAAAAATGCTTAAAATAATGTTCTAAGGCTGTAGTTAAAATTTCAGAATATTTGGGGTATGTTTGATATTTTTATTTATGCTTTATTTCTTTTATACGTGATAAAGCATGCTTTTGTGAATATTATTCGATATTGTTGTTGTTGATGTATTAGAGCATTTAGAATAAATATGGTAATTTTCAGAATATTTTGGAATTTTCTTGTATTTTGATTTTATTTGTTGGAAAATAGTTGAGGTATAGTGTTTAATATATGATATGAACATCATATATTAATCTTGAAATTTTCAAACACTACTCCTATTTTTCAAAATGGGCAGAATATATTTAAGTATTTTAAGCCATTGTTTGATTTTATTTGTTGAGAAATAGTTGAGATATAGTGTTTAATATATGATATGAACATCATATATTAATCTTCAAATTTTGAGACACTACTCCTATTTTCCTTTCAATACCGTGAACTATATGTATATATATTGTGATTTATTTGATTTTGTTGTTAAAAATAATATGGTATTTGATGTTTGAAATAATATGAACCTATTATTGAACACATATGTAATATATGTGTGAGAACAAAAAGAATTCCAAGATTTCGTTCATATTATAAATATTAGTTGATGTTTAATGTTAATATTACATGTTATCGCATAATATAAACATGTTGTGAAGGAATGAAATTTAATGAATATGTATATATATATATAGAGGATAGATCATATAGTACCCAAGCCCCAAATAGATGTAGTACTCAATCTCATCCACTCATCTCATAGATCCTATGGTTCGATTTTTCGATTTTTAAGCTTAATTTCACCGATTTTCGCTCATTAAGGGTAGATTAGTAATTTGATTTGTTATTTGATTATGAAACACAAAAATGCATGCGCTGAACCGCATAATGCATTTAAATGAACAAAAATGCATGCAATTGAACTCGCATAATGCATGTGTTAGAAGTTCATGCGCTAGCCAAGATGCGCCGCGCCAGCAATCCGCGTGCTCAACAGGCGCTGTGTCATACACTGGTGCTCGTCACAGCACCCGTTGGCTCGCATTTTTACGTTTTGTTAAATGCATGAACATGTTTGTTAAATGTACGAACATGTTTTGATCAATATATGAACGTGCTAAGTTAAACGATATTTGCGCTTTGTGAGAACATGCATTTTATGTTTTGTTCAATGCGCTTCATATTTTGTTCAATGCATTTTTATGGTTTTCGACACCAAATCTATCATCCATCATTCTATAACAATTTCGCTGCCTCTTTCATGTATTATCGGCGACCACGCGAACCACCGCATAACCACCATATTTCGATTCTTCAATCATCTATCAAATTCATCTTATATTTTTTCTCAAAATCCATCAATTTTGTTCCTCGCTTTTTTCTTCTTTATTTCTTTCAAAATCTGTTATTTATAGTTGTTTGTGTATCTTGTTGTCGTCATTGAGTCGCCGCCGTCACCGCACGGGTGTCGTCTATCTCTCGCCGCCGTCATCTCAAGGCCGTCGCCTGCCGCTGGCGAGGAAGAAGAAGCTGATTTGTTTTTCCCATTTTGCCTCGAAAATTAAAAAAAGAAAAGAAAGGAGCCGCCACGTGTCAACTTGCAAGTGGGCCACGTGTTCAAAATGTGGTCTAGATCGAGTACTACATACTATCCGGGGACCGGTACTACGAACCCAACCCTATATATATATATATATATATATATATATATATATATATATATATGACTATCGAAAACATATGGGTGGTGAAAAGCATGGGTTTAATTTTTAATGCATAATATGAAATGATATTTCATGTTTAGTATGTGGTATAAGCATGATATAATTTTGTGAATTTATCAACACTAAAGCTCATTAATTTATGATTGCCGAAAACTATATGCATTTTAACCTATGGTTTGAAATTTTATATGACGATATTGAGTTGATAATTAAACTCTATATTATGATAGGAATATGACATAATTTTATCGAATTTATTGATACATATGCTAATTATTACAATTATCGAAAACATAGCAAATGGTTAAGCATGAGTTTAATTTCAATGATAAATGGTGCTATGATAGTTAATCTATAAGCTTGAATGAATGGTTATGATTGTGATGAAAGAATGAACATTTATGCACACATACACAATGATTGTGTATTATGTTAGAAATTAGGGTTTTCTAATGCTTTAGTATAGTTTATGTTGTGTATGGTATCAGATGGTGTTGAATGGTTATGTTTATGTATAACGACAAACAAAACCCCAAACGTAAACAACATAATACTTTGTGTACGAGAATCCAAAAGAAATCGATCAATTTCGATAACTTAAGAATGAGTTAACGAGAATCAAGTTGACATAAATTGTGGTTTCATATTATTAAAAGGATACTCAAACGCGAGTTCCTAAGTTAGAAAACCCAAAAGCCAAGCTACAACGTTGATACTCACAACCACAACCCAATACGATATTAGATTGAGCGTTAAAAACTCGATAACTAATAACCATTATACGACTTATATAATCTCCGACGAGTTAAGAGAAACAAACAATGTCGTGAATGCGTAGTTAAAGATTCAACATAAGACGTCGATCCTTATGTCTCAAAAGTCGAGTTAATATTCCCAAGCACTTCATTTATTCTTGGCACTTACTTACATGATAGCATGTGCTCACTGAATCATAAGTCAATACTCCTTTTAATTTCGTTGCTAACACGACAAGTCGTCAACATAACCTACTAGACGTAACTATAATTGTTAAGTCTAGTTAGGGCTTGAGAATATCCTAATATACCAATCACAACTTGAATACTAATAATCTATAACGTGATAACGCTTAGAATAGCATTGGTGAAGGTCGGGGTAGACTTGAGTATGTGATTCATAAGTGAAGATCACCCATGAACGATGAAGTAATATAGCTCGAATTGGGAATGAAAGATAATAGAAATTATCTTAAACAATCACATGAAATCATAAAGAAACCCTATGGGAACTTTAAGTCGAATTTATAAACGACCTTCGATCGATAGAAAGAATCTAAGAAATGTTACTTTCTTATGAAGTGGTTTGAGCGTGACGTTGTCACCGAGGAAGAACAATCATACCGCTCATTTAGAACCACTAGCTTTGGATTAGCGGTGGGCTCTCTGAAACAAAATGTTATGCATACCTCAAAGCATGATTTACAAAAGCTTTATGAAATATTATCGCATGAATCATTATCGATCGCCAAATGTTTATGTTTTGTTGTGATCCTATCCGAGGTTGGTATATCCAACGGTATGAGAATGTGTTGGTCCACCAACGTAAAAAAGTATCGATCGGATCCGACTTAGTTAGGACTAACTCGATTGTGTACACGTGACCGTGTATTAAGGTTAGCTACATCGACTGGTCACGACGACTATGCGCGGTGGCCACCCATAGTGCGCGAATGAATGAATGATCGATATGGAAACAACGGAACGAAATAGTCAGCCCGACGCTGAGAAATGATAAAATGTTGATAGTATGAGTCTTTCAACTAAAATCCTCGTGTGCTATTGTGGGCGCTCAATAACTTTTGACAAAGAAAATGTTTTGATGAGTCAATCGAGTACTTTTGTACTTCAGCCCCGCATCTCGCTTTGATGCGCAGTTGAGTAAGGATTGACGATGGGTGCGAAAAAGGTGCGAGTAATGTTGTTTTGTTGCTTAATTAGAAAGAATTTCAACTTGGGCATGCATCGTCATATGCATGTCCACACGCTTATTTGCCGCCTAACTCGATATTGTTCGCATTCACCATAACTATTTTCCATTATCATATCAACTTGAGGTCATACTGCCCTTTAATTGTGTCACGCCCCAATTCCGAGGAAGGCACGGATACCGGGGTGTGATTAGGGTGGGGTTAAGCAAGGGGACATATATAACATATACACGATAAGAAGACGTGACCATGAAATCGGGCAAGATCTCCTCTATAACTAGGACATATCCTCGAAGGGAGGGTGCGCAAACAATCCACCAATGTAATAATATCTATACCATAACCTCAATGGAACATGATTTGGTTTATAATAAGTAATGCAAGAAAGCAAAATAGCATTACACCCCGCTGACTAGACGGTCAACCACATAGCATGCTCATATCGGACTCACAAAGATAATAACATAATAGCAAATATTGTTCCCAATCGAAAAGCAAAATAAGGGACAAGAATACATCAACATCGAAAGTACGATATAACACAACATCGCGGAAGATAGATATGAACCCGCAGCCCACCCTCGCCGCCGTCCGACTCCTCCATCTGGTGAAAAGATTTGAAAAGAGTTTAAGGTGAGTACTAGCGCACTCGATTGGGGTATTATCATAAATCAAAAGAATCATGATGCTGTTCGTAGCACTTACCTTAGAAGGTTTAAAAACGAACCACTTCTATAAGCAAAATAGATTTTTCTGCCGATACCGATCCAGACATCGTTGTTCTCATCAGAACCACGGCCGAACGTATCCTCGCCAAATTTTCATCTCATCTCATTCACTGGAACATATCCACCCGAATTTCAATATCTCGCCCGAACATATCCATCACCCATGCCCGAACGATCCAAATGGCTTAACTCGTGTGGACTTCGGGGTCAAACTCGCCGTAACCATAACCACCTCATGACCATTTTCATGTGGACTTCCGGTCTCATCCTTCGTAACCATAACCACGTGTTCGGGTTCATCCCCTTACGATCAATACACAAGATGGTGATCAACCCACCAATAGAGATCCGCACAATCACAATAGAACCACATCTCTGGATCGTAGAACAAGAATAACTTCACCAAAACATTTTACTGCACATGTTTTATTTTTAAATATCGAGTAAATAACTCAAAATAAGCATATATAACCCAACTCGAATGTATTTAAAACGCCAACCGGAGATATCTACTGATCCAACGACTTCACCGATCGCATTGGTAGGTACCGTAACAAGACAGTAACAACTTTGGGTCACATCCCACAAAGCAAAGCAACATCGTGATCCAAACGAAGATCGTGAGAAAACCAGATTTTCACTTTCTCAACCCGCATTCGGCACTCTCCGGTTTTCAAATCAACTCGACGCGTATGGAAATATATTCGTGGCATCAGACCTATAATAGGTACTTTCAAAATATGCATGCATGCAAGTCGACTCAAATCTTAGCAACAAGAAGCTTCAAAAATCGATGCCTATCCTCGATCTCAGATAAACCATCCAAAATCGATGCATGAAATGGAAACATAAGAAATATGCATAACGATCGAACATGGAATGACAAACTACATTGAAAATGGATAACCCGGCATGTATTTCCTTTAGAAAACTCAAGCAATGTAAAACATCTCGATACGCGTAAACGCTGAAAATGTAAAACCTAATCGGTATTTTAGTGGAATGCATAGCCCGTAACTCAAAACCTAAAGGACCAGAGTCAGCAGGGTCTGCCGCCACCAAACGGCGCCAACAAATCTGCACGGCGACGCAAGAACGGGCGGCGGTTCACAAATCTACGGCCCCATTGCTTTTCCGCCTCCCTTTAGAACCCCGAGTTCTATGCTATAACGATCTACTAAAAGGCGGAATCAAAACAAGAAAAGGACAAAACAAAAACGGGCACGGGAGGGGTCGACGGTATGGTGGCAAGCAAGAACAAGAATGGAGCCGCCGAGCCTCCTGTGCTCGATCCCCACCTCCAGCTGGCTGCAGCTGCACTCGAGCTGCTCGCTCATCCGTAAACATAGAGAGACTAAGAAATGAACGTTGAAAATGGAAGCGCCCTATTCTATTTATAGGAAAGAGGGTCATGAAGTAATCCATGATGCGTCCTTTTTCGAAAACGCAAAAATGACGCAAATTTTGCAAACGGACTCCAAATTTAGCAAACTTGGTACCCATGGACACGAATAAAATACCGACACAACGAATATAAACAAGATATGCTTTACAAGACCCATGAAAAGTCCGATTTTTCGATAACTTCCCTGAGTGCCAAACCTTCGTGGGTGGTCGAAACCCAGATACTTAGTGTTCTATGAATTCGCCATAGACACTCTTCACAATGTTCGAGGTTTCGATGGTCGATCACCGAAACAAAAGTCAACCTTTCGACCTTTTCAAAAACGCACTACGCAAACCCTGTGCTTAGAAAGACGGGTATTACAAATTGCACTCGACAGTTATATCGAACCTTTGCAAGTCCTTCCGTAATTTGAGCTTGTATCAACATCTTATTCCTTCACCCTACGTATTATCGAAAGTAGTTAAACGGGTTAATCAGGTCGATTAGTTATGATATATCACCGCTTTATCATTTCAAAGGACGATCCATATGATCCGCATTTTTGAGAAGTCGGGTTGTCACACCGCCCTCCTGCTCGATTCCTTTCATCAAGACAAAACATCATTCTTCATCTCGATTTTCTTTTCTATATTCCAAAGGACGCCAGATAATGCAACTCCTAAACCTCGCACCACACAAAACCAAAACAAAGACGAAACACAAACAAAAGAAAAACGAAAAGAAAATAAAACAAAGATAAAGAAACGGGTCAGCTTCCCACTAAGCGCTTAGTTTTAACGTCGCCACCGACCATCGATTCCTTATTTGTTGAATTTGTCATGAGAAGCTTCGATCCGACTCATTATCCAACGCTCGCTAGACGATAACCATACTTCGTGAGTAAGGTGGCGGCTCATTTAACTTATTCTCGACTTGTACTTCACCCCGATCTCTTCACACTTAGCTTGGAGCTGGGGTCATTTTCTCGTTGTCGATTTTCTTATGACATGATTCATTGAAACTTCTTCTCGACACCGTATGCAACACCTTATTCTCGCCCACAATATCAAGTGCGCTATAGAAAACACGACGCAGAGAGTAGAAACAGAGAACTATCACTAGTACTATTAACTGGAAAGTCTCCGCTGCTCCCAACACAACAAACTTATGATTCCTTTATTAAAATCAATAAGGTATTTGTTGTAGCCATAAATGGCCTACCTAGCAACAACGGATGTCCACTCATGTTTTCCATCCCTTCTCCCATATCAATAACAACAAAATCAACCGAGACTAGCAGATTACCCATTCTTACAAGACATCTTCGATCACACCTTCGGATGTCGAATAGTTCCTCAGAAGTTCTAACCGCATGTAGGTTTGTTTTAAGTCCCCAAGTTTTAATGGGGTCAATAAAAGACATCAAATTGATTTCCGCACTCAAATCAAGCATCCCCGATGCAGATTTTCCATTACCAAAAGCAACATTAAGAGTAAACCACCGGATCACATTGCTTTGTTTTGGTTAGTACTCAACGGGCTTCTCCAAATTAACTCGCTCTCATATACCCCGCCGCTGACTTTTAGACGACTGGAATGGAACAGTGGTTTGCAACTCATGAGGCTTAACTTCTTCGAATTTGCTTTTTCATCAACCTCACACATCTCATTGTCACTGCATGAGTTGTTGAGTCAGACACAAAGCGCTATTGAGCTTTCAGATACAATGTTTTCTCATACCACTATTACAATCTCCTATCCGATTTGACATTTGATCGCATATATCTCGCCCCTTATCTCATATATGTTAGATCATACAAGGTGTAGAAGATCACAGAAGTCCGTATGATTGGTCAAGCTTAATGAGATATAAAAGTGTCACAACCAGACAACTTGAGGACGAGTTGTCAGTATAGCTGCGTATAGATGTAAGGACTGACTGGTTACTTGTCTACGCCGGCACGCCTCGACGATTGAAGGATCACGTTGAGATGAGTTCTTCTATCCGACCATAGTGAAGAACCCGATCTCGATGACTTACGGCGATCTAAATCGATAAGGTATTAGGTGAGTATGAAAGGTCAACCATCATCACTGACTTGTTAGGCGAAGGGTTATATGTTCTAACCCAATATTCTCCGTGATCTCGGGCGCGGCAAAGGTTTAGATTAGTCATGCTAGTTATCTCAGACGAGTCACCGTATCCGCTAGGATGATGACGCCCCTTATGAGCTCAAAAGGTTTATTGTACTAAACCTCGCAGAGTCGAGTTACCAAGACAATAATAAGGTCGAGTGGTACTACTTAATCTAATTAAAGATATTAATTATTTTGCAATGTAATGTTCTAAATAATTAACGGACGCTCGATATCTTAAATACGGGATTCAGAATGTCTAAGTGCAAACCCGACTCAACTCGTAATAAAGGGTAAGTCAAGATTTATTCTCTCAGTGGCATGAATAAATGTTTATAAATTAATTTATGTTCTCGGGTGAATATAAGATAATTAATTTATTTGAGGCCCATCTTTATTCCTTGCATTTGATCTCCGGATGGCCCATCCAAAGTTCAAGCTTAGAGGAAAATAGCGCCCATATTGCCTCTTATGGTAAGATTTTATTCTTTATCCTTCATGGATATAATTATATTTACGGAATATGCATAGATCTTTTCCTTATGGATTATGGTAATGCATTTTAAATATAAGGTAAGAGATAAAATCAAGATTAATCCTTATTAATTAGCATAATTTTCGTCCACTCCATATGTACAATTAGAGAGAATTTTAAAATTATGTGTAATTATGGAATGATTTTATTCTCTTATCCTATAAGGATATTATTATATTTATGGTATATGACAGATCTTTCCTTACGGATTAAGGCATTATAAATATGAGGTAAGAGATAGAATCAAGGTCAATCCATCACAATTAACCTAGAAATTTTTGTCCCTCCTAAGTGCAAGAGAGGTCTCAAAATTGTGCAAAGAGCATCGGTGATTTTTTCAAGCATTCTCCATAGATCGCCCTCACCGCGCTGGAGATCGGGCAACCGGATACAAACCCAAGGTCAGCACGCAGTCTCGATCCATTCCGCCTCGCCGATTCAAAGGTAAACACGAGAAAACCCCAACGTGTTGCAATTAATTATATAGGTGTGATGCTAGTAAATAATCAATGTAATGTAATTAAATATCCAAGATAGATCCTGGGCGGTGCTAAACCCTGCCTCCTACACTGGTATCGTAGCTCGATCGAATCTCGCTCGCTGATTAATTCACGCTGATTATTACGCGCTATATATTATTTGTTGATCCGCCGCTCATCGCGGCTCGGCTTTATTTTTGTCGGATTTTGTTTTTCACCACGAAAATCCGTGGTTAGATTAGATTTTTTTTTCCAGAATCTTATCTCGTAAAAATAAAACGAAGACGAAAAGCAACGATCGAGACGACGGAAAACGGGTCGATGGCGTGGGGCACGGGCACGCAGCGCGCAGCACGGCGGTCGCGACGCCGCCGCGGATCCGGCCGAGCCAGATCCATTTTTCCACCAACTCGTTGACCGTGCCCGGTTCGTGCCCGCACGCTGGAGGCCCGTTAATCCGTCCGCGTTCGCGCACGCGAGGCCCGCTTAAGATTATAAAATCAGACTTTGCAATTCTATGTAATAGATTAGCGTGAAAGTGCGATTAATGAATGGGTCACGGCGAACGCTTTATTTTATTTTATCGCTCATCGTACGTCGTGGTTGTTAAATTATGCAACAGTGACGCTATGTATGTTTAAATTATTACGACAAATCTTTAAGTGTTTTCAGTAATTAAGCGTATAGTAAGCATGCTAGTTTATCATGCCAAGCATATTTTTAGAATTCTACGAGCATGTTTTACATGTCGAGTTCTATAGAAAAGCATGCTAGATTACGCGGATTCGCACGGACAAACCTTTCGAACAAAAGACTAAGACTAAAGAAACCGACAAATTAATTTTTCAAATTAAATGTCAAGACCTCCACTTTTGATCTCTAAACAAAGTGATACGCACTGTGAGTAAACGCCCACACGCGGGTTTGCTTCAGATGCTTATCATAAGTTTGTTAGACGAGATTTCTAATAAACCTTTAAATCTATCGAGTAGCGGAGTTTCATGTGTAAACGCCCACACGCTGGCTATGTATGTGCGATTTTCATAAGTTCTCTAGAGATAGATATAAAATGAGATAACAAAAGAATTGAATCGGAAGCTGATGGTCCTAAAGTGAGTATGCTAATTCTAAGAATTCGCTTTCCGCTTATAAAACGTGGTCATTGCTAGACATCACCTCAAGTACAACTTCCCACCAAGTCCCTTCGATAGTGACGTGGTTCTAGTGGTCCAATCATTAACTTCATCATTGGTCATAGGATAAGTCGATATGGATTGAAATTAAACGACTAAAAGGTATATTTTAGTCTCGTCATGCGGTTCATGTAAACATCCACACGCCGTGGTTTCGTATGAGGATTCTCACATTGGAGGTTTCACTTAATATTGTTTTATCAAAAGGTTAAAATATTATTGTTACTAATTATGTGTGATCGATGCTTATGTGTTTACATTATCGCTTCAGATATGTCTCTTACACCGATTATCAATATGCTCGCACAAAACCGCTATCCGTCCAAATTTTATCGAGTGGAAACGAACATGGAATATGTTCTATCGTCAAGAACACATGTTTGTTCACTACTCCTAAACCCGATGCCCCATCGACGACGACTAATGAGAGGGGCTGAGTATCAAGCAGATTTGGAATAAGTCAAACAATACGGCTAAATGCGGCTCATTCTTTCTTTCTTCCCGAGTTCGCTCGCTCACGAGTTCGGTAGTCTTGAGTCTCAAGTCTTGAGTTCGGAAGACTTGAGCTCGGTTTTCACTTTCCCAGCGCGACTTGCCTTTGTAGCTCGACTCGCCCCGCATTTCTTCAAGATTACCGCTCAATCCTTCTTCAGACATCGGTCAAGCTCGCTCACAGTTCGACCTGCTTGTGCGCTCAACCCGAGCTCGACTTGACCGCCGGACTTCACCCGTCTTCACCGCCGTTTTCCGCACATGCCATAATTATTTAAATAATGCCTAAAAGAAATTAAAACCCTTTATTTCACCCGACTCAATCCTTCACACATACACACGCAAACATAACAAAACATACAATATAACATCGAATAAACAAATGTAACCCTGCTCACTCAAGGATTTTATCATCAAAGGTCATATAATAACTCTTTATAAGAGTTATTGTCGCCAGGTGTGCCGCAGGAGCGCAGACAACCTAATCGCTACCGCCGAGAAGCTATCGGAGATATCTACACGCGACTCGCACTGGTTACCGCTGCTTCACGCTGATGGGCACCCACGCATCGAGGTCGCTGCCGCCGCCCGCCCTCCGAGAGCCGCCCGAGGCACCGAGTGCGTGTAGGTCGCGTAGAATACGGCTTCCATCGCGGTCCGCCAACCACGTCCGAACCCCCGATGCAATGGCCAATCGAAGCGCCGAGAAGACCCACGCGCATGTCCAGCCCCAGACGCACGAAACCACATTCCCGCACGCCCAGCCGCGATAGGGTGTACACGAACCGAGCCGAATACCACGGCTCGAGCTCGCTCGTGAAAATTTTATCGAGCTCGAGTTCAACAGCTTTATTTAAGCTCGAGCTCGACTGCTGGTACTTTTCTTAGCTCACGAGCGCTTGAGCTCGCTTATTACATGCTCGCTTAATGAGCTTAACGAGGCGAGCTCAAGCTCGAACTTGTGTTCACCAGAGTACTCAAGAAAACGCATCTTCATTCTAGCCAACACCAAAAGATCCTACTGTGAAATCGATTTTAACCTCTCCCGAGGATCCGCTTGATGTTTAATTCACCATTGATGACGCCGGATACCCATCGTTAGAGGTCCCAAGACACGCCAAGATACATTTATAATCTCCTCCAACTTGAACACATAGTTCCATATTGTAGGAAACTGATTTTAACCCTCCCGAGGATCTATCTTCGATGTTTAATTCACCATACATTGATTATATGCTAGCATGCACCTATATAATTAATTGCAACACGAGGGGTTTCTCGTTTACCCGAACTGTCGAGGTAGAATGGATCAACTGCTTGATCTTCCTGACGTATCCCGCTTGCCTAAACTCCAATGTCGAGGACAATCTATGGAGAATGCTATAGAAAACGCCTTCTTCATTCTTCTAGATTTTCAAAATTCCCACCATATGGATATAGTAATTCTAAAATAATGACTTAAGCATTAACCTTGATTTTCTCTCACCTTATATTTATAATGCAACCCAAACCCTATCAAGATAGGATTTATGCATGTCTAATAAATATAATCTTATCACTTAAGATAGAGAGATCAAGTCGAGTCCCAAGGGACTCGAGAGAAAGAGGGACGATTTTCCTTAGCCAACAGTCGGATGGGCCAACCGAGATCAAATGCAAGGAATAAAGAGGCCTCAAATAAATTAATTATCTTATGTTCAAATAACATATTAATTCATAAACATTTATTCATGCCACTAGAGAATAAATGTTGACTTACCCTTTATTACCGGGTTGAGTCGGGCTTGCACTTAGACTTTACTGAACCTCGTATTTAAGATATAGTATGCCCATTAATTATTTGCTGCTCGATCGCTTAAAATAATTAATATCTTTAATTCCTAAGTAGTACCACTCAACCTTATTATTGTACTTGAGATAACTCAACTCGTGGTTTAGTACAATAAACCTTTGAGCTCCTTATGGGACGCCATCATCCTAAACGGATACGGTGACTGAACGTAACTAGACGACATACAAGACCGCCACCACCCAAGATGCAGAGAATCTGGTTATCTCATGTAACCTCACCCATAGCAAGTCAAAGTGATGGTCAACAACTCATACTCACCTAATACCTTATCGAGGTTTAGATCAACGAAGTCTCCGAGATCTAGGTTCTTCACGACGGTCGAGAGAAGAACTCATCTCACGTCGATCCATCAACGCCGAGACGCATCAAGATAGAAGCAACTAAGTCAAGTCATTTCTTATCTATATCGCAGCCTATACCGACAACCGTCCTCAAGTTGTCTCACGGTGATACTTTTATATCTCATTGCTTGACCAATCATACGTATCTTGATCTACACACACCGTATGATCTAACTTATATACGAGATAAAGGGACATATATATGCAATCAAGTAAACAATTCGATAGAGATTGTAATAGTGGTAACAGAAACATTATATACAAGCTCAACCAAACTGCCCAAGATACAAATCCAACAATCTCCCACTTATACTAAAGCAAAACTTTGTATACAATGTTCTCTACTAGCTATTACAAATAACACTATCACTTTGCTTTCTCTCACTTATACAAAGTTTCTTTTCTGTCAAGTGCTATCTTGCAATCCAAACCTCGAATATGCTCTTCAGAGATTTTTGTTGTGCTCTTCGTGAATGGATCGACAAGGTTATCCGTAGTACTAATCTTCTCAATCAGACATCCCCGTCCAACAATTTCTCATATGACATGGTACTTTCTCTATGTGTTCGGTACAGGGTCCGTGGTTCCTCCGAGTTTGCCATCGCACCGAAGTTATCACAAGAACTATTATACCTTGGCAAACCAGACCACATCTAGATCCATGAGGTAGTTCTTGAATCATCATGCCTCTTTAGCGCCTCCAAGCGCCACATATTCGCTTCCATGGTGGAGTCCGCAACGCTGCACTCGCCAGATACGGCCCTCCTCCCAAGGTAAACACATAGTCCGAGGTGATTCTTCTCATCACGGTCACTTGGAAACCGAGTCAATAACCCAAAGGCATTAGACTATATGCATGGTAACCAGCCTATAATCTCTAGTCCTTTCGTGTACTTGAGTTATGTAGAAATGATTTAATCCCTCCCAGGATCTATCTTCGATGTTTAATTCACCATACATTTATTATATTCCTAGCATGCACCTATATAATTAATTGCAACACGAGCGTTTTTCGTGTTTACCTAATCTTGGGATGAACGGGATGAACGGATCGAGACTCGTGCTTTGATCTTCTCGGATCAGTATGCGGCGCCCAATCTCCAACGTCGAGGAGGACGATCTATGGAGAATACTACGAAAATCACCCTAATCCCTCTAGCAAATTTCGAGAATCCTCTCCTAAGAGCTCTAGGAGATGCACGAAATTATGGATAGATAATTGAGGATTAACTCGACCTTATCTCTTACCTTATATTTATAATGCATTACCATAATCCCATAAGGAAAGGATCCATGCATATCCCATAAATATAATAATATCCTTATGGATAAAGAGGATCAAACTTACCATGGAGAGGATGATTGTAGGCTGTTATCGGGCCGGACGGGCACCAGGATCAAATGCAAGGAATAAAGATGGGCCTCAAATAAATTAATTATCTTATGTTCAACCCGTAATATAAATTAATTTATAAACATTCATTCATGCCACTAGAGAATAAATGTCGACTTACCCCTTTATTACCAAGGTGAGTCGGCATGCACTTAGACATTACGAATCCTCAGATTTAGTATCGACGTCCATTAATTATTTAGAGCATTCGATCGCTAAAATAATTAATATCTTTAATTCCTAAGAGTACCACTCAACCTCTTTATTGTACTGAGCTAACTCAACCTCGCAGGTTTAGTACAATAAACCTTTGAGCCTTGGGACGCCATCATCCTAAACGGATACGTGACTGATACAGATAATCGCATGACATCAAAGACGCCACCACCCAAGAGCGGAGAATATGTTAGAACATATAACCTCACCCATAACAAGTCAAAGTTGATAAACGCAGATTTTACACGCTTATTGTTGATATTTAAAGACGAGTTTAGATCATTTAATGTGCGCTTATGTATCGATTCTCAATGTTTCATCTATTTCTAGAAGATATTGCTCTTGGGTGTTCTTTTGGTGTTGTGTGGTTTATATGTTGAAAATCAAGCAAGGAACGTCAAGCACGAGCCAAAATGAGCAACTCGTTTGTTTTAGCGACCAGCTAGCGGTCGCAGTCGGTCACGAGGCAAACCAAATAACGCCCGAAGAGTAGCGACCGAGCTGCACCCAGCGAGCCCTAAAGCGAGAACTCATCAGACGATTGCGACATTGCTAGCGATCGCTAGCAGGTCTCGAGGAACTACGCGAGCGCACGCGAACGCGAGCGGAGGAGAGCGACGGCGAGTGCCTAGCGGTGAGCTAGCGACAAGGAGTGGTCCAGTCGGGGCAGAGGCGCAAATTGGTTTCCACCCTTTTCTATAAATAAGCAAGCCCTCGCGCCCATCGCACCCCATACGACCCCTAGTGCTTTTCATTCAGTTTTTCCTCGCTTTTGTCTTTCTTAGCCCGCTTAGTTCTAGATTTAATTCGCATTGTTCTAGTTTAGTCTTCACTATATCGATCGGAACATTTTGTCCGATCGCTTTCCGTTGTTTTCCGCTCTTCGCTTGGGATCGATTCAAGACCAACCATTGTTCATCCAACGCTCATCACGGGTTTATATATTTAATTTCCGCTTATGGTTAAATCGATTTTATTCCGCTTATTATGTCTGCTAGATTTGCCTAATCCTAGGATTTGCATGATTCGATCCTATATGTTGTGATTCGTTATCGCTATTTACCTTCCGTGCATCGATTCATGATTCTTGGTGCTTATTTATATGTGTTGATTTGATCAATCTCGATGCATATCTAGTTGCTAATTACGAATCAGTATTAATTGTCAATCGATCGAATGCATGATACGAATAAGCCTCGAGTCGAGTAGATAGGATATTCAGAGGAAGCATATTCTTAGTGATCCTTTTGGAGTTACTTGTTTTCACCTAGAATGGTGAAAACTCGTAATCAACGCCGCAATTATCGAATTAGTTGTGGTTATTTTTGGATCTTCCATCTGTCTGATTAAAATCGCTAATAGACATGGATAAACATACGCGGATATGATTAATGCATCCCAGGGTTAGTCTTTATTATCTCTGCTTTATCATCCGTGAGTTTATTGCTTTATTTTATATCTTCGCCGTTACCTTTGCTTTGATTAAATTCAAGCCTTAAACCCACCCTTTATTCGTGCTCGATAATGACGAATTATCGCTGAGCTAGTTTGTTTTCAGACACAATCCCTCTGGATACGATATCCGCTACTCCTATACTTACACCTTTTCGTGTTAGAAAGAGCGATCAAATTTGCCGTTGGGATTGTTAAGATTGCATAGGAATAATTGATTTGGATTTATTAATTCAAGTTATATATTATATTTATTATTTATTTTATCGCTAAATTCTCTTTTCTCGTGTAGTTTATGCGATAAGATCTCGTGGACCTCCTCAAGTATTATTAGATCCCGAGATCGAAGCCTCAAAGGAAAAGGACGAGAAGAGACGGCCGCAATGGCGCCAATCCGCAGTAATCGGGCATTCCTCCCGAGCAAGTCAGATGCAGCTAGCTGACTTTGCAGGCCGATGGCGAATATGGAATCATTGTCCCCGCCTGCAGGAAAGACCTCAATCAATATACCGACATCCCACCAATCAGCCCAGGAGACGGTTAGCCCGCGAGATGCAAACAATTTTGAGCTAAACCGCCCCGATCAGATGGTCTAAGGAGAGCAGTTGGGAGAGTCACGAAGACCGAACGCGCATCTCGAGACTTTTCTCGATATTTGTGACACCATCAAATGAATGGGTGCAAAAGACACGATCCGGACGCGATGTTCGGCTCGTCAAGCGACCAGCGAAGATTGGTTCAAGAGTTTGACCGAATCGGCATCGACACTTGGGAAACTTTACGAGAAGTTTTTCAAATACTTTCCGTCGGCAAAAGCGCGAAGATCATCGTCGAATCTCTCATTTTTAAAACCACGACAATCATTATTCGGTACATGGAGAGATTCAGAGGTCTATGAGACGATGTCCACAACAGGTTCTCCAAGGAGCAACAAATCACACGCTTCTACAGGATGATACGGCGAGGGAGCATGGTGGATCGCCGACGGGGCTGTTTATTGAACCGACAAGTAAGGCAAGTCGATTGTAGAGGAGATGCGCAACGCTATCAATGGCCAACGGGAGAACGCCATCGCTCAAAGCGTTGAGAGTGATTCAAAATATGACGATCTCATGAAGAAGTTCACTCTTTTGAAGATAAATCATTTGAGTCCACCGTGACGGCTATGGGGAAGATATGAAGACGTTGGAAAATCAAATTGTCAAATAGCCGAAAGTGAATGCACTACAAAAGACGGGCCAATTTTCGAGTAAGTAAGTGGAAGAATCAGCTTCCATCCGACGAGGAGGACAAGCTACCCGAGCCACCGAGGAAGAAGAGCAAGAAAGCGCTGCGAATTCTGATCGAGCTCGCGATCACGAGCCCGATCAGGAGTCCGAATTTTTCCCTGGCCCCGACGAGCATGCAGCAAGACCACCACGAGCCATCGAGTGTGCGGCGCGAGCTGTTCGCGAGTGACCCAACGATGCCACCCTCACAGCAATCAGCGAGCATCGCCGAGACACCAGCATGAGTCAGCCACAAGTTCAGCCAAGAAGGAGTCCATCCCAAGATACCTCACGACCTTCCCACCGGGTCGAGAGGTCGATCACGAGGCACCCTGAAGCAAATCGTCGACTTACACTCCTCCGTCCCGCTTCCGAGTCGACTAATCAAATCGAAATATGATGAGGAATTTGCCGCTTCAAAGAGATTTTCAAAAGTTGAGATCAATTTACCTCTTCTGCTGCTATAAACATGCCGATACATGAAATTTTAAAGACGCTGCAAGAAGAAGAAACTGGGAAATTTGAGAAAATTACCCTATCCAAGAATGCAGGTCGCCTTTGCAAAGGAAGCTCCTCTCAAGCGATGATCCCAGCTTACGTTAGAGGCGAGATCGCCGAGCGCATCTTTTCCAAATGTTTTGTGCGATTGGGGAGCATCAACTGATGTCGTTGAACGATTCAACCGCTACACCTAGGAAAGATGAAGTCGATTTAAGATTTCATCGATGATGGCGACCGTCAATACATATCCAAAAGGTATCATTGAAGACTGTTGGTAAGAATTGTGATTTTGTTTTTCCCGCCGACTTTGTGATTTTAGATATTCCTAATTCAAACAACAACCGCTAATCCTAGGAAGACCTTTTCAGCAACCGGTCGTGCTGATTGATGTGCGAAGGTAATCTCACTGCTTCGTGTTAACGATAGCTCAAGATTTCTATACGACGCCATCAAGCAACACGACGGTGGAAAGCCGGAAGATTGTCGCCGATCATGACTCCGCCGCCGACACGCCTTGTTTAGAGGGTATTCGACGATCGAGGAAGCGCGAGAAGGAAGAAGTGGACCGCATGGAACCCGAGTGTATCGCTCGTCGAGGCACTTCCATAGCCAAGTGGTCATCCGAATGCTAAGTTTAGGGGTCCACAAGTTGGGAAAGATTGCTACCACCAAAACGCCGATCGACAAGGTTAGTGATGTTCAGCTAAAGACGCAATTAACACTGTTGGGAAGTAAACCAACGCTTTTGTTTTTGTTTGTGTTTTGTCGGCTTTCGCTTCAGGTTGCTTGTCGGTCTTCGCTTTGTGCTGCTTTTTGTCGTGTTCGCTTTTCGCTGTGTTCACGATCAACGATTAAGTGAAGTGTGTTAATCCATGTGGCCAATGACATAGAAATTTTGGTGAAATTTAATGATAGTGCGATGATATGTTAGAAATGACGACAACGATCGAGATTGCTTTTAACTTGTTGTTTTCACCATTTGCTTAACCTGTGAGACTTGAGCTTCACCGTATAAACATCTTGATACGCTTTTAATTGTGTGATATCATGCATGTGATTATCTTCTAGAACTTGCCGCTCTTCCGTGTCGAGACCGCATTATGTGTTTCAATTTGGAAAGCGATAAAAGGCCATCTTTGTTAACCACATATTCACCCAAACACTAACCCGATGATATATACCATTTGTCGCTTTTTTTGAGCCTTCATTAGATTCTTTCTTTCGATTAACCGGATGATAGGAGGTGAGGATGGATATGGGAATCAAAAGGTTGAAATTTTGATGTAGTTATGACGAGAAAAGTTTTTTAGAAAGTTAAACCCTATAAGCTCTAGAAAAGAAAAGAAAAGAAAATGTTAAGTTCACTATGAGTGTTGAGCATAAAGGGTCTTTAATCAAAGTATAGGTACTGTGGCATTAAACGTTGATTTAGCACGCTTTGGGAGAGAAGAGAAATGGACAAAGTCCATACGTTTAAATGTATAAAGGTGGTGTTTGAGTATACTTGAGTCACTTACATATATTATCCTACCTAACCAATGTGCCTCGCATTATAACCTCCGAAAAGACCTCTTTGATCCTTATTTGAACACATTTGACGCGGTGGAGATATTAGAGAAACGGCAAGCCTATGGTAAGATGTTGCATTGCATGATCGTAGGTGTATACACGCCTACATTTCTTTACGAGTTGAGTATATCCTATATTTTCATACGCCGGTGAGGTGAATAAAATGAGTTTTTGCCCCGATGGTTGTTTGTGTCGAGTTGTTTAACATCGCCATGTGCGCTAATGTTTTGAGCCGCTAATATGTTTCGAGGCTTATAATGGTTATCCTCTTTGCACGCCTGATCTTTCGTTGTGTCTTTGCTCGCTTTTTGTTTGAGGACAAACAATGCTTTAGGTTTGGGGGTTTGATAAACGCGCATTTTACACGCTTATTGTTGATATTTAAAGATGAGTTTAGATCATTTAATGTGCTTATGTATCGATTCTCAATGTTTCATCTATTTCTAGAAGATATTGCTCTGGGTGTTCTTTTGCGTTGTGAGGTTTATATTTTGAAAATCAAGCAAGGAACAAGCACGAGCCAAATGAGCAATCCGTCTAGCTTAGCGACCAACCAGCGGTCGCTAGGCTGGTCACGAGGCAAACCAATAACGCCGAAGAGTAATGACCGAGAGCTCATGCACGCGAGCGAGCCCAAAAGCCGAGAACTCATCAGACGATTTGACCATTGCTAGCGATCGCTAGCGAGGTCTCGAGGAACTACGCGATGCAGCTGAACGCGAGCAGAGAGCGGCGAGTGCCTAGGCCGAGCTAGCGACAGGAGTGGTCGCAGTCGCGGCAGAGGCGCAAATTGTGGTTTCCACCCTTTTCTATAAATAGGCAAAGCCCTCGCACCCCATTCGCACCATACGACCCCGTGCAGTGCTTTTCATTCAGTTTTTCCTCGCTTGTTTTCTTTAGCTTCGCTTAGTTCTAGATTTAATTCGCATTTTTCTAGTTTAGTTCTTCATTCGCATATCGATCGAACGCTTTGTCCGATCGCTCCGTGTTTTTCCGCTTTTCGCTTGGGATTCGATTCAAGACCAACCATTGTTCATCCAACGCTCATCACGGGTTTTATATATTTAATTCCTTTTATGGTTAAATCATTTTATTCCGCTTATTATGTCTGCTAGATTCGCTCTAATCCTAGGATTTGCATGATTCGATCCTATATGTTGTGATACCGTTATCGCTATTTACCTTCCGTGCATTGATTCATGATTCTTGGTGCTTATTTTATGTGTTGATTTCGATCAATCTCGACTGCATATCTAGTTGCTCTAATTACGTAATTTATAATTGTCAATCGATTGCAATGCATGATATAATAAGCCTCGAGTCGTGATAGATAGGATATTCAGAGGAAGCATATTCTTAGTGATCCTTTTGGAGTTACTTGTTTTCACCTAGAATGGTAGGGAAAACTCGTAATCACCGCAATTATCGTAATGTTGTCTGGTTATTTTGTGATCTTCCATCTTGTTCGGATTAAAATGCTAATAGGAAAGATAAACATACGCTATGGATATGATTAAGCATCCTAGGGTTAGTCTTTATTATCTGCTTTATCATCCGTGAGTTTATTGCTTTTTTTATATCTCGCTTGGTTACCTTTGCTTGATTAAATTCAAGCCTTAAACCTTTCACCTTATTTCGCGTGGATAACGATGAATTATCGCTGAGCTAGCTTCGTGTTTTCAGACTACAACCCTGGATACGATACGCCATTCTATACTTACACCTTTCGTGTTGAAAGTGAGCGATCAAATTTTTGGCCGCTGTCGGGATTGTTAAGATTGCATAGAATAATTTGACGATTTGGATTTATAAATTCAAGTTATATATTATATTTATTATTTATTTTATCAGCTAAATTTCTTTTCTCGTGTAGTTTAATCGCATAAGATCTCGTGACCTCCGGAATTATTAGATCCCGAGATCGAAAGCTCTCAGCGAGAAAAGGACGAGAGAAGAGACGGGCTCGCAATGGCACCAATCCGCGAACTGGGCATTCCTCCGAGCAAGTCACGCGATGTTAGCCGACTTTGCGAGATGCGCACGATGGCTTAATATGGGAATCATTGTCCCGCCTCCGAGGAAAGACCTCAATCACATGACATCGACATCCCACCCAAGCCGGCGTATGGGGCCCGCACGAGATACAAACAATTTGAGCTAAACCGCCCGACGAGTATGGTCCAGGAGAGCGCTTTGAGGAGTCACGGAAGACCCAATGCGCATCTCGAGACTTTTCGATATTTGTGACACCATCAAAAGAACGGGGTGCCACAAGACACCATCCGACGCTGATAACTCGTTTCTCAGCTACCACCGAAGATGTTCAAGAGTTTGGACCGAATCGCATCGACACTCGGAAACTTACGAAGTTTTTTCAAATACTTTCCGCCGCAAAAGCAGAAGATCATCGTCGAAATCTCTATTTTTGCCAAAACCACGACGAATCATTATTCGAGGTACGGAGAGATTCAGAGGTTATCAGACGATGTCCACAACAGGGTTCTCCGGAGCAACAAATCACACAGCTTCTACAAAGGGACTTACGGCGCATTTAGAGCTTGGTGGATGGCGCGGCTGGGGCTGTTTATTGAACCGAAGCAGACGAGACAAGCGCAGAGTGAGATGGCGCCAACAACTATCAATGGCCAGAGAGAACGCCATCGCTCAGCAACAATATGAGAGTGATTCAAAATATGACGATCTCATGAAGAAGTTCACTTTTGAAGAGTCGATTGAGATAGAGAACGCCACCACATCAATCGAGGAATCATCCGACTTCAACAACTCCCAGTCGCCTGTCGTAATGGTGTAATTCAAGAGCGGAGCCAAGTCTCAAGACATGATGCAGCTTGGTTCAGAATGCAACAATTGGCAACGAACGTAATTCGCTTATAAGCAACACCGCGTAAGATAAATCATTTGGAGTCCCATCGTGACGGCTATGGGGAAGCATATGAAGAGTTGAAAATCAATTGGTCAAATAGCCGACATGTGAAGCACCACAAAGACGGGCAAATTTCAGTAATACGGAGTTGAACACGAAGAATCAAGCTTCGCCATCCGACGAGAGAGGACAAGCTACCCGAGCCCTACCGAGAAAGAAGAGCAAGAAAGCATTCTCAGGTGAATTCGATCGAGCTCAGCGACCCGAGCCCGATCGCGGCGAGTCCGTAAATTTTTTCCCTGTAAGCCCGCGATCGAGCATGCGCGCACCCGACCGCGAGCCATCAGAGTGCGCAGCCGCTGCGTGACGACCAAGCCGCATGCCACCCCGCAGCAATCGGAGCATGCCGACCGACACCATAGCAGAAGTCAAACCGCAAGATCGCCACGAAGCAGAGTCCAGGCTCAGCAGAACCGCGACCTCCGTCACGAGGTCGACCGCGAGGCACCCCTGATAAATCTACATACACTCCTCCGTCCCGCTTCGAGTCGACTAATCAAATCGAATATGACGAGGAATTTGCTCGCTTAAAGAGATTTTTCAAAAGTCGAGATCAATTTACCTCTCTGAAGTTGCTAAACATGCCGGATACATGAAATTTTAAAGACGCGCTGTGTTAAGAAGAAACGGGAAATTTGAGGAAATTACCCTATCCAAGAATGCAGGTTGCTCAAAGGAAGCCCTCCTCAACCGTATGATCCCGACGCTTTACGTTAGAGCTGCAGATCCGAGCGCATTTTTCCAAATGTTTTGTGCGACTTGGGGCGAGCATCAACTGATGCGTTGAACGATTCAACCGCTACACCTAGGTAAGATGAGTGACAAAGATTTCATCGATGATGGCTCACCTGGTCACCACATATCCAAAAGGTATCGTCAAGACGGTTGGTAAGAATTCGGATTTTGTTTTTCCCGCCGACTTTGTGATTTTAGATATTCTAGATTCAAACAACAACCGCTAATCCTGGAAGACCTTTCAGCAACCGGTCGTGCGCTGATTGATGTGGAAGGCAATCTCAATGCTTCGTGTTAACGATGAGGAGCTCAAGATTTATATCGAAGCCATCAAGCAACACGACGGTGGAAAGTCGAAGATTGCCGCCGATCATGACAAGGTGCCGCACACGCCTCGCTGCTAAGAGGGTATTCGACCGATTGAGGAAGTCTGAGGAAGAAGGTGGACTCGCAAGGAACCCGAGTGTATCGCCTGTCGTGCACTTCATAGTCGTGGTGGTCATCCGAATGCTAAGTTTAGGAGGTCCACAAGTTGGAAAGATTTCGTTACCACCAAAACGCCGATCGACATGTTAGTGAGGTCTACTAAAGACGCTAATTAAGCAATTTGCTGGGAGGTAACCCAACGCTTTTTGTTTTTGCTTTTGTTTTGTCGTGTCTTTCGCTTGTGTTGCTGTGTCTTTCGCTTGTGTTCCTTTGTCGTGTTTTTGTTTTTCTTTCGTTCGTGTCCCGATCAACGAGTTAAGTGAAGTGTGTTAATCCATGTGCAATGACTATATAAATTTTTGGTGAAATTTAATGATAGTGCACATGATATGTTAGAAATGACGCATTTGAACGACTTGAGATTGCTTTAACTTGTTGTTTTCACCATTGCTTAACTGCGAGATTGAGCTTCACCGTATAAACATCTTGATACATGTTCTTTTAATTGTGTGATATCATGCAGTGATTATCTTCTAGAACTTGCCGCTCTTCCGTCGAGACCGCAATATGTATTTCGAATTTTGAAAGGATAAAGGCCATCTTTGTTAACCACATATTCACCCAAACACTAACCCGTATGATATATACCATTTGCGCTTTTTTAGCCTTCATTAGATTCTTTCTTTCGATTAACCGGATGATAGGAGGTGAGGATGGATATGGAATCAAAGGGTTGAAATTTTGATGTAGTTATGACGGAAAAGTTTCTTTTTAGAAAATACATCTGGTGAAGAATAGTACCTTTCATAGAAAATTAAACCCTATAAGCTCTAGAAAAAAAAGAAAAAGAAAATGTTAAGTTCACAATGAGTGTTGAGCATAAAGGGTCTTTAATCAAAGTATAGGTACCTTCCTGTGGATTAAACGTGATTTAGCACGTTGGGGAGAAGAGGAAACGGACAAATCCATATGTGTCAAATGTATAAATGGTGGTGCTTGGAGTATACTTGAGTAACTTAGCTATATATTATCCTACCTTAACCAATGTGCCAAGATTAT